>WOXC01000583.1:0-37452 GCA_011680675.1 Gymnobelideus leadbeateri
AGTAGAACTAGAGAAACAGTGGTGCTCCAGGTGGCAGATGGGATTCTAGTCCAACTCTAGCAGATCCATCCTTCATGAGGAAGCTGGTTTGGGTAGAAGGAAGCAAAAACTTTGGTTATGGACAATTGAGTTTGAGTTGTTCGTGAGTTATCAAAGATGATGTAGCTAGCAGGCAATTGGAGATACTCTTATTCATCTTCCTGACCTCTTCCCTAATGGGAAAGGGAAGGAAAGAGAAAGAAAGGCCAAACAGAAATGGAGAGTGATCAAGAATTCAAGTACAATTCTGCTCTAGCACTTTGGGGGGTTAAATCACAGCATGATATCAAGGACATTTGCTAGCAGAGTAATGGTTGGGATGTGGGTCTAACTTAGGAAAAGTGTATATAGCCACAAAGGAGATGACTGTGACTAGAGAGGAGATGGTCATTAAAGAGAGGCAATAAACTTCATCCTGTGAATTTGACCTGGAACATGCCCATGTAATGTAAAGGTATGTCACAATGTAATAAGTCAAGGTGGGGAACCTGTGGCCTCCAGGCCACATGTGACCTTCTAGGTCCTTGGGCACGGCCTTTGGACTGAGTCCAAGTTTGACATACCAAATCCTTTTGTTAAGGGGATTTGTTCTTTGGAGTTTGGATTCAGTCACAGGGCCACCCTTGAGGACCTAGAGGGCCACATGTGACCTCAAGGTTGTAGGTTCCCCACCCTTGTAGTAAGTAGAAAGATAGAACACAGAATTTAAGAGGTGGAAGAAACCTAGGATATGTCTTGTCCAGCCTCCTTGTGATACAGCTGGAGCAAAACTGAGGGCCAGAGAAGGGAAGGAACTCACCCAGTGTTACATAGCTACTTAGATCTAGGACTAGAACCAAGGTGTCTGGACTCAACAATTCAGTGTTTTTCCCACTCTAGTAATAAGAATCTAACTGAACAAGGATGGGAACATGAAAAATTAAGGCAGATGAAAGGGACCCAGTGAGGGACAAAGTGTGTCAGGGCTGGGGCTTTTTTAGGGGGGAGGGATACAGAAGATAGAGTCCATCTGATCCTAGATCTAGAAGGGACTCTAGTCCCACCCCCTCATTTTATACATGTGGAAACTAAGGCAGAAAGAGGGAGATTAAATGACTAGTCCAAGGTCATATAGGAAGCATCAGAGGTAGCATTTGAACCTTGGTTTTCTTACTTTTAGCATTGATATGATCAGGGTGGCTAGCTGGCACAGTGAATAGAGCACTAGCCCTGGAGTCAGGAGGACCTGAGTTCAAATTCGGCCTCAGACACTTAGCACTTACTAGCTGTGTGAACTTGGGCAAGTCACTTAACCCCAATTGTCCTGCCTTCCCCCTCCAAAAAGCAAAAAAAGAAAAGAAAGGAAAAAAGAAAACGATATGATACCCTTTCTATAGTCTGGGAAAGGACTGAGGATTAAAATTCATGTGTGCCCTGCCTACTACAGGAAATGCTGCTTCCAATCAGCCCATGGCTGGTTGCATTTAAGCCTGTGACTTTTGAGTGCCCACCATTTTGAACATAAAGTTGACTCTTACAGTGGTTGTACTTGCCTGTGTAGCTACCTCACATACTACTAAATGAAACAGGGCCTCCTTGGCCTCTTCTCCTTCTTCCTCCTCTCCCTTTCTTTTCACATCTCCCAGGGACTCTTCTTCAGAACCTCCTACTTCATTAGCCTGAGGACCTGCTATTACCATCACTCCCTCCTGGGACTTTATGCCTCACTGTATAGTTTAACAACAGAGGTGAGGGGGAGGCATTATGGTACACTGCAAAGAGCCCTAGTGTTGGAGGAGCTGAGTTCAAACCCCACCTTTGGGTCTTTGGGTAAATCACTTCCCTTCCTTGGGTCCCAGTTTCCTCTATTATAAAATGAGGGAGTTGATCAGATGCCTCTGAGGTCCCTTCTACCTCTGTGATCCTATGTGTTACTTTGGCAACTCACTTGACATTCTTGGCCTCAGTTCATTCCTTTGTAAAAGGAAGGGATTGGACTAGATGGTCTCAGGTTCCTTCCGACTTTGGGATTCTGTGTGTGTGGCCTTGAGCAAATAATTTGGCTTCTCTAGGCTTCAGTTTCTTTATCTGTAAATGGGAAGGTCAGCTAAATGGCTTCTGAGGTCCTTTGCGGCTTCGATCCCATAAGGATCCTAATAAGGATTGTGAGAATAAATTGAGGCAAGTGTAAAGGAGGAAGATGGGGACAAGAAATGAAAGAAAACCAACTGGATGGTTAGGAGAGTCAAAAAATATCATGTGAGTGGAAAGGTGGACAGATGAGTGAGCATGGAATTACTTAGGAACAGCTCTAGGGCTATGGGATTTCCAAGTTGCTACACATGATGAGCCACAGTGGGGCCATCAAAGAATTGGCTTGGGAGTCATTGCAAGGATGCTTCCTACCTTCGGCATGCATATCCATGACATAAGATGGGTCCATCCAAGAAGGGTGCTATGAAGAAATACCCCTTCCCTCACCATTGGCAGAAGTGGTATAATTCTATGATGTGTAGTCTCAGAAACCTATATGAATATTTTCCACCTCCCTTGAGGGCCAAAAAATACGGAAGAGGAGAAAAAGACCTTAGGTAGCATAGGATAGGGCTGGGCTCCTTTTTGCCTGGGTTCTTGTTCACTGACCTCTAGCCTGAAAATTTCTCATATTATTCCCTTGCTCCACCTCTGTTCTATATACCCCTTTCCCTGTGTTGTGGTAAAGAAAGAAAATTAAAGATGGAGGAAGAGCAGGTCAAAATGTCAGCTCCTTTTTGCTATGTCCCCCTCCACATCCCCTTGACCTTTGATCCTGGGATCAGGACATTTTGTTGTCAGAAGTTTATAATATCCAAATCCTAAGATATCCAAATGAGACTCCTCCTTCTGCAACATGACGTCACCTAGAAAAGGTTTGGAAAAGACAGATTAGCAAGAATTGGCCACTGGAAATAGCATCTTCACGTTTCATCCATCCCTCTACCCAGCCATTCATGAGCTACCATGTCCTAACAGTGACGCTCTAAATTGAACTCATCAGTGCACAAATTAATGTTCCCTCCTCAAGGGGAAGACCTCAGAAGTAAAGAAGTACATGCCTAGCCATTGGTCCAAATTGTTCAGAGACAACAGGGCATCCACTGCCAGCTTCCTGTGTTTCACAGTGTATTATCATGGACTCTCTTGGCAGGTGAATACCGCAATGCATGAGGCCAAGCTCATGGAAGAATGTGATGAGCTGATGGAGATCATCCAGCAGAGGAAGCAGGCGATTGCAGTCAAAATAAAAGAGACCAAGGTGAAGGATGGCATTTCATTGAGTTGGTGGGATGTCGACCTTTTAAGTGTCATTCGCTATAAGTAATAGATGATGGGCTGTAGGGGTTGGGGCTCAAAAGTAGCAGTTCTTTATATGATGCCATACCCCCAGTGGATATTTGAGCCTAGAATATATGTTCTCCACCTGTCTGTAAGGCACAGGATTCCCATGAATTGGAGAATAAGTTCCGAACAGATGACAATACTCAAATTTCATTGGCTCACAGATTCTGGAATGGGGCAAAGGATGAAAGGGAGTGGG
Source organism: Gymnobelideus leadbeateri (assembly GCA_011680675.1). Lineage (NCBI taxonomy): Eukaryota > Metazoa > Chordata > Mammalia > Diprotodontia > Petauridae > Gymnobelideus > Gymnobelideus leadbeateri. Next base: position 3,596 of record WOXC01000583.1, read on the forward strand.
AGAATTTGCCAGCTGGGAGGGCCAAAAGGATATGAACATCACCAATCATGTCTGCATTCTTCTCTGTTGTTGTAAACGTGAAAGTGCCATAGAAATTTAAGTTGGTATCATTTTCTTGTTCTCATTTTTTTCAATGGTTGAGTGCATAGCATTACTGGACTTGGAATCAGGAAGAACTTGGGTTCAATTCCTTCCTCTGACACATACCACAGGAAAGTCACTTTACCTGTTTGTAAAATGAAGTGGCTGGACATGACCTCTAAGGTACCTTCCTGTTCTAAATCCAGAATCCTATGAAACAGTCTTGGGACAAATCACTATCCTACTATTATTCTTTGAGATGTACTATTCTATGGACTATTGCAATAATAACAATTATTATTAACAATAGCCCATGACTCTGTTGATAGAGTCTTGCTGCCACAATGAGATAATGTGGGCTTTCTTCACAAGTTAAAGGCAGTTTAGACATGAATTTATTGAGCGTCTCCTGTGAGCCTAGCACTGTGATATGCACTATGGGACATATAAGAAAAATTTATTACCTAGTCTCTGTTCCCAAGGAGAGAAAAGACTAAACCACAGGAAAGCTAGACTACAATGTAAGGTAGCATGTAATGAAGTGTTTAATTAAATGTAACCAAATGCTAAACTGTATGATCCAGCTAGTAAGAAATAGGGATAGTGACTGGTTCTGTGATTTCATGATAGGGATCTCCCAGATGAAGAAATTCTCTATCAGTACAGGCCAGCACCTTCTCAGAGAACTTCTGGGGGCTCTCAGAGGTTAAGTAACTTGCCCCCTGTCACACAGGCAATATGTCTGAGGTAGGAGAATCAGGAAGTGAAGAGAGAACTAGAATTGATTGGGGAAGGCTTTCTTTTGTACTTGGGAAGGACCTTTGGGCTGGTGAAAGAGTGTAAGGGATATTCTCAGCAGGGGAAACAGCATGGGCAAAGGTGAAGGAAGGGGTGGGAATGAGTATGATATATATGGGGAATGACGAGAGACTGGCCTAACTAATGGAAGGAGCCAGTTGTGACACAGTGAGTGATTATGTTGGATAAGTGAGGTGAGGACTGATTATAGAGAGCTGTAAAGGACAGTTGTGGAGTCTGGGCTTGATCCAATAGGCAGTTAGGAGCTGTTGTAAGTCATTGAGCAGGAGAGTTATACAATGCTTTAAAGCAGTGTTTCAGGAAGTTTACAATCTGTCTGAAAGACACTTCCATCAGGGAGACCATTTCGGAAGCTACTTTCAGGTTGTGGACATGAGGACAAGAGGGCCTTAATTAAGCTCATGGTGCTGAGAACAGAAAGAAAAGGGGAGGATAATAGATATGAGAGACATAAAGATGGAGAGAGAGGAGTCAAAAGTGATTTTCTAATGTTTAACCTGAATAATGAGAATAATGGTGTCGACACATTATGAATGTATCAAAATGGGGCTGATGTTTTGAGACTGAGTCTGTGTGATTTTATTTTTCTTGGTCTGACAGTAACAATGTAGGTGACTCTGTTCTCATACTCTGCATACAATGAGAGAAGTCATGTGCTAATAAAGTATTTATTATTGATATGCCTTGGGGAGTGGTTCTAATCCTTACAGGCGCTGAAGTTACTAAAAGCAAAGATATATGAATGTACAGACATTATACATACATGCACTCACATAAAGGAGTAAATAGGTGAGATTGCATGGCATGCTGGGTGAATGCTTGAGCAGATAGGTTGATGGGAGAAGCAGGGGGTTGGATGAGAGAACAGGGGGCAAGTAGATAATGGAGAAATTAAAGGGATAGAAGTGGCAAGTGGTCAGTAGTTTGATCACAGGAGTCATATTTTAGGAATTCCCCAGAGATGACATTTCATTTGAGTTGTTAGAAATGGAGGGCATCTTGTTTTCCCTTTTTCACTTGCGTCATTTTTTTAAGGTGATGAAGCTGAGGAAATTGGCACAGCAGGTTGCCAATTGTCGCCAATGTCTAGAACGCTCAACAGTCCTCATCAACCAAGCAGAACGCATCCTGAAAGAAAATGACCAGGCACGATTTCTGCAGTCTGCAAAAAACGTCGTGGAGAGGTGGGGTCTCTATGGTTCTCTTGAAGCAGATGTCTGGTCTTATGAAAAGAGCCCAGTTTGTAAGCTATTTATCCCATTCAGACATGTCTATTAGCAGCTGCCACCTGGGCATTTCACCAAATCCACTGAGAGTGAGGAACAGTGCCGTTCCTTGTTCCCAGTTGCTTGTAACTATACAAGTAACAGTGCTGTTCCTTGTTCCCAGTGGTGAGCCCTGTGAGTCATTGGAGGCCTCTCATCCAACACCATCTTCCATTTCTCTGCTCTCCAGCCCAGCATGCACCTACCTCTACCATCTATTGCCATAGCTTCCTGATGCTGCTCTGTGACTGGAGTTGTCTGAGCTGGTGCTGGAGTAGGGGCAGGGGGAACAGTTGGCTTTGACTTTACCTTACTATAAACCTTCTCCTTGCCTTCATTTAGGGAATTCTCATAATACTCCTTTCTAATGGTGCATAGTCCATTTACTTAGAGTAGTATGGTAGAGAACAATGGCCATGTGTCTTGAATGCTAGCTTCTTCCCAACTGTGACTTTTGGCATGTCAATCCTCTCTGGCCTTTACTTCCCTCCTCTGTCAAACAAAGAGGATGGTATTTACATTTTCTCCCTCACAGAGGTACTGTGAAACACTGGAGAAATGTGAGTGTCTAAGACTCAAAAAGACCAAAGCAACTTGTCCAATGATAAGTTGATGGCAAAGCCAGGACAAATCATGAGATGATTTTCCAACTTAACCATAGCAGTAAGGAGGACATTTCTCTTCTTATTCACCAGACTTTGCACAGAAGTTGTGTGGTTTGTCCTTCATTCTTAAAGAGGACCATAGCATCAGGAAGTGATGACATGACTTGCAGTTGACTTTAATTTGAGTGAGGGAGGGCTGTGCAAGGACACCAGCCTCACTTTTTCCTCCAGAGCCATCTGAGTCCAGTGGCCAGATATCTGTCAAGATGACTGGAAATGACCCAGGATGCAATGGGATACCCTAGGCCTTTTAAGCTAAGGTCTTTATAGGTTCTTTGAGTGAGGCAACACCCATTCAGTGAATAGGCCTCCTTAAGAAGGCCTTTAAGAAGAGTCACAGTCTTTGGTTTCAGTCCTTTATCCTGGCATTAGCTTGTACCCCCAGAGCTGTGCCTGCTGAGGGGGCCAGCCCCAGGAATCAGAGTCCTGCAGTGTCTGTGTTTGTCTCTGTGGAACGTAGTATAGGGGTGTGAGTGTGTGAACCTCTCCAGATCCCTGCTCCACTTTACCAGAATTAATGCAGTAGCTTCTGAACTATTCTGTTTCTAGTTTCTTGCCACTTCAAAACAATCAACTTGTCAAGCATTTCTTAAATGCCTTTTATGTGCCAGCCATTTCCCTAGACATGAAAAGATAACACCATTCCTGCCTTCAAGGTATTTATATCCTGATGGTGGTGGTGATAATGGCGATGTGATAGCCATATGTGATGTGACAGGGATGGTAGTGGTGATGTGATCGTGATGGTGATGGTAATGTGGCAGTGATAGTGGTACCAATGACACATAGTGATGGTAAGGTGGTAGTCATGCCATTGATGGATGTGTTGAAGCAACAGTCATGATGGGTTATATGTAACAGTGATAGCATTGGTGGTGGTGATGGGACAGTGACAATAGTGTTGATATGACAAGGATGGTGGTGCCAGTGTTGTGGTGATGGTGTTCCTGGTAACAATGATGCTGATGTTGGAGTGAGGGAGGTACTAACATAGTGGTTTGGGTATTTCTGATGTCACATGGCAGTTCTGATGTAGTAATTATGGTGGCGGTAATGTGACAGGGACAGTAGTGACGGTGTTGACAGTTTTGGTGGTTCTGATGTCAAATTGATGCTGTTCCTCTTTTTTATTTTTTTGCTTTTTTTTGGAGAGGGGAGGGCAGGGCAGTTGGGGTTAAGTGACTTGCCCAAGGTCACACGGCTAGTGAGTGTTAAGTGTCTGAGGCTAGATTTGAACTCAGGTCCTCCTGACTCCAGGGCTGGTGCTCTATTTACTGTGCCACCTTGCCAACCCAATGCCGTTCCTCTTGATAGCATCATGTTGACAACAATGGCGGTCCTAATCTAATAGTGATGTCAGTGCCGATGTGATAGTGATGATGGTGCTTCAGTGAAAGTGGTGGGGGTATTGCTGAGAGCATTGTCCCAGTGGTGATGACAGTGGTGATGGGACATCAACTGTGGCATTATTGATAGCATTATGATGGTGGTGCTGATGTGGTGACAGGGGCATTGGTTGTGGTATCACAGTGATGCTGGTGCCCATATGACCATTATTGTGGTGGTGCCTTGATGGTGATGATGCTGCTGATGGTGCAGTTGCCACTTGTGCCAATGTCCTCATCAACCAAGCAAAGCGCATCCTGAAAGAAAATGGCCAGGTGTGATTCCTATAATCTGCAAAAATTGTAGAGAGGTGGGCTCTCTCTGGTTCTCTTGAAGCAGATGTCTGGTCTTGTGAAAAGAGCCCAGTTTGTAAGCTATTTATCCCATTCAGACATGTCTGTTAGCAGCTGCCACCTGGGCATTTCACCAAATCCACTGAGAGTGAGGAACAGTGCCGTTCCTTGTTCCCAGTTGCTTGTAACTATACAAGTAACAGTGCTGTTCCTTGTTCCCAGTGGTGAGCCCTGTGAGTCATTGGAGGCCTCTCATCCAACACCATCTGCCATTTCTCTGCTCTCCAGCCCAGGGAAACTGAACCCTGCTGTGTTTCTGTTTGTCTTTGTGGAACATGGAATAGGGGTTTGAGTGTGTGGCCCTCTCCAGGCCCTTGTCCTACTACACCAGAATTAGTATGCTAGCATCCTGTTTTCTCTGTTCCATTTTCTCCCCATTTCAAAGAAATCAACTCAGCAAGCATTTATTAAGCAACTTTTGTGTGCCAGGCACTAGGTATAAAAAGACAAAACCAACACTGTCCCTGCCCTCATGGAACTTGTATTCTATTAGTGGAAAATACATATACAGATAAGTTAATACAAAATATATAACTGGCAAAATTAGCTTTTGGAATGGGGAAGGTGTGGGCATCTGGAGAGATCAGTAAGGGCGTTATGTTAGAGGTGGTGCTTGAGTTGAGCCTTAAATGAAGTTGCCAATTCAAAATACAGAGGTGTAGGTGAAATATTCCAGGTGTGGGTCATGGAAATATGGCCAGGAGAAATGGAATGCCATATATGACAAACAGTAGTAACTCATGGGTCAACAAGATGGAAGACTAGATACTGTCTCCCATCTTCACAGCCTCTCATATCTTTCAAAGATGGTAATTATGAGCAAGAGATAAAGGGATTACAGCTGTCTACATGGTCTAAGACACCAAGAATCCTAACTAGGTAACAAGCAGATGAATGAACAGAAATGAAGGCTAATCTCTGCTTACTTAGCACTTTCTCCCCTTCTCCCACCAGCCACTATACTCTGCCCCTTCCCACCTCCATCTCCTTGTACAGGGAAACTCAAAAACCAAAAGTTTGCTCTGACTGGGACTGTAGTGTGGCAGGGCTCTATGCTACAACAGTAGTCAGCCAGAGAACTGAAGAACAGAGGGAGCTGGGGCAGGATGCCAGCATGTGTTTGGTTCCAGACCTGAAGTAAAGGGGAATGGCATGCAGCTGTAGTCAGTTCTGTCTCCCTTGAAGTCACTTGGGACAGAGGCCAAGGCCAGTTCCAGTGAGTTGCCTAACATGGGAGAAAGCTGAGACACCTTTGAGGTTCAGCCCTCAGGGAAGCTGCCATCAAAGAAAGAGTCAGAAAGGGAGCAATAGGAGGATATAAGGGAAAAAAGACTGAAATTACCAAAGATCTCAAGATGAAGAAAACTCATTTAAAGACTTTGAGCACCAGCAGATAAACAGGGAATATAGCAATAACAGAAGGAAATATGACCTCTAGATCATTTTAAGAAGTCAAGACATCTGTGAAAAAAATCTGCAAAAAGAAATGAAAAGAAAATTAATGAGGCAGAGGACCCTGTAGATTCCTGAAAGGGCATTAAACCATAACTGTTTTTACTGAATAGTTTACAAAAAAGAATTTTGAAGGCAGAATTTGTGCCCTGCACAACAGAAATAGTCAGAAAATGGCGTTAAACCATAACTGTATTCTACTGAATAGTTTACAAGAAAGAAGAATTTTGAAAGCAGAATTTGTGCCCTGCACAACAGAAATAGTCAGCAGATTAGAAAAACTGGAATCCATGATGGTAAACCTCATAAAAGAAACAAAAGATAGAACAAATGATGGTGAATGCAAATACACAGAGGTAAAGGACCGTCTGGAAAGAAGAGAAACAAAAAGCAGTAACATTAAAAGAAAATAATCTCTATGCAAGGAAAACGTATTGATCTTGAAGACAGCATGCCAAGAGGCAACTTAGGGATTATAGGTATTCTAGAAGAATATGACTAGTCAAAAGACCTGAACACCATGATTCAAAAAATAATGCAAGAAAACTATCCAGAACTTCTGAACAGAGAAAACAAAGTGCCAATTGAAAAAAATCCACAGATCACCTCCAGAAAAATCCCTGTGCTGCAGTATCCAAGACTCCAAGTCATTAATTTTAATCTTTTCAATGATAAACAGCAAATTTTGCAAGCAACCAAGAGAAACACTTTCAAATAAGAAGGAAAGAAAACTAAAATAACACAAGACCAGAAACCACAGAAAAAATGGAATAATGTATTCCAGAGAAAAGATGCTCAAGAAGCAACCCAAGGTGACCTATCCTGCAAACTGTTCGATGAAAAAGCATTTTCATTATACCTACAAAGAAAACTATACCTGAGCAAATGATTTGCTTTGCAAACACCCTAGACAGCAGAAATATAAGAAAGGTAAACAAATACAGTGACCAGGGAAGTGACAGGTGGTGAAATAAATAACTCCAGAAAAAAAGGAGAGATATCTATGGGATTAGCAGCAACAACAACAAAGTAACAAAAAAGGATCATTAAGTGATTTCTTCCTCAAAGTGTAACAGGAAACATAAGTGAAGGCAGAAAACAAATAGAAGAGCATTTTGACTGGATCATCTATTTTTCAAACCTTTTCTGTCCTCAGGCTTCCCATGGCTCCCCCTTTCCCCACCCTCTCAATTGAGGACCTTGCTTAAATCTTTACTGAGAAAATTAAGCCTTTACCTTCCTCTTCTACCTTGATATTCTTTTCACATCCTTCTGATTTTTCCCCCACCTTCTCCTCATTTACTTCAGTCTCTCACAAAGAGGCAGTCTTTCTCTGTACCATGATCAACCATTTATGTGTTCCCTTGATCCCATCCTCCCCAGCAGATTGCCCCTATTATCATACCCCATTTCCCCCTAGCAATGTGTTCCATCCCTGCTGCCTACAAACAGAGCAAAGTTTCCTCTATCCATAAAAAGATCTTCACTCAATCTGTCCATCCTTAATCAATATCATCCAATATCTGTACTCCCCTCCTCAGTCAGATTACTTGAAAAAGTCGACTACATCCATTGCCTCCACTCCCTGCTCTTCCACTCTCTTCTAAACCCTTTGTAAAATCTGGTTTTCCACGTTCAACTGAAGCTAATCTCTCGAAAGTTACCTCCGGTCTCTTAATTGCCTAATCCAATGGCTTCCTTTCAAACCTCATCCATTGGAACCTCCCTGCAGAATCTAATACTGTTGATAGCCCTCTTATTTTGAATACTCTCACTTGTCTGAATTTTTATGACACTGCCTTCTTGTTCTACTCTTGATTATTTACTCTTCCTCAATATCCTTTGCTGACTCATGATCTGTATCATAGCACCTAACTGTAGGTGTACTTCTAAGGCTGTGTTCTAGGCCCTCCGTTCTTTTTTCTTGACATTTTCTGACTTGGTAACATCATCAAATCCCATTGGTTTAGTCATTATCTCTATGAAGGTCACACACATACCTCCATATGTACATATTAAGAATTAGAGGGGGCGGCTAGGTGGCGCAGTGAATAGAGCGCCGGCCCTGGAGTCAGAAGGACCTGAGTTCGGAGCCGGCCTCCGACACTTAATCCACACAAACAAAAACCTAGCCGTGTAACCTTGGGCAAGTTACTTAACCCCAGTTGCCCTAAAGGGGCGGCTAGGTGGCACAGTGGGTAAGAGCGCCGGCCTCGGAGTTGGGATGACCCGAGATCAGATCCGGCTTCAGAAAATGAGCACCCATGCATAAATAATGACTAGCCGTGTAACCTTGAGCAAGTTACTTAACCCCAATTGCTTTAAAAAAAAAGAATTAGAAAAGGGGGCAGCTAGGTGGCATTGCAGTGAATAGAGCACCTGCCCTAGAGTCAGGAGGACCTGAGTTCGGATCTGGCCTCAGACACTTAACACAAAAATTAACCAGGTGACCTTGGGCAAGTCATTTAACCCCAGTTGCCCTCCAAAAAGGAAAAAAAAGGATTTGTTCTGTAAAATTTGCACTCAAGGCTACAAATTCCCCACCTCTGGTGTAAATATTGATAGATAGATAGATAGATAGATAGATAGATAGATAGATAGATAGATAGATATGCATATCTATATACCTATATATTCATCCATATAAGGATGATAATTGAATTTAATAGTTGATAAGATCACTGAGAGAGAGTATGCAGAGAGAGAAGGGATAGTAGTATTAGACAGAACCTTGGGATACATTCATAGTTACGTGGATTATAGTTCAGCAAGAAGACTGAAAAACAGTGATCAGAGAGGCAGAAGAAGAGTCAAGAGAGGTCAGTGTCATGAAAACCCATGGATGAGGGATCTGGGAGGAGAGAGTAGTCAACAATGTCAAAAGCCATAGAGAGGGCCCAAAGAATGAGAACCAAGAAAAGACCATTGGATTTAGCAATTACAAGATCACTGATAACCTTGAAAAGAACAGCTTCTATTTATTGATGAGGCTGGAAGCCAGATTGCAAGGAGTTGAGAAAAGAGTGAGAGCCAAGAAACAATTAATTATCACCCAATTGGATTTATACCAGGAATGCTAGAATAGTTCAACATTAGAAAAACAATATAATGAATCATGTGAAAAATAAAAACATCCACAATTACGATTACCTCACTAGATACAGAAAAAAAGCCTTTGTCAAAATACAACACTAATTTATGCTTTAAAAACAGCCCTGTAACATATAAATGTAGAGGGATCTTTTTTTATGAACAACATATAAAGTGTCTAAAGCCAAAAACAAGTATAATATGCAATGTCAACATACTAGGAGCTTTCTGAGTAAATAAGGTAGTAAAGCAAGGATGCCCACTCTCCCCACTTTTGATTTTATTCAAGAAATTCCATCAATAAGGCAAGAGAAAGAAATTAAAGGTGTAAAGATAAGGAACAAGACTATGCTTATTAGCTGATGATGTGTTGGTTTACATAGAAAATCCTACAGTAAGGGTGGGGCTTTGACTAAATCCCAACTTAACAGAACAAATCCCCTTAATAAAAGGATTTGTTCTGTCAGATTTGGACTCAGTCAAAAGGTTGCACCCAAGGACCTAGAGGGCCACATGTGGTCTTTTGAGGTTCCAGGTTCCCCACCCCTCTCCTAGAGAATCAGTAATTATACTAGTTGAGATGATTAATAGCTTCAGCAAAGTTGCAAGCTACAAAAGAAACCCATGAAAATCAATAGCATTTCTACATAATAATAAGAAAATCTTAAGAGGCAACAATAGAAAGGTAAATACTACTGAAAGCAACTATAAAATGCATAAAATATTGGAGGGGAGTGAGGTCAATTTACTAAAACACAGAGATTCCATTCCAAAGTATTCCATAAAGAATAGCTTAAATAGCTAGAGTAGAATTCAGTGTCCATAGCTGGGCCATGCCAATATAATAAAAATGACAGTATGACCAAAGCTACCTTACAGTTTTAATGCTATGCTGACTATCAAAGTGACAGAACTCAATAAAATAATAAAATAGTTGACTTGAGAAACAAAAGATCTAGACTATCAAGGGAAATAATGAAAAAAGACAGGGATAAAGAGAGAATAGCCCTTCTAGACCTCAAACTATATTATAAAGCAACTTTCATCAAAACCATTTGGTAGTGGTTTATAAAAACAGAAAATTAGATTAATGAGACAGACTAGACAAGAGAGAATGAGAAACAATGGAATTTAGTCACTCATTGTTTGATCATTTCTGCCAGACTGCTTTCCAGTTTTCCCAACATTTTTTTTTACCCAAATAGGGAGTTCTTTCCCAAGTAATTTATATTTTCAAGTTTTCCATCCCAAATGTTCATATAGACTACTTGTCCCCGACCTATGGTAGGATCTTCTGAGTTCATATTTAGACACACTATATGTTGACCTTGACATCACGCTATTTTGGTCTTGTTCAAGTACAAAGGACAATAAACAATATTTTCCAGTTTATGGAAGGTTGGAATTGTGACAGTGATGGTTGTGCTGGTTTTGTGGCAGTGATCATAAAAGCTGTATATCAGTAATGATGCTGATGAGAGAAATGTGGCAGTGATAGCTCAGTGATGATTTGGATTGTAGGGAGAGTGTTTTGGATGATGGTACTGATGGTAGGGATGCATGTGGTGCTAGTGGCGTGATGGTGCTGATGGTAGCAGTCATGTGACATTGACGATGGTAATGACAGCTTGTTATAATAATGATGGTGATGTGACAGTGATGAGGTTACTGATAGTAGTAACCTGATGGGCAACTAGGTGGCGCCATAGTGGATAAAGTGCTGGGCCTAGACTCAGGAAGAATTGAATTCAAATCTGTCTTCAGACACTTATTATCTGGGTGACCCTGGGCAAGCCACTTAATCTCTGTTTGCCCCAGTATCTTCATCTGTAATATGGGGATAATAATAGCACCTACTTCCCAGGGTTGTTGTGAGGACCAAAGGAGATAATAATTGTTAATCATTTAGCATAGTGCCTGGCACATAGTAAGAGCTATGTAAATATTAGCTATTGTTACAATAATTAAAACTAATTATTGTAACAGTGATGATGGTAGTCTTTATACTATTCTTACCATGATGTTGGGAATGGAACAGTGATGGTGGCAAGAGTAGTAGATTTTTTATGGTGATGGTGGTACTGATGGTATTATGACAGTGATGGTGGTAGGTATGGGACAGTGCTATTAGTAGCATTTGGTCATTAATCATTGTGCTGAAGGTAGAGGTATTATGTTAGTATTGGGGAAGCCTTGATATTGATGGTGCATTGTGACCACTAGAATATTGGGCTGGATCTATTCAGATGAAATTCAATAAGGTGCAAAGTTTGTGGGTGCAAAAAAAATCAACCCCGCAAATATAAGGTGTATGAAGCATGGAAAGGCAACAGTTGTTCTAAAAGAAGATCTGGGGGTTTCACTGGACTACAAGCTCAATATGAATTAGCAATGAGATGTGGTAGCCACAAAAGCTAATGCAATCCCTGGTTGCATTGAGAGGCATAAATTCTAGGAATATAAATGGGGTAGTCCATTATCCTCTGCCCTCATCGAACCACATCTAAAGTATTATGTTCAGTTCTGGACATCATTATAGAAGAAGAATATTGATAAGTTGGAGAGTGACAAAAGGAGGGCAGCCAGGATGGTAACAGGTCTTGAGTTCATGACATATGATGACAGGTCAAAAAAGCCAGACATGATAATCTGGAAGAAAAGAAAACTCTGGAGGGACATGAGAGCTGCATTTAAGTATCTGAAGGCATGTCATGTGGAAGTGGGACTTAGATTTATTCTTTTTGGCCCCAGAGGGCAGAGCAAGGAAGGTACAAAGAGAAAAATGTAGGTGTGATGTCAAGAAAAATTTCTAAACAATGAGAGCTGTCCAAAAGTAGACATCTCTTGAGGAGTGGTGGGTGCCTTCTGCTTGGAGGTCTTTCAGGCAGAAAGTAGACAACCATTCCTCAAATATGGAATAGGATTCCTTCCTGGATGGATTAGATTCTATGCCACTAAGGTCCCTTCTAAATCTTAAATCTGTGATTCTCTGGGATATGACAGTTTTAATGGTGCTGATAGTATCAATAGTGTTGGTGGGAGAATGATGGTGGTACTGGTGATGGTGATGTGAATGTAATGATGGCATTTTCATTGGTGGGGCTGCTGATAGTAGTTACATTGTGATGGTGTTGATGATGCTGATATAACAGTGAAGCTGGGGATGTGGGAGCCATGGTGGTACTGATGTGACAGTGTTGGTGGTAATTATAGGACAATGCTGATAGTGCTGCTGTGAGTGATATTGGTAATACCTCCTTAATACTGGAAGCCTGACTTCTTTTTTTTTTCTTTTTTGGAGGGGAGAAGGCAGTACAATTGGGGTAAAGTGACTTGCCCAAGGTCACACGGCTAGTAAGTGTTAAGTATCTGAGGCTAGATTTGAACTCAGGTCCTCCTGACTCCAGGGGCAGTGCTCTATTCACTGTGCTACCTAGCTGCCACAAGCCTGACTTTTCTTAACTCAGTCAAGGATCGAATTAGCTTTTTGGGTTGCCACATCCTACTGCTGACTTACATTGAGCTTGTAGATCACTAAAACCTTGAGAAATTTTAAAAAACAAATCACTGCCAAGACATGCCTCCTTCATCCTGGATCTGAAAAGTTGATTGCTTGAACCTAAGTGTAAGACTTTACATTTATCCATATCTAACCTCATCAGATTCAGCCCAATGTTCCAATCTGCCAGTATCCATTATCCAGACCTATTTTCCTGCCATGATTCTTATCCCAAGTCTCACTGATACCAGTGTAGTCAAATTTTCTGCCTTGCATTTGGGTCTCTTGTTCATCCAACTTGTTTACCTGCACCATGTGTATTTGTGTATAGACATCTGAAGCTATGGACTAGTTACTTGGTTTTTACTGACTTCTCTCTTGCATTCTGTCTCCTGTGAGCTTTAGATGTCTCTACTGCTTATCTTTTTCCTACTTTCAGTGGATTACACAACTAGTTTTCTCCCTCCCCGCTTCCCTTTTAGTTTATAACTCTTTTGATTAGGTTTGCAACACTATAGGAGAATACATTCTTATCAGTCCTTGTTAGGTACCTTCCATCACTAGTCATTTGTATATTTTATTTTATATTTTTATTTATATTATATTTCATATTTGTAGATTTTGAGCCATGATCTAGATACCCAAATCCAATTCTTAGATACCAAATTCTTTTCCTCTCTGCTTTATTGGTGCCTTTTGTTTTTATGCCACTGTCTCTTCCCAGTAACCCCTCTTCCCCATAGAACCTTCTCTTGAAGTATAGAAAACAAATTAAAATAAGTCATTATAGCAATAATCTCTGACATGTCACCTATGTGACAATCCATGCCTATAGTCCATCATCCTCCTGAGATAAGCAAAGTGTGTATCATAAATAACCCTCTGGAGCCAAGATTTGTCCTGCTATTTCATTTGAATTCTGATGGCTTTTAATGTTCTTTTCATTTGTCTTATTGTTGTTATCGTATGTTTTGTTCCTTTTGTTCTCCTTTCTTTGCTCTTATCAGTTCATTCAAGTCTTCCAATATTTCTCTGAATTCTTCATATCCATCATTCTTTACAATGCAATAATATTATATTTATATACCACAGTTTAGCTTAAAAAAACGCTTTTATTATTTTCCTTCCCTAGACAGCCTCAGCTTATTCTACAATTTAATTCCTCTGAAAGTAATCTTATGGGACCATGCCATATTTTTGTATTCAAGCTTTGTTGACTGCTCTTGCTTTTATTCTTTTTTCCTGTCATTTAAAAATCTTTGATTGATGAGCTCCCTGTGCATCCACACCCATCTCTTTAGACAACTCCCCCTTTTTTCCCTTATTGAATTGTTTCTCTTTATGTCTTCCAAATTTTTTTCTTTAGAGTTTTCCATCCTTCTTAGGACTATACAATTTTAAGTCATGGGATCATGTCTAGCCTTTCCCTGAATATTTAAAAAATTTTCTCTCCCAATTGGTAGGAGGAGAACATGTCTGGTGACTTCCAGCATTCCTTTCCACTATCCCAAATTCTAAATCAAATATTTCTATGAGATACAAACTCCACGCTCTAGAACATAAAAGTCAGAGATCAGTATAGGCTAGATTATTGATATAATGAGAAGCCAGGGTATTAAAATAGAAAGGGCCCTTGACTTGAAGCCAGGAAATCTTTGAATCCTGGCTCAGACATTAACTTGCTATATTACCTTGGGCAAGTACCTTAACCTCTTTGAGCCTCTTTCTTCACCTGTAAAAGGGCAGCAACATTTAATTCATTTACCTCACAGAATCCTTGTGAAACAAGTTACTTTAAGCATGAACCTTAAAGCTGGAGAGCAATGTAGGCTGCTGTCTTTCCTTGGGAAAGGCTTCCACTGGCCCAGCTGTGTCATGGAAGTTTTTTTAATTTTTTATAGCATTGCTATGGTTGCTCTCATCAAATCTTCTGAGGTTTGACTGGTTTGGCATTGTTGACAGTGGCAAAGTGACATATTAGGAAATATGAGGAAGGAAAAAATCTATTTGCCTCTTAGAAGTAAGACTAGGGTATGGATTCACCAGAGAATCTCAGAACTGAAAAGGACTTAACCACATTTAGTCTAAGGCCTCTCTCTATTGTCATTGCTCAATGATGATGTAAGAGGAAATATGGTGTATGCCCTAATTGACTTCTGCTAATTAAAACAAAAACTGTTGGGCTCTATCAAGAGAACCACTTGTCTTAAGTGACATGATGGGTTAAGCAGGCACAGTATCCAGCTACAAGGTTTGTTTTTTTTTTTGGGGGGGGGGGGTATTATTGTTGTTTTTCACCTTGCTAAATGAAAAGTCAAATAGATGAAAGTTGTAAACTCATTTTGATGTGTGTTGGTATACTTTTCTCTCTTTCAGGGTTGCCATGGCAACTGCATCCTCTCAAGTTCTCATCCCAGACATCAATTTTAATGATGCTTTTGAAAACTTTGCTTTAGATTTTTCCAGAGAAAAGAAACTGTTGGAGGGGCTAGATTACTTAACAGGTGTGAAAATATTGTTTTCTTTCCTATTTTCCTCGTGTCTTTTAGGGCTTATTTTCCTTTGAATTCATCTTGGGGGGGAAGGTAATGTTTAAACTTGGGCAAAAACTGCCTTGCCCTCCCTTTTTAATGCTAGAATTGACCCTGAAGCAGAAGAGAGAGATGCTTGGCACTGTCTAGATTTAGAATATCTCCAGTCAATCAGTAAACATCTGCTTAACCCTCACTGTGTGCTAAGCACTGGGGAGACAAAGTAAAAACAGTCCTGGCTCACATTGTAATGGAAGAGACCACCTGAAAGCAGTAAAATGCTAAAGTATAAACGAGATTGTGTTTTCCTTTGGGTTGTCCAAAGTTGGGAAGGAGATGAGAATCTTAATGGGAAGGAAGGTGGAGTGGGGCACAAACCAACTGGTTAAGGTAATGACTTTAGATTTTCTCTCCTAGATTAAGCTGAAAGGAATCTTAATTGGACTTGATAGCCCCCAAGACACCTTCTAGCTCTAGATTTAGGATCCTATGTATGACCTTGGATAAGTCACTTCCCCTTCCTGGGCCTCAGTGTCCCCCTCTGTAAAATGAGGGGGTTAAACTAACTGGTCTCTGAGATCTCTTCCGGCTCCAGATTTAGGAGCCAAGTACGAATGCCAAATATTTTTGGTCTCCTTTCTCTGTTGAACTATTAGAAGGAAAAATAACAGCTGGAGTGTCTCCTTCCTAGGCTAGTGGTGACATTTTACTGTTTTCATAATGATATTTTAATTAAAGGCCTGCTTGTGCAGACTGCTATATTAGACTTTGAACATAATTAGACCTAGAGCCATGATCCCTCTATTCAGGGGCTAATAGGTTTAGAGCTGGAAGGAACTTAGAAGGTCATTGAGTCACCCTCATCTCACAGATAACAAAGTTGAAGCCTGGAGAAGTAACCTTGCTTGACCGGGGTCCTGTGATATTAAATCCATTTCCCTTCCTGCTGCCCCATGCTGGCTTGGGCTGAGGCATTTGGATGAGGATGAAGCAGCAATAAAGTTTCAGTACTATGGAAATGTGAATGTAGAAGTTGGGCTTTGGGTAAATTGAGGCATTCAGAATGTAGCTGAGAACCGAGAGGCCAATGAGAAATCAGGTCCCCAACTGGCTTCCTAGCAGCCAAAGTAGATATCACAAAGCCCACTTGATTTATTTGGTCTATATTAATGAGGCCTCTTCAAGTGAAGAGGCCCTCATTCAGGAGCTCTTTACTCATATGTTGTACCTGATTCGAACAAGCTTGGTTATATGGTTGTCTCCGTAGCCTAAAATAGCAAAGCGAATGGGAAAACCATCAAAGGCAGGTGCCCCAACTACTATGAGAAACAACAACTTATGGACAAAGGGCAAAGGAGAGTAAAACTATTGAAAGAGGGGAGGCTAGGTGGCTCGGTGAATAGAGCACTGGCCCTGGAGTCAGGAGGACCTGAGTTCAAATCTGGCCTCAGCCACTTGACACACTTACTAGCCGTGTGACCTTGGGCAAGTCACTTAACCCCATTTCCCTGCCTTCCCCCCTCCAAAAAACAAAAAAAAATGCTGAAAGAAGACTCCCAAACTAAGAAAACATATCAGTGCGGAGCTGTCCCACATTAGGTCTGAGGCCCCATGTCCCTCAGTAGCCCAGATGAGAACTCTTGCTCTATTACAGTCCAGTGTAATAGTTAAAGATAATTAGGACAGCCCCAAGTCATCAGGAAAAGGTTAAATGATGTTCATTGTGCCCTGAGAGGGGAAGCAAGCATGTAGTACATTTTGGAAAGATTTTAATTAAAAGTGGCCAAACAAATTAAGAATGTTCATATAGCTGAAAGGGAAAGCTCTCCTCATCTGGAAAATTCACTCTTGTCAATTTCCTCCCAGAGGATGCTCATGGTTACTCTCCAGCTGTAAATACCATGCATCTTTGTAAGATGGCTAGGGAGAATAGGAAGGGAGAGTGGGCTGTTCTCTTTGAAAACAAGAGAAATGGGTAGAACTATTGAATGGTTCATAAAAGTGTTTGAAATGGGAGAGGGATGAAAAGAGAAAGACAGAATCAGGAGTTTCAGAGGAATGCCCCCTGAAGAGGCCCATATGTTTTAGTAAAAGATAGAAATCATTCAGTAATTTGGAGAAGACAGAATTTCAGGGAGAAATTAAGAGCCAGATGGCAGGTGATTTTAGAAAATGAGGGGGTGGGTACACCAGATAGTGCCTACGCCACCTACCGACAGAGTCTCAGGGCAGGCGTGTGATAGGAAGCTCAAGAATTCTCCTGTTTATATTTATCCATTGAGGTTGGCTGTGGAGCCAATAAGGCAAACCCATGGAGGGAGGGCAAGTCAGCCCCTCGGAACACCCAGGCAATTCTGAGACTGTAGTGCTGAGCAGGTGTTAGTCTGCTCTGGTCAAGGAAATGTTCTCACTGGCAGTTTGGTATGCCATTAAAACCACAGGTGTGGACCCTGATTTTGAAAGAAAGGCAAAGCAAAACTTTCTTCTTAAATAGGAAAAGAAAATCTCAGCTGTTTTCTTTCCTCCATAGCCATGTCCATCAGACTTCCTCATACAGAGAAGGTAAATGAGGTAGTCAGTCAGTTCGTTTTGGGCCCAAAGACAATTTTGCCTGAAAGCTAGGTAGTTGAGACAAAATTTTTGGGAGGAGGAGGGGAAGAGGGAGAAAGGAGATGGAAGAAGTCTCATTTTGCAGTTTCAGGCTGTACAGGTAGATGTACCCTAAGCATTCTCCATAAAGAAAATATTCATCGAGAAGATGAGAGGCTGAATGGTATTGAAGGAAGAACTTTGGTTCTGGCATTAAAAAACCTGGGTTCAAATCCCAACTCTCCCATTTACATGTATGACTTTGAGTGAATTACTTAGCCTCAGTGGGCCTCAGTTTCCTCCTCTGTAAAATGAGGACACTCCTGATGACCCTTCCAGTTCTAGATCTGGGATCCTATGTGTAACCTGAGAAAAGTCACTTCTGTTCTCCCAGCCTCAGTTTCCTCCTCTGTCAAATGAAAGTGTTGGACTGGATCTGGATGGTCCCTGAGAACTCTTCCAGCTCTAGAATTGCCTTTCTCTGGATCTCAGTTTCCTGCTCTGTAAAATAAAGGGGTTGGGCTAGCTGGGCCCCAAGTTCCCTTCCAGTGCTAGACCTAGGTTCTATGTTGGCCTAGGGAGTGGGAGGCACTCTCATACCAATGCCAAGCCCAGAAACCCTTGTCCTCATTCTTTGTGTTCTTTCCCTACAGCCCCCAACCCACCATCTATACAAGAAGAACTTTGTACTGCTTCCCATGACACTATCACCGTCCACTGGCTCTCAGAAGATGAATTCAGCATCAGTTCCTATGAGCTGCAGTATACCATATTCACTGGCCAGGCTAACTTCATCAGTAAGTCATGGTGTGGTTGGGGCCTGTGGCCAGAGATAAGAAAATGTAAGGAAACAGTAAGCTGCTCAAGATTGGCCGGGGCTGCACGAGGCAAGTGTTTCCAAACTGTCCTGTGTTGCCAAGCCCGGTGTTGCTCAAGCAGTGTGCGCCCAGCACTGGGAGGCTCCCACTGATGTGTCATTACACCTCCAGCTCCTGCCCTCTGGCAGGTTGTCCCCAGGGACATACCTGTCTCTGTGGCCTTCACCTCCCCACCCCTTCCAATCCATTTTCCACCACCTTCCCTAACTGGGCCCCAGCTCGGAGCTTGTCTCCGAGGTAGGCAGTCTGGGACATCTAAAATCATGGGGTACATTGCTGGGTTGGGGATGCATGTGTGCCTTTCTTGCTCTGACCCTTCCTTTTCATTGTTGTGATCAAACATGCTTTGCAAAGCTCTACCTCTCCTGGGTCCCCAGTTTTCAGTGGGCACAACAGTATCCTTTCCCTTTATCACTTTTCTTCCTTCCTCCCTTCCCCCTCTCCCTCACGAATTGGAAGAAATTTACAAGTGGGCCACAGGATGTGAAGCCGTGGTTTAGTCTCAAATGTGTCGTTGGTTCTTTTGAATTGTGTGTTCAGACCTCAAGCTTGTTAAAACAATATGGCGCCAGGACCCATCAGCCATCAATTAGGGATATTTGAAGTAACAGCAAAGAGGAATTAAAGTGTGTGTGTTGTGGGCAGGGGGGTGGATCCAATTTACATGCAGAGGCGGCCCTCATGGGACACAAGCATTGTTTTCACCATTGTTTCCATCTTTATGTTTCTGCCTTCTTGGCTTATGTTGATGGGAGTTTCCCAGACAAGAGCCATTGAATGGGCTGCCAACCTTAGGGGATCCTGCAGACCAGGCTGAAGGCACTCAGCCCAGGCAACCCCCCAAGAAGAGACCAGGAAGCTTTTAAATAGGTCAAAGGTATTTTTGCTTTTGCTTTAAAGGACACATGGTGCTTTGCAGAGGAAGCTTTAGAGGTTGGTTCATTAGCAGTAGATCTAAAACTAAGCACCTACCATGTGCCAGGCACTGTGCTGGACACTGACAATACAAGTACAAAAAGAGAAGCCATCCCTACTTTCATGGAGCTCACAGTCTAATGGGGGGGAGGACAACATGTACATATATGAATGTATTCAGACTAAATACAAAACAAATAGAAGACAGTGAGGGAAGGAAGGTACTAGTAGCTGGTATGAGGAAGGGCTTCATGTAGAAAATGGTGCTAAAGCTGTGTCTTGAAGGAAAAAGAGAGAGGCTTGAGGTGGCAAGGAGGAGGGTGTGGATTCCAAATGGAAGGCACAGCCAATGCAAAGGCATAGAGATAGGAGATAACACTAGCAAATGATTGTGAAAATAGCCCTGTGGTGGAATGGAGAGAAGGCAAAACTTGGAGTACTAGCTGTGGGACGTTAGGCCTGATCACCTAATTTCTCTGCCCTCTTATCTTTAAAATCAGGCAAGATTTGAGTAAGTCCTGCTCTAACCATCCAACAAAGTCATTGTGAGAATCCTAATGTATATGAAAGCGCTTCCAAAAGCATGTGTGCAGGGTGGTTATTGACACCTGTTCATTCACACCACTTTCTGTTCTCTCCTCACATCTAACCTTTCCCTAGAGCTATTGCTAAGTGGCCCAGTGGACTGATAGAAGTTTCCCTCCCTTGCCTTGGCGCTGTCCAACTTTTGGTAGATTTCACCAACAATGAAATGGCCTGAAAGACAGATGGCAGGAGAGAGGAAGGGAGACTGGTTGACCATACATACCTTTACATCCTCTTGACAAGCCACTCCTTTTCTCCATCCTCCTTAGAGGATGTACCCAATGTAATGGCAGCCTTCAGCCAGGTCTTCACCATATGCTCAGCCCACCTTTTCTGATCATACATTTCCCAGAATCACTGACTCTCCTGGTTGGGGGGGACCTTGGCAGCCATCTTAGTTTACTCCACTTCTTGGACAAGAATCTTCTCCCTGACATCCCTAATAAGTGGTACTCCAGCTTTGCTTGAAGATCACCAGGGAAGAGGGGAATCTACTACCTCCCACAGTAGCCCATTACACTTTGGAAAATCTCTGATTGACCAGAAGTTTTGCTTGCCACCTTATCTAAAGCCTCATCTACCCATTGTTTCTAATTCTGTCTTCTGTGTCCAAACAAAATACATTCACTTCCTCTCCTATAGGAGAGTCCTTCAGATACATAAGATCATAGATTTCGAGCTGGACAGTACCTCAGAGGTCACCTAAACCAAATTTCTTATTTTACAAATGAGGAAACTGAGGTACAGAAAGGTTAAGTGACTTGTCCATGGTAAGTAGAGTCAGGCTTGAAGACATCTACATTGTCTTCTCCAGGCTAAATATTGCCATTTCCTTTCTCCACTCCTCACAGAGGATATTTTAAGGCTCTTCCTTCACCATCCTGGATGCCTCCTCTGGACTCTTTCTAGTTTAGCAATGACCATCCTAAAATGTGCCTTCTAGAACTGAACAGAAGACCCCAGATAAAGCCTGAACAAGGCAAAGTACACTGGGGCCATCATTTCTCTTATTCTGGACACCATGGCTCTCTTAATCCAACCTAAGATAACATTCACACTTTCAGCTGCCATATCCCACTGTTGGCTTATACCAAACCTGCACAACTTATGAACTTCTTCTGGCCACAGATAGGTTAGACAAGAGACAGACTGATGATGTCTGATTGCTGTGGGTCACGTGACAAACAGGAGAGAATGTGCAGTGGCAACCCTACATTTTTCACAAACTGCCTAAAATCCTTTGACAGGCCATAAGTGGCCCATGGGCCACATGTTGTACAGGTCTGGCTTATACTAACCTTGAAGTTTATCAATGCACTGCCGCAATCTTTTTTATGAAAGGGACGTCCAGTCTCACCTCTCCCATATTGTACTTGTGAAGTTGATTTTTAAATGTGTAACACTTTATATTTGCCCCTATTAAATGTTATCTTAGGTTTGGGCCAATCCAAGCTTTGTGTCATCTCCAAATGGGAATGGTATGCCAGCTATCTGTTCAATGACATCTCTGATAAAAATGACTGACAGTTTGACTTGCAAATCTCTCATGACAGCTAGGTGAGTGTAGCGGATAGAGCTGGACCTGGAGTCAGGAAGACCTGAGTTCAAATCCTCCTCCTTTTACTATCTGTGTGACCCTGGACATGTCACTTAACCTCTATCAACATCAGTTTCTTCATCTATAAAAATCAGGTTCAGAATAGCACCTACTTCCCAGGATTATTGTCAGGATCAAAGGAGATAATATCTGTTAAGTGCTTATCCAGCCTCAAAGCACTATATATCTCTCAAGCCTGTCCCCAATAGCATGAGAAATTTTGTAAATTTTATGCCAATTCTTTTGTGCAAGTTTGGGACCACATTGGATCCAGGTAGATCCACCATACATTTCTCCATTGCTATATGAAACATCTGCAATTTTTATTCTTCTGAGATTATTGTGGTATGTGG
Source organism: Gymnobelideus leadbeateri (assembly GCA_011680675.1). Classification (NCBI taxonomy): domain Eukaryota; kingdom Metazoa; phylum Chordata; class Mammalia; order Diprotodontia; family Petauridae; genus Gymnobelideus; species Gymnobelideus leadbeateri. The sequence continues at coordinate 25,654 of WOXC01000583.1, forward strand.
TTTGCAGCCAGCATGACTGGAACACTGTTGGCATTAAAAGTACCAGAGAGTAACAGAATTGTTTAAACTACTGTGTAGTTTCCTACAATTTAATTCACCCTCCTCTCTTTCTTAGCTTCAACTCTTGGCTAAATTCACAGATTATCTGCAATGAATATAAATTGATAGACTCATTTGGTAGGCTACCCATCCAGCAGCATATCATAGTTTGGCCAAATAGGTATTCATCATCCACTTGGTTATCCCTGTGTGGATAGTTAGGCTGGACTATTTTGATTAATTATGGACTTCATTTAGGAAGGTCTGTAGTGCTTTGGGGACTGATGCAATTAGCATAATTTCATCAGCAAATGGGATCATCTGAAGGGACTCAGCATCTGTAGCAAACCCTTCTATTTAGACTCTCCTCCATAACAGTGGTGAATACCTTTGGTGAGGATTCATCCCAATTTCATGCTTTGATGTATGTAACCAAAGAATCATTGCACCAAGTTTTGCCATGGTTGTCATGTTATCAAGGGATCTTGTATGATCTTAACATATGCTTTGGAGGTACCCTGGAGAGCCTTTACAATACCATATTGTTCTACTGAGGCAACTTTTTAAATGATCAAACAACAACCACAGATCTTATATTCTTGGCACCTTTCAATTGTATAGCTGAAGACCTGAACAGGTCATAAGAGATTCTTCTGCAAAACTGTGCCTATTCCCTTCTCATGTTTTCAACAAAGATATCCTTGATAGAAGCAGTATAGTGTAGTGGTTATAGAAATCTAGTCTCAAAGCCAGGGAAAGCATAGGCCAAGTATTGTCTTTGCAAAGTCTAGGCTGCGTGACCCTGACCAAGTAACCTTTCCTCTGAGTGCTCTGGGCAACTCCCAGAGACAAGAAGTTGCTGAAGAGGTAATAACTAATTTTCCTTAGCTGAGAACTCTCTAAATAAACCAATGAAGTCAGAGGTCCAGCCTCTGTCACTGTTCTTGATACCCACATAAGCCATTCTTCTAAAGGTGTCATAGATATGCTAAAGGTATATGCATGAATAATTATTGGTTTCTTCTTGATCTCTCTTTTATATAATATACTATATTGCTATATTATATCAATATATTTACTATATTAATTTTTATGTAATATACTATATTAATACTATAGGTTTGCGATTTTTTCTACTTGTATACTGGCTTTCCCTTTTTTTCAGCTATCTAGAAAATCAGTTGCCCCATGCTTTAAAATTTGTATTGCCTCAGGGGTGGCTAGGTGGCAAAGTGAATAGAGCACTGGCCCTGGAGTCAGGAGGACCTGAGTTCAAATCTGGCCTCAGACACTTGACACATTTACTAGCTGGGTGACCTTGGGCAAATCACTTAACCCCAATTGCCTTGCCTTCCCCCCTTGAAAAAAAAATTTTTATTGCCTCTATCCCTGACTTTCTCTAGATGTACTCAGCATAGCCTAGCTGGTCTCTTTCTTCATCCTGAAAAATATTTTCCAATATTTTTGTGCCCTCCTATCTGCTGCCCCCTTTTGCATCAATGTTGCTGAGTTTCAAGATATCTGTTAACTTGGAGGATCTTGTCAAAGTCTTCAGAGAATTTTCTGCCTCATAGGCTACAGTTATCATCATGTTATCCTTTTTGCTCAGGCTCACCATAATCATTGTCAGATGAAATGACCAAGTATCCCAGGAGATGGTGATTCTTGCCACCTTTGAGTACACAATGAAATCAGGTGTGACAATTCCTTTGCTTGTCACTCTAAGACTTGGGAGCTGTCCTCCCACTTAGTGGTACCTTCCTTATGTCTTTGGGTTTCATTTAGAGCGAGAGCCATATTTCTATGGCTTGGTTCCTCCAAGTAGTATGTCACTCTGTCTTTGGACAAGAGGTTACATTTATAATATCAACAGTGAGTTTATTGTTGAGAGATGATGTGAAATCAATGTGACATCTGACACACTATGTCACCTTTTCTGCTACTCTTCTACCAAGGAGCCAAAAGGGGCCATATAAGACTGGGGCGCCATTTTGCATTTTTTCTTCTGGATAATCCAACTAACTAAACCACTCATGGCCTAGGGCCCTCAAGAGCTCTAGGCTTACACAGATTGGGTTCTACCCTAGGGGCCTAATCCCAGGGGATCCATTTCTCTCTAGGTGACAACTAGGTGGCACAGTGGTTAATGTTGGCCCTGGAGTCAGGAAGACCCAAGTTCAAATCCAACCTCAAGCTAGCTGGGTGATCCTGGGCAAGTCACTTAACCTCTCTTTGCCTCAGTTTTCCTCATCTGTCAAATGGGGATAACAATAGCACCTAACCTCCCAGATAATAATTGTAAAGCACTTAGCACAGTGCCTGGAACATAGAAAGCACTATATAAATGTTAGCTATGATGATGATGATGGGGGTGGTGGTGGTGATGTCTATGCTACCCCCACCCCAGAGAAAATCTCTGTAGAAGTCTCCAAAACATAGCTTAGGTATAGTTCATATTTAGGACTTCCTCATGGGTGGATGGCAGGGTCCTTCCCCCAATGATGTACAATGTATACATATCAGGTATGGGACAGCATTGACGTCACCCATGATAGAAAACTCATGATCTGAAGGGCACACACTTATGCAGTAGAAACAAAACATTCAAGGAGCCCGTTATACTCATGAAACTACCTCCCCACAAGGTAAAAACTACTAAGCAAAGATTTCCCATTCACCTCAGCCTTTACTTTCTAAGCCACTCAGAGCAGTATCATGGAAGGTTGACAAGGACCAGATCACTTGCCGACCCCCCCCCCCCCGCCTTGTATGGCTTTAGTCCTTAAGATGCCAAGCCCCTCTCATTAGTCAGTCTCTCTTCTCCAAGAATCACACTGCTAAGGACATCTTCTCCTTGTGGGCGACTGATATACAACTCAATAACTCTTGAGCTCAGGATACCCCGTCCTCCTCACACCAGGAAGTAACTATCCATTTCAAGATCACTTTCTTCCATATGTGCCCAGAAAAGGAAGCAGAAGGATAGAAGGCATCCAGGAACTGAAGGCCCAGAAACTCCAATTTGGCATTGCCTGCACTCAGGTCAGGAAGTCCAAGAGAGAGAAAACAGAAATACAGAAAGGTGGAAGAGTTGGCCATTTCCAAACTTGCTTTTAAAAATCACCAAAGGGGGTAGTAGCTAGGTGGCACAGTGAATAGAGCACTGGCCCTGGAGTCAGGAGGACCTGAGTTCAAATCCGGCCTCAGACACTTGGCACACTTACTAGCCATGTGACCTTGGGCAAGTCAGTTGACCCCAATTGCCCCTCCAAAAAAAAATCACCAAAGGGGTAGTTCTCCCAGCCAAATCTGTCTTCCTGAGTCTCAGACCATTAGTAATCAGGAAGCAGTGCCATTCACTGGGGAGCAATCAGAGAAATTCCCTGCATCCTTTCAGCAAGGCACTAGGACACATGCATAGTTCCATGGGAGATGACCCCTTCTGACAAAGTTCCATACTGTGCAATCACGTCAAATTGATTGGGGTGGGGAAGGCCAAGAAATCATCAGACTGACTGGAAACAAGTCTCATTATACTTTCTTTGTTTCAATATTTGCCAACCAATAAATTAAACTGGAATGCTTTTGAAAATATTGGTCCATATCTCCAGTTCTCAAAATTTCCCTAGAGACAGAGGAGGCCCAACTTGGTGGTTGTCTCCCCTAGGGCAGGGGTGGAGAACCTGTGTCCTCAAGGCCACAAGTGGCTCTTTAAATCCTCAAGTGCAGCTCTTCGACTGAAACCAATTCAATCAAAGGGCCCCACTTGAGAACCTAGAGGGCCACATGTGACCTCATTCCCCACCCCTTTACCTAGGGCCTTTCCCTGAGGAATGTCATCAAAGTCCACAAGTCACAGTTCTTAGTTGCCACTTGAGGCCATGTACCGAGGAAAGTACATGCAGATCTTAGGCAAACCCCGAAGTATTTTGTGAATGGCCAGGTTGTCATGGGCCTGTCAAATACAGCTATACATACGCTACAAGCAAACAATATTTTGCATTGCCTTGGTGCTTCTCAGGGTCTTGTCCTAACCCAAAACAATTAGGAAAGAACACAAAAGAAAACACCCACAAACCGTCCCCCCCAAAAAGGGGGAAAAACAAACTTTGGACCTATAACTGCTTTGGAGGGGAAAGGCTAATTTCAGATCAGCTCCCAAGGACCACGGGATTAGGGCCTGGGGATGACTGGAAATCAACCCCTCACTTAATGAAACTAAACTATCCCAGGTAAAACTTCCCCCACTGAGTCTCTACAAGCAGACTAAGCAGCCCAGAATGGTTCCAAACAAAATTTTTCTAGTGGATCCCTACAATACATAGAAGGAATCCAGATCTGGGGTGTGTGTGTGTGTGTGTGTGTGTGTGTGTGTGTGTGTGTGTGTGTATGTGAGAGAGAGAGAAAGAGAGACAGACAGAGAGTGAAAGAGGGAGAGAGAGAAAAGGAGGGAGAGAGAGAGAGGGGAGATACAGAAAGATTGGGAGGGAGGGAGGGAGGGAGAGAGAGAGAGAGAGAGAGAGAGAGAGAGAGAGAGAGAGAGAGAGTGAGTTCATATATGTATAAATGAGAGCATTTATTGAACACATATTGTGTGCCAGGCCCTAAAAAGGGGTGGAGAGGAAAGGGCACCTGCACGGGTTCAAAACAACTGGTGGGGAGGTAGAGATGAGTTGAGCTAGGAGTGTAGTGAGCAACATGGAAATCTGAACCCACCACACACTAAAGAGAGAAGGCTAACTCAAAAGTCAAACTCAGATTAACCCCAAAGATGCGTGGTCCATCCCAAAAAGGGATTATGTACTTTGGATAAATTAGCAATCATCTCCTGAAATATACCCCAGAGTCCAGGGGTGGGGAACCTGCAGCCTCAACATTACATGTGACTCTCTGGGTCCTTAGGTGCTGCTTTTAGAACGAGTCTAAGTTTTACATAACAAATCCTTTTCTTAAGGGGATTTGTTCTGTGAAGTTTTGGATTCAGCCAAAAGGCCGCACTTGAGGACCTAGAGGGCTACATGTGGCCTTGAGGCTGCAGGTTCCCTACCCCTGGTCTCAGCAATTCATGGCACTGTCATGGAGGGGTGGTAGGGTCTAGATCTGCTCTAGCCTTGGGTCCTCTTCTTCTCTGAGAAACATGCTATTAAGGAAATCTCCCATTTCATGACCTGTGCCTAACTCAAGATCCCTTGAACTCAGGATTACCTATGAGACCTAATTCCAAAGCTAGATGAATCTTCCAGATCTTTCATCTCTGATCAATGAAAAGCAGAAGAAAGTAGCCAGGAATGGCTTCTAGTCAGAGGCTAACACCATATGCTTCTCCTTCTGGAAGGCACCATTTCCTTGTGGGAATTGCATGTAGGAGGCCATACTCAACACCTTGTACTCAAGTTTAGAATTCTGAGGAAGAGGGATGGCTGGGTGGTGCAGTGAATAGAGCACCAGCCCTGGAGTCAGGAGGACCTGAGTTCAAATCCGGCCTCAGACACTTAACACTTACTAATTGTGTGACCTTGGGCAAGTCATTTAACCCCAATTGCCCTGCCCTCCCCCCTCTAAAAAGCAAAAAAATAAAAATTAAAAAAATTCTAAGGAAGCAAGAACCTGCTTAAAGGGAATGGATTATTTCACAGCTTGATCTTAGGGACCACAGAGGGGACAGCATCTTTCACCAAAGTCTATTCACCAAAGTCTGTCCTCCCAGCTCTCAGTCACTGGAATTAGAGGAGTTCTCTGTGTCCTGTCAGCAAGGGGCCTGAGCTTTAGTTTAATTACCACCTCTGGTAGTGTTTATAGAATGGTGGCATTTTTAGCACACTCTGCCTGTACATTCTTCCACCATTACTGATAACATAGAAGGGAACCATACAGTACTGGGGGACTATTTTGCATTATTCTTCCAAATAATATGCTGTCAATCATCACCAAGGGCTCCCTAAAGACTATGATTATGGGTAGGGACTCACGAAACTGATCAAGGGCTCCCTTGCTCAATTCCCATTACAAGGAGAAAATCAGTCCCTGGCTCTCTGAAACTTAGCTGCATATGTTTTCTTTCTTTTTTTTCCTAATTCAATTCAATAAGCATTTATTTATTTTTTCACATTTTTTCAATTATGTACATTTTCCAAAAATCTGTTTCTGCATTGTTATTATTAGTCTTTTCTATCAGCTCAGACAGTCTTAAGTTTTCTCAGGGTAGAGGACTGCTTTCCCAGAAACTCCAAGGCTTTCTCTAGTTATGCGGCTCTGGGTTTCTGGGCCATATGATCCCAAATGGGACTCAGGTTCAGTATGGAGAGGGTATAGATAAAGGTAAGGTGGGGGTAAGGAATTGGCATATTGCCATGGTAATTGGAACAACTCTTGGATTTTCCTACAATACCTATCCTGGTGCCCACCTATCCATGAAGGTAGGAATGAAGACATAGCAGAAGGGAAATGTATCTTGTAGACAACTAGCTCTTTATAACCCCAAAGAGTAGCTGGCCCTCTCTCTATAAATTGGCACAGCCAGAACAGACCTGGTCTTTACCCTCATAACAAGATAGAGCAGAAAGTCAGAAGATCTGAATTCTAGTCCCAGCTATATGACATTGGGCAAAGCATCTGGCTTTCCTGGGCCTCAGTTTTTGCTGCTGTAAAATGGTGAAGGTTGGGCTTGGGGTCCTCCATGGTTCTTCCCATGCCCTGATGCACTGTGTTTTTCTGCACAGAATTCCTAGACATGGCCTAGTCCCCACAGCTTCCAAATGGGATATAACTAGAGTATCTTGAAGGTGGAGGCCTAGGAAGAAATGCTGATTCAACCACTTGGGAGAGTGGTCCCTCATGTATTCTTTGGTGAACATTTGTGAGACCAGCATTTAGATCACAAAACTTTCTAGCAGCTGTATTGGGTGTTTATAGCAAGGAGCCAGGCATAACCCAGACTCCAGGGGATAAAGAAGGAGTACCTGGGGCGGGGGGTGAGGGGATGTTCTCAGTGGGCCTTCTAGAATGCAGAGGGGAAAACTGAGCTCCTGGAACCATCTGCAGGCGTGTGATGTGTTTGCCATGTGATTGTGTTTCTCCCCCTACCCCCCCCCATCTTGATTACCTGCTGGTTAATGTTCTTATTTCCCCCTATATCTCAGGCCTGTATAACTCTGTGGATAGTTGGATGATTGTGCCCAACATTAAACAGAACCATTACACAGTGCATGGACTCCAGAGTGGAACTCGCTACATCTTCCTCGTCAAAGCTATCAACCAGGCAGGCAGCCGGAACAGTGAACCGACCCGACTGAAAACAAACAGTATGTCCTAGGGTCTTCTGGTTGCCCCTGATTCTTGGCCATCCAGTGGTCACTCTCACTTACAAACTGCCTGATTATATGCTGTTTGCCCTGCAGATGAGAGGGTAGGGGGAGGTGGAGAGACAGATGAAAATAGAGCATTAGCCAAGTTCTAGGTTCTTTTGTTCTACCAGTAAATAACATTTAGCATTCACTTACCCTTCTGTTTTCCTACAAAAATTCCAGTTTCTCTTCCCTCCCACCAAAATATCCAGCTGCATCCCAACCCAAAGCAATGAACAAAATTCAGGAAATGCTAAAAGGGGAACATGAAGGTGGGAATGTGACACCTCCCTCTTCACTTTCTGGATTCAGTTTCCTTTTTTCATTTGTCAATTCAGTATTAAGAAACCAGTTATCACCTGTGTTTTTCATCTTTAGCTCTCAAAGACTGGCAATGTTATTTTTTTAGCAATATACTTACTATTACAGGTTGTTGGCAGGGGGCTTTTTGGGGGGTATGTCTGGGTCTATGATTTCATTGGTGTAAGGAGATCTCCACTGAGATAACTCCTTCTATCAATTCAGGTTGGCCCTAACTCTGCAACTTCTAATCTTTTTTTATGCTTTTTTTTGGAGGGGGGGAAGGTAAGGCAATTGAGGTTAAGTGACTTGCCCAAGGTCACATAGCTAGTAAGTGTTAAGTGTCTGAGGCTGGATTTGAACTCAGGTCCTCCTGACTCCAGAGCTGATGCTCTATTCACTGTGCCACCTAGCTGCCCCTACTTCTAATCTTAAAGAGCTGCTTGGAGTACCTGGGAGAGGGCTCAGGATTTCGTAGCCAGTGTGTGTCAGAGGAGGCTTTCCTCACTCCAAGGCCAGCCCTCTGGCCATTATGTCAGGCTGCCTCTTGTAACAACTCTATATAAAAATATAGCAATCCATGAACTTCATTATGAGAGATCTAATGCTCTGTTTTAATGAATATAAACTCAACTAGAGTAGGGATTGTTTCATTCTTTGTATCTGTACCCCCAGGTCAGTGCAAGCACATAGTAGGTACATAGTAGATATTTGTTGATTCATTGTACCTTCTGACCTGCTCTCATATCATTTATGGGCCTGGAGTGAGTAGACATCTAAGTTTGAATCTCAGCTCTGACACTAGCTGTGTCCACTTGGGCAAGGTGCTTTATGGCTTTGGGCCTCAGTTTGTTCATCTATAAAATAAGGAGATTGTACCCGATAACCTTTGAGATACCTTCCAAATCTAAATTGATGAACCCATGAATCTCATCCCTGGTACCTAGATGGGTCACTTTACTTCTGAGTCAGAATTTCATTATATATAAAATGGGGATAATAACACTTCTCAGGGATGTTGCCAGGGGGATAACATATGTACTCAACTCATTAACCTCAAAGAATGCAGCAACCTGACAAATCATTCCTTGGGGTTTAGGACATTGGGCTTGGGCAATTGACTTGGTTGGAGTCCTTAGCTATTTGATTGTGCTTGTTCTTCTTTTCCATTGGCAGGCCAGCCCTTTAAGCTGGACCCAAAAATGACTCACAAGAAGTTGAAGATCTCCAATGATGGTTTACAAATGGAGAAAGATGAAAGCTCTTTGAAGAAGAGCCATACCCCAGAAAGATTCAGTGGCACTGGCTGCTATGGAGCCACAGGGAATGTATTCCTTGACAGTGGCTGTCATTACTGGGAAATAGTCATGGGGTCATCAACCTGGTGAGTAGCTCTGCCTTGAAGATACTCCTTCCTTCCTCTCAGTTATGTCCTTATTGTCAGATATGGTATGGAGGAATAATAGCTGATGCCATAAGAGTATATTCTAGAGGCACAATAATAAAAGATCCATGGTTAGGGCAAAGGAAGACAAAGTTACTAAAAACATTATAAAAGTTATTTCAGAAAATATTTTTCAGCTTTTTTTCAACTCTTAAGAACAACATGATATGTCAACAACACACCATATGGCAGCATAGTACCATTGAAAGTGCCCTGGATTTGGACTCCAGGGACCTGGTTAACACCGGGTTAAGAATCCTGCCTCTAATGTTTACTCCCTGTGTCATCTTGGGTACATCATTTCCCATCCATGGGCCTTAGTTTCATTGGGCTAGGTGGCCTCTGAGGTCCCTTCCAGCTCTGTAATACTAAGTCAGGAATTCTACTCCAGCTCTATGTACTACCTCACTGTGTAACCTTGAACGAGTAGCTTTCCCTCTCTGAGTTCTAGTTTATTCCTCTGTAAAATGGGTATAGGATGGGGTGGCTAGGTGGTGCAGTGAATAGAGCACTGGCTTTGAAGTCAGGAGGACCTGAGTTCACATCTGGTCTCAGACACTTAACACTTGCCAGCCATGTGACCTTGGGCAAGTCACTTAACTCCAGTTGCCCTGCCTTCCCCCCCTCCAAAAAGAAAAAAAATGGGTATAGAATAACCTACCTTGCTTCTTAAGATTGTTATGAAAGTCTGTAAGGTCATAGAATCTAAGAGTTGGCAGGGACCTCAGAGCCCATCTTGTTCAACTTGTACCTGAACAAGGATCCCTTCTACAACTTGCCAAACTGATGGTCATTCAAGCTCTTCTTGAAGACCTCCAGTGAAGGGGAAACCCACCACTTCCCAAGGCAGACTGTCCCACTTTAGGACAGCTCAAATTGTTAGGAAGTCTTTCGCACATCAATTTGCCTCCTTGTACCTTCTACGCATTCTACCAGATTCTTTCCTCTGGGACCAAACAGGTCCTTCTTTCATGTGATGGTCCTTGAAATACTTGATGAAGGCCATCTGGTCAACCAAATCCTGTTCTAAAACAGCCTCCTTTTAATCAACTGTTCGCTTCCCAAATCTGTCTTTTCTGGAGCCCCTGCCTTTAATCAGGAGCAATAATGAAAACACCACCTATGTCTTCTTTCCAAAGACTTAATCATTTTAAACAGAGCTTTCTAAGTTCTTTCTGGCAGGATTATTTGTGTATTAATCACCAGAAGTGGGTAGGCATCATCCAGTTAATACTGTATATGCTGAACCAAAGCATACTTTGGGGAGAAAGTGATGGCAGCTGGATTCAGAGCAGAAATGGCTGAAGGTGGGACTAGAACAGATTCTTTGACCTTCCTTTATGTTCCTTTGTCATTGGACCCCCTCTCAGAATAACATTTTAAAATGCATAAAAGTTGTAGTATTACAAAGGGAATCAAAGATATAGAAATATGGCTATCAAAATATTCTTTTTTTTTTTTATTTTAAACAAATACTTTATTAACTTCTGTTTTACATCATTCATTTCCGCCAGATTTTGAGTTACAATCATTTTCCCCCCATTATTCCCCTACCCAACCTCCCAGAATAGCAGTCCCACAAGATATCGCTTCCTCCAATCTGCTCTCTCCTATACCTTCTCCCATACCCCCATCGACTTTTCCATTAGAGGAAGATGAATCTTTGTGTCCCAATGCCTGCACATCTTATCTCCCAATTATAGGCAAAAGAGTATTAATAATAGTATTTATATATATATTTGAAACATTTAATGTTACGACCTTGAATTTCAGATCCATTTCCTTCCTCCCTTGTCACCCATTCCTTCTTGGGATATAAGTAATTCAGTATATGTTGTACATGTCTAGCTATGCAAAACATTATCATAGTAGATATATTGTACAAGGCTGCTTATAATTCCCTCCCACTCATCCCACCCCCCACCTGGTCCATTCCCTACATGATCCTGTCCCTCTTCTATAGTGGGTACTTCCAACCTCCCCTCACCCCCAGGATGCCCTCCCATCCATCATCTCTCCTCTCATCCCCCTTCCCCCTATCCTGCTGCAGGTTGAGATATCCCATTTAGTATGTATGTCATTTTCTCCCTGAACCAAATTCAATGTGAATGTGGTTTGCCTTTTTAGCCTTCCTTATTCTCCCCCTCCTTTGCACCCACTTCCCCTACATGAGATAGTTTACCCTACCATGTCTCTCCCCATCTCCTCTTGCCACTTTCCTCTCTCACCTCATAATTTCATCCCTTGAGTACTCTCCCTTCCCAACAAAATCAACCTATGCCCTCTATCCATATATAACTGTAACCATATACACACACATTCACATATGTATTTATATGACCACACACCCTTCTTCCATTATTTTCATAGTGAGAAAGATATCATCAGTCACAGTTATTGCTTTTCCATATAGGAATGTAAATAGTTCAACTTTGATAAGTTCCTTTGGATTTCTTTTCCCTGATTACCTTCTCAGGCATCTCTTACTTCTTGAGTCTGGATGTCAAATTTTCTATTCAACTCTGGTTTTTTCCTCAAGAATGCTTGAAAGTCCTCTATTCCACTGAATGACCATATTTTCCCCTGAAACAAAATACTCAGTTTTGCTGGGTAGGTGACCCTTGGGTTCATTCCCAGCTCTTTTGCCCTCTGAATATCATATTCCATGCCCTT
>WOXC01000584.1:0-54686 GCA_011680675.1 Gymnobelideus leadbeateri
AACCTAGCCGTGTAACCTTGGGCAAGTTACTTAACCCCAATTGCCCTAAAGGGGCGGCTAGGTGGCGCAGTGAGTAAGAGCGCCGGCCTCGGAGCTGGGATGACCCGAGATCAAATCCGGCCTCAGAAAATGAGCACCCACACATAAATAATGACTAGCCGTGTAACCTTGAGCAAGTTACTTAACCCCAATTGCTTAAAAAAAAAAAGCCTTAACTTAAAAGGGTCTCCCACTGCATCCTAGGCCATCTCTAGTCATCCTGATGAATATCTGGTCACTGGACCCAGGTGACTCTGGAGGAGAAAGTGAGGCTGGTGACCTTGCACAGTCCTGCCTCACTTAAATCAAAGCCAACTGCCAATCATGTCATCATTCCCTGATGTTATGGTCTTTATTTGCAGACTGGTTTACCTATGCCTACGTATCATTTTATCTTTGCAAAACCCTGGTGAGGTGGGTGTTACCATTATTCCCATTTTGCAGAGGAGGAGACTGAAGCTGTGACAAGAAAAAATGGCTTACTTAGGCTCACACAGCTGGTAAGTGTCTGAGGTAGGATTTGAATTTGGGTCTTTCTGTCTTCTATTACTGACTTCCACTTCTGGGCATCCACAGTGCCACCTAGCTGCCAAGACTTTGCATTTCAAGGCAACAGTGTTCATGATGGATTCATGTTCTCTATGACCATTCCCCTATAGGATGTAGGTTCCTTGAGGGCAGTGGCTATATAATTTTTGTTTTAGTATCCCTTGATCCTAACAGTTCCTGGCACATAATAATAGGTCCTTAATAAGTACTTAGTAAATAGGCACAGAAGTCAGAAAAATCTGGCTTTAATTCCCTCTTTAAATACTACACTGTGACTCTGGGAGAGTCACTTTAATACTTTGTGCCTCAGTTTCCTCATCTGTAAAATAAGGGAATTGAACTAGGTGGCCTCTAAGGTCAACTTCTGGTTTGAAAGGTTAACTTCTGGGTTCTGTTCTTCTTGGAGTTAATCCTGGATTGTGAACTAGAGATAGAATTTACTGTTGGTGAAATTACTGTAACACAAACATATTGAAATGCAACAATTTATGTCCACATGTGGGTAGGGACTGGACCTGTGATTTCACTGTTATAAGATACTCCAACATGAGGAAACCATATCTACCAATGTAGGTTGGGACCTTCTAGGCAGCTTTTAGTCTTAGTTTCCTAAGGCATGGAGCAGATAAGTGACTTGTTTAGGGTCACACAGTGTGACTGGACTTGAATCCAGGTATTTCTGACCAAGAGGCCAACTCTCTACCCACTATGCCATGCTGCCTCTCACATGCCCATTTATTAACAAAGCAAAATGAAGACTCACAAATTGTTGTTGCAATGGGTCCATAGACATATTGTGTTTCATATCGAGTTGCTAAAGCTTCTGTGGCAATTCTGGAAATTTTATACTGGAGAAAAAAGAAAAGAGAAAATGGAAGATTAAGCCTATGTTTACTTAGTATACAAACAGTTGATCAATTCAGCGAAAAAAATCTTAACAGGTGGTCTGGCACAGTGTAGACCCACCTAGAATATTTTCCAATAGCACAATGTTAACACAACCAAAGTATCAAATGATGTCTATTAATTTCACCCAAACTAACTTCTCTCTTCTCCATCTCTCAGCAATGTCAAGAAAAGTAGCTTCTTTCACCTTCTTTTCAATAGTAATTTATAACAGGGAGTAGAGCATTTTTTCTACTCCTTTTCTTCTTTACAGCAAGTCATAATAGAGAGTAGAATATAATCTCATCCTTCTTAGCTATGGTTGACAGTAAAGAACACTCCAGTTTCTCATTGGCCAACCAATTTTCATAGATATAAATGGCAGTGGAGAGAGAAAGAGAGAGAGAGAGAGAGAGAGAGAGAGAGAGAGAGAGAGAGAGAGAGAGAGAGGGAGGGAGAGAGAGAGTGAGTTGGGGTCTTCAACATGCCTCTGAAATCTGTCCTTTCCCTTCTAACACTTTAGTTTATGGTTAGTAATAAAATTCTTATCTTCTGTCTATAATTGGATAAATAACATTTGTCCTATACTCATAGAACAGAATCATAGAACAGTTCTGGTATTCATATTTCCTAAGTTATTAACCAAAATGTCCCACAATTCTCAAATTTTTCATATGCAAATAACTGAAACAAACTGTGTTCTCCAATATTCTATAGTTTGTCTTATACACATAGCAAATGCTGTATCAGAATGCTGAGTGAGATTTCACTCAGTAAACTCAGAAACGCTGAGTAGAATTATGCCCTACACAAGTGAACTGTCAAGGCAGACTTAACGACTACTTTTCTCAGAAGCAGACATGCCCCAGCCAAGGGAATAGTCAAGGGTCACCCCCTTCCATACAAATGTGAAGAATGAATGCAAGGTCGTTTTAGGAGAGAGGGCACTAGCGGTCCCCCCTTCACCTCGTCCCTCCCTCATCATTGAACCTTTCCTTGAACAGAGAACATTTAAGCAAAGCCAACTGACACAGCTTGACAATGTTTAACAATGCATGCCATATTTCACGTCTCCTCTTCCTTACCTCTCCACTGAGCACTCATAGTTCTTCAGACTGTGATTATTCACCACAGTTCATCAGAGTTCAACTCCCTTTTGTGTTGTTATCAATTATATTATTGTGACATTGTGAACATTGTTCTCTTGACCCCAGTACCCTTTCTATTGTGCTATACTGCCTTAATCACGTACGTTGGAGTTCCCAAATAGAGAAGATCAAGAAAGGCTTCATGAAGAAGATGATTTGAACTGAGTCTTGGAGGAAACCAAGTATGCCAAGAGGCAGAGGTGAGGAAGCAGGGCAATCCAAGGATGGGGGTACACCCAATGTAAAGGTGCTCCTTTGTTCCAACCCGGTGCAGTCTTCCATCTTAGTCTTTCTTTACATCTTCAGAGCTTTCTCAACCCCAGAGAAGTTTCTTTCCTCTAACTATGGGGCATAAGTAGGTGGGGTGGAGGAATTCTTTCTTCCTACCTTTTTGTCCCTCCTGTTTTCTTGTCAAGCCTTCAACATCTGATACTCCTTACCACCTATCAAAGCACCCTGTAGTTATGGAATTGATGTCATTGAGACTTCTTTCACATTCCTATTATTAGCTAACACTACCACTGTTTCTCCCTCTGAGGGATGATTTTCCTCCTATTTGTAAGTGCTTCAAGAGAGCAGTGTCTGTGAGATGTGACTCATTACTGAAAAGGAACAGTGCAGAATACTGTTACTCTCACCTTCATGAGCTTTCTTAGGTTTTTTATATATGGCAACATTTTTGTATATAGTCAACAGGACGAGTTATTGTACCCTCCCCCCAATCAATTAATATACAAAGATCTCTCTTAGTGCTTTTACTTTACCAAGAGTATTTTGGGTATGCGTGTATATGCATATTTTTTCCCCCTGTGGCTTCCTTTTGAAATGAAGTACCAACTCTATTAGTTGGATTAATCTTTTCCACAGAATCACATAATCATGAATATAGAGAGAGCTGGAAGGAGTTTCAGTAATCATTGAAGACAATACCCTTATTCTACAGATGTAGAAACTGAGACCTAGAAAAGCTAAGTGACTTTCCTAAGGTCACACAGGCAATAAGCATCAGAGGTGAGATTTATATACAGTTCCTCTGACAGAGATAAGGGTCTTTTTTTTTGCCATACTATACTATGACTTAACATCGGCAATTTCTTTCGTCAGAAGTTGTCTGGTGCATATAACAATGCCAGTAATAATTGTAGGCTGTAAAATTTTATCACCTACTGAATTCCTAGCAAGATGACCCAGAAGATGATAAATTGCCATACCA
Source organism: Gymnobelideus leadbeateri (assembly GCA_011680675.1). NCBI lineage: Eukaryota > Metazoa > Chordata > Mammalia > Diprotodontia > Petauridae > Gymnobelideus > Gymnobelideus leadbeateri. The sequence goes on from WOXC01000584.1 coordinate 3,835, forward strand.
CAAATTGTTGTTGAATTGTTACAGTCAGTTTCAGTCTGACTCCTTGTGACCCCATTTGGGGTCTTCTTGGCAAAGATACTGTAGTGGTTTGTCATTTCCTTCTCCAGCTCATTTTAAAAATGAGGAAACTGAGGCAAACAGGGTGAAGTGACTTGCCCTGGGTCACATAACTAGCAAGTATCTGAGGTCAGATCTGAACTCAGAAAGATGAGTCTTACTGACTCCAGAACCAGAAATCTATCCATTGTACCACCATTTGTTCAGTTGTTTTCAATCATGTTTAATTTTTTTGTTGCCCCTTTTGAGGTTTTCTTAGCACAGATAATTCCTTCTTAGCATAGCCATTTCCTTTGCAGCTCATTTTACAGATAAAGAACTGAGGTGAACAGGGTTAAATGACTTGTCCAGGGTCACACAGCTAGTAACTGTCTGAGGCCAGATTTCAACTCAGGTCCTCCTGGCTCTAGGCCCAGCACTCTATTCACCTGGCTGCCCAAGACTACAAATACAGATCCAAAAATATCCCCAAGAGCTTAACTGAATTGATGATTTCATTGATTTTCACAGATTGAGCTATTGCCCATAATTGCTTGGATATAACACCAATCTGTAAAAATAAAGAGCACCGTCTTTAAAAACAACAAAAAATCCGATCAGTGATTTTGTTTATGCAGAGAGCTGCCTACATATAACTCCCTCTGCCCATACAGGTCAGCACCTTCTCTGAAACTTATATTTTTAGAGTTTCCTAGAGCCCTCGGAGGAGAAAGGCCTGGCCCAGGGTTACCTAGTACAGGTAGGAAGTAGCACTTGAACTCAGGACCTCCTGAGTTTGAGGCTGGCTCTTTATCTATGATGTGCCACTGCCTTTCCTAAGAGCAGTGATTTTAATAGATGCTCATAACAAACACTCATTGTCTCCAAGATGTGAGGAGGCCAGAATCAGGTGGGAAGAGAAGGATATGAAAGCATCCCAGCTGTCCTCTCTGCTCCAAGAATTGCTCTGAAGACACTTGCAGGGAGCCTTCAAAGGATGAGCCTCTGCCCTAAAATTTTCACTTTACAAAAAAGCAGTGATTTTCTCTATTAATTTGCTATAGTCCTTGGAACATTAAATATAAAAGAATAATAGCATGATAGTGACTCCTCCCAGGGACATTTAAAAAAAATGTCATTGACAAATATAAGCAGAACAAGATGATGAAAGAGAAAAATGAGCGAACAATGGTGAGAGGCTGTGTGATGTTGTGAAGAGGTATTAGACACGAGGCCAGCAACACTCCCTATGCTGCCTAAGTCTGATTAAGAGGTACCTGGGAAATAGCTAACAAAATAAATAAGCACATGATAAAACATAGATAACATTACATCTAAAAGCTAAGTCAATATATGACTGACCAGGATTCTTATGTACGGAATCCACTGGTCTACACACTGGGCAGGGGTTTGTCTTCAAGTTGGGCAGATTCCTTTACCATCTTTTTGCTGATGATTCGCAGATCTATTTATCCAGTCCCAACCTTGCTGCTGACCTCTAATCTTGCATCTCCAGCTGCCTATTGGACCCCTCGACCTGGATGTCTTATTGACATCTTAAATTTACCATGTCCAAAACAGAATTCTTTATCTTTTCTCCCAAAACCTTCCCTGTTCCAAACTTCCCTCTTACTGTTGAGGGTACCATCCCTCAGTCACCCAGGCTCATAACCTAGGTGTTATCCTTGACAACTCAATCTCACTGCCCCCTTTCCTGCCATTGAACCTTTTTCCTTGAACAAAGGACAATTCAGCAAAGCCAATTGACAACATTTGACAAGATCCATCACATTCCACATTTGTTGTCTCCTACTTCAGAGGCAGAAGATTCATTTTCAATCCTCCAGACTCTGATTGTTCACTATGATTCATCAGAATTAATTTCCTTTTGTGTTATCATTTACCTTATTGTGTTATCATGTATCTTGCTCTTTTGACCCAATAGCCTTTCTGTTATTACCACATTGCCTTAATCACGTGTGTTTGAATTCCCAACCAGATGAGTTCTCAGAATAGTAGTTGCATTCACTTACTTGATTCTTCTTGTATATAAATGGCTTAAAGTACTCTTTGAAATCTTCCTGCCCACTAAGACTAGTGTGCCAAGGAGCTACTAACTTGCCCTTGGAGTGAGCATGATTGGTTTTACCTCTCCTTTTTACACGTGGGCAGAGTTTGACTCATTTTGATAGGGTAGGACATATTAAGTGTTCTCAAGGAGATTAGCTAGACAGAATCCCTGAACTTTATTTCTTATCCTGTGAAAAGTGTATATAAATTTATATGTATATTCATGTATATTATATGGATATGGGTATATGTATTTTTCTCTAGCATCTGTAATTCTTGTATATAGGAGTATTTAAATTTACTAAATGAGTTATTTTTCAAAATTTTTCTTTAATGGTACACATTATTTACATGTGGCATGCATACACACTTAAATATATGGTTATGCATATATGTACATGTGCAAATATGTATACTCACAGTACCTTTATATAGGTATGAGAACATACATTTATATGTTGCACACAGACACACGTTTATGCATACACAATGCACACAGTGTAACACAATATCTATGTGTACACATATGTATGCACACATATATCATTGAAGTAAACTCTAAAAAATATCTCATTTAGTAAATTCTTGAACTTCCATGTACCAGAATCACAGGTGTTGGAGAAAAGCATAATACCAATATGATATCACACAATATATGCAAATACACATGTATATATGTATACATATTATACAGATATGTATATATTTCTCACATTCACATGAGATAATTTATGTGTGTAAATTCTAACATTCACATGCATATGCATACACACATATATGTTTCTCTAGCCTGTCATTCTTACAGATGTGAGCTTGAAAACGATCAAATCAGCTATTTTTTAAAAAGATGCCTACTATAATGTTATCTGTTTAAGCAGAAAGGAAAACCACCACCAATACCCTTTAGTTCAGAGAAGACAGTCCATCTTTAGCTTGGAATCTGAATAAAGATTTTTAGTGCTTTTACTTGGGTAGAGTTTACTTATTATTCTAGGTTGACTGCAAGGTTACAAAGACATTATTTGCATTTGTGTATCACTTTGAAGTTTACAAAGTCCTTTGTTCAGAACAACTCTTTGAGATAGTGTAGGGAATTTATTTCCAGTTTCCAGATTTTCCAGAAAGTGAGACTCTGTACTTTCAGATCTGGAGTTGAACTTTATTCTGTGTGATTCTAGGGAAGCATGAGGCAGCTAGGCAGCATAATGGATAGAAAGCTGGTCTTGGAGTCAGGTGAGGAAAACCCTAGTTCAAAGCTGACCTCAGACACTTCCTAGCCATGTGACCCTGGACAAATCACGTAAGCCTGTTTGCCCCAGTTTCCTCTTTTGTACAATAAGCTAGAGAAGGAAATAGTCAACCATCCCAATATCTTTTCCAAGAAAGCCCCAAATCGGGTCATGAAGAGTCAGACATGACAAATGATTGAACAAGAGCAACAACAGGTAAGTTTCCCCTTAGAGTTTCGTTTTGTTATTTGTAGAACGAGGATGATATCACTTGCCATATCTACCTCAGTATTGTTGTGCATGTATGTGAAATGCTTTGTAAGCTTTAAAGTGCTCTATCTGGGTTTGTTATTATGAAATCTAATGAAGTGTCAACTTGGTTGCAATGGCTTCTATTCCATCCCATGTCAGAGAATGCTTGTATCTGTCTATGTATTTTATAGTAAGCAACTCTCTAGGCCATTTCACATTTAAATAAACCATTGTCTGGTGGAAAATTAATCCAAGGTTCCTTCTTCTATCACAAACATTCTTTCACTGTTGCTTTGCTCAGGAAGCTTTGTTAAGAAAGATTGGGTCAGAGACCATTGGTGGCAGAAGTATGCAAATTGGAGACATCATTAAAAAAACAAAAAACCTACCAGTTCCTCATCATTTGGTATGGGGACTTTAGTGTAGCCATAGGGAAACATGAGCATCTGGGAGTAGGAATGGACAGACACATAGGCTTCAATTGAGTACTTGTGCCTTTGAATGAAGTCAACCACAGCTTTAGTCTCTTTCTCAGACTCTGGTGCTGTTCCTTTATAGATTTCACTGCAAGGGTTGCTTGCCCCAAGCTTAGCTGTAAAAAAAAGAGAAAAAAAGAAAAAATACACAAAGGAAGGGTTGGTTATTCATAGTCTGTCCTCCATCAGCATAGATTAAGCCTCATCTGATTTAGATGTCACGATTACCTCCAGAGCTGAATGTAAAATGCTCTGTTGTCTTTGAAAACCCTTTATACCTTAGACTCTTTCTATCACTCTGGTCTTCTTACAGTTTAATATCCTTTGTTTTCTCTGTGATCTAATGACTGGATGTTTCGCTGTTCTTCACACACTACACACCATCTCCTGAGTGTTTTCAAATGCCCATCCTCCCATTGCCTGGAATGTTCTTCCCCCTAATCTAGGCTTCCCTGTTTCCTGGGCTTTCTTCAAGTCTCATCCAAAGTCCTGCCTTCTGTATGATGGCTTTCCCAGTCCTCCTTAATTTTAATGTTTTCCCTCTGAGACTTCCCTTATTTATCCTGTCTCTATCTTATTTGTTATTTTCATGTTGTCTCTCCAGCAGACTGTGACCTTCTAGACAGCAGGGATGTTTTATTTTTTTGTTTTTGTCTTTGTTGTTGGCCTTTCTTTGTATCCTCAGTGACTGGAACATGGTCAATGCCCAGGGAATGCTATCTGACTGACTGACTACTAACTCTTTTCAACATTTGTCCTGGAGTCTAATTTTGTATAAATAAGAAATCGTTCAAATACATCAGATTGTAATTGCCTTTCTTAGTGCAAAAAAAACCAAAACAAAACAAAACAACTATTGTACATTTCCAATATACTGGGAATTGTGTCCAGAAAAGGTACAAGTGTCAGATATGATAGACTTTTTAAATTAAAATTAACCCACATTAACTTCTTCACATGTCACTTATTTCCTTGTTTCCTTCAGAACTGAACTCAAGGTCCACTTTATGCATGAAAACTTTCCTGATAGCTCAAACTGCTCTCCCCTCAATTTATCTTATATATATTTTGTATAAGTTTCATATGTGCTTTTATCTGCATATGCTGCATCTTCTGATAGAATGTAAACTTTTAGAGGACAAGAACAATATATGTTTTTGTATACCTGATGTCTGGTATATAGTAGGTATTTAATAAATGACTCTTGACTGATGCTTGAGTTCCTGGTGTGCTAACTTGAATGCCTCTCTGATCAGCTGAACTTAAAAATTTATCAGTTATTGAAGTGACTCTGGCTTAACATCATGGAGAACGGGTGAGGTCAATTTCAGATGAAAAGGATTTAACCAGGGTGAGCAAGAAAAAAATGCTTGGAAATATTTATTTGAAAGGCATCATTTTGTGACTGGACATGAGTCAAAAGCACACCAGATATATTTGAGGCTAATCTGAATTTCCAGTGTATTGTGTTATTCAGCAAGAGTACTTATTTCTTCAGGGATGTTGGTAAATTGGAGAGGAGCTGGCACATCACCTTTCCCAAGAGGGATGTTTCCATACTGTATTATATACCTCTACAACTCCTCTCCCAGGAAGGAAAAGGGAGCTGAGACCTCATCCCAGATTATTGGTATTTGGAACATTCAGACAACCATTTATGGTCAATCTGGATGTATATGAGATTTTTGTTTTATTTCTAAGAAATAAAAGGTAGACCACAAGACTACCTGATGCTTTATATTGCCCTCCAAGGTTTGCAAAACACTTTATAAACATTGCCTCATTTGATCCCTGTGACAAACCTTTTAAGGAAGTACTATTATCCTCATTTCATGCTTGAGGAAACTGAAGCTCAGTGAGGTTACCTGACTTGCTCATGGTTATAGAGCTACTAAGTGCTAGATGATGATGCCAAGGTCCCTCTTGACCCTAAGCCCAGTGCTATCCAAAACAGTCTTAAATCAACTAAACAATTAACATTTATAATACCCCTCTAGAAGAGTGCTGGTTTTCCTTTGTTTTATGTACAAGAAAACCATACCGTAGTCAAACTGGTTTATTCTTTGTGTCCTCATTATGAAACAGTCCTAGGTTTTCTCCATTTCTGTGCCTCTATTCTCCATGTATGGAATGTCCTTCCATAGCTGAGTGTGTTGATTTCCTTACCATTTCTTAAAGCTCAGTTCATTGCCACTTACTCCTTGGATCTTTAATGTCCAACTACCCTCTTGCCCCACCCCCAATGTGGTGATAAGCTTCCCTCTTGGGTTTATCTTGAATAAGTCTAATATGCTTATTATGTATATATTTAATATGGTTATCTGTGTTTGTGTCTCATTCCTCTCCGATACTTAGCACAGTGCTCTGTAGTCAGGAAAGATTTAATACATATTGATTTGAAAATAAAATCAGTGGCAGAACTAATTTTACTCTCTGGTCTTCGACATGGCCTTATAGTTTGTCTTGAAATTCTCTACTACTTACAGTTCCATGAAGCATTAAAATTCCTGTTGAGGTCAATGCCTATGCAGTTGGGGTTGGAAGTCTTTGCTCTATTTTTCCTCCACATTCGGTCCTATGGAACGAAACAGGACGGATTTAAGTGGTCAACTTGCAACAGTGATTGAATGGTTCTGCATTCTAATCAGCAGGACAAACTGAAATCTACCTGGTTACCAGGTGTTAAGGGGTTATCACAAAGGAAAAAAAAGCCTGACATGGCATTGGAGGCAATCTATTACATATGGGACTATCTTATTAACTAGATGTTTCACACTTAACTGTTTCTTTACAATTATTTCTCATTGCTTCACATGGTGATTGCTTTCCAGTAAATTTTTAAAATACTTTCTCAACTTTTGCTTTTCATAGGCCTAGATACAAATAATTCAGCTAGTTTGGAACTAAATAAATACAATACATGACATTTTTTGAACTTTGACCATTATCTTAAAGTCATGATTTCATGCGATCATGGGTTTAGATCTGGCAGAGGCCTTTAGAGACCATTTCATCTTAACCTCCTCATTTTAAAAAAGAGAAAATAGAAATCCAGAGAAATTCAGTAATTTACTCAAGGTCATGCAGGATTTAACCCAACTCCTCAGATTCCGAATCTAACACTCCATTCTATTCTGCTGCTTTGCTTTCTTCTTGCTCTGCCTCTGTAACATGCCTAACCCCCCCCCCCCACCCAAATTTCTTATAACTTTTCCTACCTTTTATTACTTGAAACCTTATTCTCTGTCTAAGAAATTAAATGTTTTCCACTTGGGCCATTTTATCTGATTCGAAGTTCTCTCTCCCACGTTATGTTGGCTCCTTCAAATGGAACATTTCTTGAGCCAATAATACCAAAGGATACCTTGGTTGTTGGCCAGCGTCAGACCAAAAAGCATCTCCCAGTGGAAACCCGTTCCTCATTCTGGGATCAAGTGGCTGTCTTGCTGTTCCTCAAATAAGAAACTCCATTTTCAGATTCTGGGAATTTTCCTTGACTGTCCGCCATTCCTGAGACTCTCTCCCTTCTCATCTCTACTTCCTGTTTTTCTTCAAGTTCCAGCTAAAATCTCACCTTCTATGAGAAATCTTTTCCAGTCCTCTTACTTCTAATGCCTTCCTTCTGTTGCTTATTTACAAGTTATCCTGTGGGTAGCTTGTTTGTACGTGGTTGTTTGCATGCTGTTTTCCCCATCAGACTGTGCACGCCTCAAAATCAAGGACTGTATTTTAACTTTTTTGTATCCCAAATCAAGCACAGGGCTTGAGAGCACATAGTAGGTGCTTAATAAATGTTTACTGATTCCTTGTCTTATCTTTGCTTTTGTATCCCTCCAGTAGGCACTTAATAAAGACGGGCTGGTTGTTTGAAAAAATATCATTTGTAGTGTTTCATCATTAATAATAGCAAAACTCCCCTCCTCAACTGTGATTAATAATATGTAGTCTAGCTGTGGAATGGCACTTCTCTTTGTGGTATTTCATATTTAAGCCTTTCCTCTTAAAAGATAAAATTTGCTTCTAACAAAGAATTTGACTGTACAACAACTTGGCACCTCACTTTCCCTTCTATCTACTTTCCCCCATATTGTTTCTCATGAATCGGTTATAATTATGATAGGTGATATTTGTATGACACGTAGGCTTGCAAAGTACTTTATCATCACAACCCTTTCAGGTAGGTGATACAGTCATTCCCGTTTTTACAGGTAAAGAAACCAAGTCTTAGGAAGTCTTATTGACTTGCCTAGCCCTTCCCTGGTCAATGTCTCAGGTGGGATTTGAGCCCAGGTATTTCTTATTTGAGGTCAAGATTTGGTGCTCTCTTCACTATCCTGTGTTGCCTCGGAGTCTTTCTCACTAAAATCTGAAGAATATTTTAAAAAATGGATTCTGTGAACCTTATCCAATTAACTTAAAAAATCTCAAACAATAATGACCATAATAACCTAGTGTTTGATAAACCCAAAGACTGCCCAGTCTCTCAGATAAGAAAACAAAAACTGCTGGGGAAACTGGAAAACAATAGGGCACAAACTAGGTGTAGACCAACATCTCTCACCATATCACAAGAAATGGTCAAAATGGGTACCTGATTTACACAAAAGGATGATACCATAAGCAAATTAGAAGAACAAGGAAAAATCTATCTGTTAGATCTATGGAGAAGGGAAGACTTCATGACCAAAAAAGAGATAGAGAGCATTGTGAAATGTAAAATAGATCATTTTGATTATATTAAATTAAAAAGCTTTTATATAAGCATAACCAGTGCAATCAAGATTAGAAGGAAAGCAGAAAGCTGGGAAACAATATTTACAGCAAGTGTCTCTGATAAAGGCCTCCTTTTCCAAATGTATAGGGAGTCAAATTTATAAGAATATAAGCCATTCCCCAATTAATAAATGGTCAAAGGATATGAACAGGCAATTTCAGATGAAGAAATAAAAACTATCTGTAGTTGTATGAAGTGTTCTAAATCACTTTTGATTAGAGAAATGTAAATTAAAATAACTCTGAAGTACCATATTACATCTGTCAGATTGACTAATATGACAAAAAAAGAAAAATGTTAAATGTTGGACAGAATGTGGCAAAATTGGGGCACTAATGCATTGTTGCTAGAGTTAGGAACTGATTGGTAGTTGGGAAGTTGGGAACTGATCTAACCATTATGGAGAGTAATTTGAAACTATGCCCAAAGGACAACCAAACTGTGCATACCTTTTGATCTAGCAATAACACTAGTAGGTCTGTATCCCAAAGAGATCATAAAAAAGGGAGAAGGACCTATATACACAAAGATATTTATACCAACCCTTTTTGTGGTGGCAAAATATTGGATATTGAAGGAATGCCCATCATTTGGGGAATGACTGAACATGTTGGGGTATATGAATGTAATGGAATGCTATGCTTCAATAAGAAATGATGAACAGGGAGATTTCAGAAAAACTTGAAAAGACTTGTATGGAGTGATGCAAAGTGAAATAAGCAGAACCAGGACAACTATACATAGCATCAGCAACATTGTATTATGATCAACTATGAATGACTTAGCTCTTCTTAGCAGCACAATGATCCAAGACCAGTACAAAGGACCCACAATGGAAAATACTATCCACATCCAGATTGAAACATGATGGAAAATACTATCCACATGCAGATTGAAACATACTTTTTCACTTTTTTGTGTTTTTTTATTTTGATCTGTTTCTTCTTTTATAATTGTGACTAATATAGAAATATGTTTTACATAATTTCACATTTATAACCTATACCAAATTGCCAATAATTTTAGGAAGAAGGGAGGAGAGGGAGGGAGAAGAATCTGGAACTCAACATCTCATAAAAATGAATGCTGAAAATTGTCTTGACATACAATTGGGAAAAAAAATAAATACTATTTGAAAAATTCTTAGCTATTTGTTATTTCTTAACATGAGAAAATGACAGTATTCATTTTCTGCATTTTCCATAGACAGTAGTCTATATAGTTTTCTCTATATAGGTTACCATTGTTTCATTATATTATATTTAAAATATTATATTAATCACTATAACAGAGCTCATTTTTACAAATTCTGATCCACAGATCCCAGATCAAATTAGGGCCCCTGAAATATAATAATTTTATTCAGAAAAATAAGCACAATTGTTGTTAGTTTTGTTCCTTAATGATGATAGAAAGGTGTCCCATTTCACAGAAACACAGGCCCATTTAAAAATAATCACTAATATTTTCAATTCCCTTCCTTGAGTACATCAACAAATGACACCTCAGGGGTTCCTACCTTACATTTTCTCTCAAGGGGATGTAATTCATGGGATACATTGGCTGTGAAATTTTTTCTATGTCTCTCTGAAGTTTGATGTTTTTAATTTGAATATTTAAATTTTTTTAAGCTCAGTCTTTGATCACCAAGTCCCATGTTTCTTTTAGAATAGTTTCCCATTGTTCCACATTACTAGAATCAGGCAGTATGCATCTAATCAGGAACATGCTTGCCTCTCAACCAGCCACTTATGTTCCTCATGTGCCATTCTGACTCCAGAGAGAGTGAGTTATGTTAACATAAAACCTACATGAACTTAACAACTTGCTTTACTTAGTATATTGTTGCTTATAATTAGTATATTCACATTGGATTGGAAACATCCAAATAAATAGCTATCGTACCTTTGTCCAACTCCAGATGTAGCCATCAACGTTGAACACAGGAAGGACATAAAAATTCAGCCTGTCCAGGAGCTTTGTCATAATTTTGTTTGTACCATAGGTTTTGACCGCCTGTAGAGGACGGAGAAAAAATAAGAAATGTAGTAAATCCTGACTCTAGCCAAATTTTAAACAATTTTCAGAGGTAGAATGTAAACTCTCGGAGGGCAGGGATAGTTTTTAATTTGTTATTGTATTCCCTAGCACCTAATGCAATGCCTAATGTATAATAGGTATTCAATAAATTCTCATTGAAAGAATGAATTTCACTGAAGCTAAAATTTGGAATATTTTCATCTGAAATTCCACACTGGACACAAACAAATATCTACGAAGATATCATAACATTCATAACATTTTTTATAAGAGTTGTTACATAGTCCTGTCTTGTAAAATCTCATCATCAGCAATATGAGACATTATGAAATATTTGATGGCTCAGGAAGAATGGAGGTTGGGTAGGAGATTAGCATCAGTATTACTAAAGCTAAAATGGATTACTATTTTATAAAACAATAAATTAAAAAAATAAAACAACAAATACTGATCCATATTTGTGAATGTAACAATGGGGAGAAATTGGATAGGGTTCATAGCAGAACTAAAAAGAAGGGACAGAAAATGGGGACCATCTGTAGAAAGGTTCAAGGATTTGGAGAGGGATCAAGAAATTCTTACATCCGTCTGAATTCTTTCCAGTTCTCTGGAGTCAACTTCAGCCCTCTGCTTCTATGTAGAATGGGAAGTTTGTTCTCCCTCCTATGACTTCCACCCAGGGACACAAGAAAATGTGGCCATGGACTTTGGTACTCTTTGATTTATGCTCTGTTATGGGCTGAAGCAATCCATCTCACACTGGAGACAACTCCTCTTGAGCTCATGTTACCCTAGGGACAAATATCTGTCCTGCAACCAGTGAGTTTGCCCCTAAGTGCCTTGGAGTCGACATGTGTAGGGGATCAATGTGTTGTCAGAGTAATAGCTGATAGAAATAGATGATGAAGAGATGATAATAGTCAGTAATACAATGGAAACAGCAGTGGGTAGAGTAATAGGGGGTTCTATTAGTGATGAGGATTTACTGTGAAAAGATTCTCTAGAATTAGAATGAAAACTCAAGGGAGTATGGAAATTTCCAGGTTGAGGTATGTGAAATGTCTAAAGAGATCAGAGCTTTGTGCTCTCAGCCCTTTAGAAGCAAAGTGACATTTTTGTGCACAATGGTTTGCAAATTGGCAGTATGTTCTATAGGACCCTATGTTATTATGGCACAAAGTTTCCTAAAGTTTTGTAAACTTCTCATGTAAGAGAGAAGTGTAAAGGATCGTATCAGCTTTTTCAAATTGAAAAAGATGGAGTGAGATTCTGATTACGTACCTCCTGGTAGTATCAAATTGAAACTGATCTGTTCAGGTGGAATTGCGCTTATTTAAAATGGGCAGATGGACTCCCCCCAAATGCTAGCAGAATGATGTTCATAAGGGAGTTTTCAAGAGGTGCAATTTCACCAACCTGATAGACAAACCACTGGCAGAAGGCAGGAGAAATCCACTCTCGTGCGTGAATTCCGCAGTCCATGAAAATGACTCTTTTCTGTCCACTGCTTTTCCCAACCTGTTTCCAGATAAATTTGAGGCCTTACTTTGCATAAAGTCACATACTTAAATATATTGTCCACTTTTAAATTCAGGGATCTCTAACCTGCCCCTCTTTGGGCTGGGTACAGTCTCCCTTGCTGTATATTAAAAAATATTAGGTAATTAGAGAAACAAGCTTTTTGAGAGAAAAAGGCAAAACTTGATGAGTGATTTAAGCTTTAAATGAACCATTGCTCTCATTGAGACCCATTTACTTGCAGGGTCAAAGATTTAATAGCCTTAAGGGATAAATTGTAGGAACAGGGCTATGCCCTTCTGGAGAATCATATAATACAGGTGAATGGCCATTAATGCATATGTAGAATCCATCATTTACTCTATTTAAGGCATCAAGCTAGTGCAGTGAATAGAGCGCTGGATTAGAAATCAAGACCTGAGTTTGAATCTTTCCTTAAACACTCACTAGCTGTTTGACCCTGGGAAAATCTCTTGAGCTTTAGTTTTCTCATAGGCAAAATAGGGAAAACAGTAGCATAATAAAAATGGGAAAAACACTAGTAGGGATGCTGTGAGCTTCAGAAGTCATACTTGTAAAGTGCTTTTCCAACCATCTAATGCAGGTTATATACATGCATTATTAGTATTAATTTGCATTTCTTCATCTGCTATTCCCTTTAGCTTTCAAAATATTTTTTCTCCTACTGTCTGAATTGCTAATGAGATCTCTGATTACTTTCTATGTTTCTTATTTTAGAATTTTGGTCAGAGAGATGACCACTGACTCTAATGTTTGCTTCTCATTTTCCTCCCACCTACTGACCATCTTTTCTCTTTCTTGCCTGCTTTTTGTTGGTTTGCCAGCGTCCCTCCTTTCTCTACTCACATAATCTTGTCTAGAAAAGCTCAAGATCTTGTTTTGATTGGTATATAGTATCAGACCTTTGACAGATGGCTTAGTCAGAGTCTGCCTCAGTTTCCAAATCTGGAATATAGGGTTAAGTAACAATCACCATTTCTTATCTTAAGATATATTAGCAGGTTAAAAAGCAAATGTGAATGAATTAGTCTGAACTCTTTAAATATTTTATTTTATTATCTTCAAATTAGCATATACTTTGCATCAAAATGGATGGATTTGTTTATATAGGACTGTGATTTCCTCCATGTGGAGAACTTAAAGTCAGGAAGCTATCGCTGATGCATGGCAGCCATTCCTCTGTAATTTGTAGTCTTAGAGAATTAATAAAGAGGTTAAGTGGATTGGCCAGTCATGTGCCTTGTGTGCATCAGAGTAGGATTCGAACCCATGTTTTCCTGATTCAAAGGCTAGTCCTCTATCCACTACACCAGTGGTTCTCAAATTTTGTCGTCTCAGGACCCTTTTGCACTCTTCAAAATTTTTGAAGTAGGTCTCCAAAGACCTTTTACTTATGTGGGTTTTCTCTACTGATGTATACTGTATTAGAAATTAAAACTGGTGATATTTAAAATTTTAATTTATTAACTTGAAATAATAATAATAAATCCATTACAAGTTAACATGACATTTTAAATAACCATTTTCCAAAAAAAAAAATTAGTGAGAAGAATAGCATTGGTTTATATATTTTTGCATATCTCTTTAATTTGCTTACTTTATGTGGCTTAATAGAAGACAGCTGGATTCTTCTAGCTGCTTCTGCATTCAGTCTGTTGTGATATGGTTTTGGATGAAATAGATGAAGAAAATCTACCCTTACACAGATATATAGTTGGAAAAGGGAAGAGTTTCAATAGGCAAATAATGTCTTAGTATTATTACGAAAATAGATTTGACCTCATGCTCTCCTTGAAAGGGGTCTTGAGCACTCACCAGGGTCCACATAATACATTTTGAGAACTTTTACTCAGATCCCACAGTGCCTCTCTTAATGGTACTTCTTCCATCACCTCCATCACCACCACAACCCATCTCCGCCTTAAGAACTATTTGTTTTTACCTTGAGAACATACATTGGATTATTTTCTCCAGTTTTTCCAATTTCAACACGAGAGATCAGCTCTGGACACTTTTCTGTCATTAGCTGAGTCCAAGCAACAATCTAAAGGACGGAACACATTTGAGGTTATTGAAGTACTCTGAGGAAATTCAAAACTTATATAACAAAACAATGCGTGTGCTTGTGTGTTTGTAATGGTGTACTGAAGAGTTTGGTGCTCCCCTTTACATAGAGAAACTCTCTCTCATACCTTGCTCCAGTCATTGTATTTTGAATAACTGTGTCTGCCAGAAAAATCGTCTTTCACATCAAACTGTTTTTCAATCTCTTCTTGCAGATCATAAATCAGGACTCTATTTGACAGAGGGATGACAAAATACATACTTACTAGAGAAAGGAAAAGTTATCTTTTATTTGCAGCAATTCTTCCTTCCTTTCCTTCTTACAACAGAATCTGCCCACTTTTGCTCCCTCATTAACATCTTCCCCTTCTGTTTTCAAGCCCCAATTAACTCTTCTACTCTCACCACCTATGTAGATAATCACGGCCTCCCTCAAGGGTCAGAGCCTACAGCTATTATTAGAAAAGCACTTCCAAGCCCTCAGGGGACTCTGAGGCCAGGTCAGAGTCCCCTGAACCAACTGGAAATGCTGCTTCCAAGTTAACAAATGTACTCCAGGATAGTACATTAGGGAATCCTACTGGTGTCACAGTGAGGGATAATAAGCTCACTGCTAGCTTTCCAAGACTTGTTTGCTCAAGATATTAATGTTGACCTTTATCCACACCTGCTTGTATCCTGCAGTATAATTTCTAGGAATGCCCCACCAAAGGATAGTTACTTCATGGCCAAATTTAAACCCCTTTAGTCTCATTATCCCCAACCACTTTGGATTTTGCTGTCCCACCAAATTTCAACTCTTTTCCTATATTTAATCCTAATCTTTAATTAAAAAATTTCCTATCTTTAATTCAATCAGCATCCTCTTTCACCAATCCCAACTGAAAACCTTTCTTTAGCCAACCCGTTGTCGAATCTCTTGGAGGAACTGCTTTGTTTCTGTTTTTGGATTCTATTTGCAGAGTTATTGTGTTATAGTGGAAAGGGTGTTGTATTTGACAGTGGAGGACCCAGGTTTAAATTGTGGCTCTGCTATTTCTGCATGACTTTGGCCAAGTAACTTAGCTTCTCTGGGTCTCAGTTTTCTCATCTATGCAATGAAGGAGTTGGATTGGATGACCTCCAAGATGCCTGTAAACTAAAAAATCTATGACCCTATGAACTTGTGTAATTTCCTTGTTTATAAGCTTTCACTGACTCCCTATTACCTATATGTTAGAGATATATAGCAGCTCTTTTTGTGGTGGCAAAGAATTGGAGATTGAGGGGATGCTGAACAATTGAGGGGACCAATTGAACAAGTTGTGGCATATGATTGTAATGGAATGTTATTGTCTTATAAGAAATGATGAAGGGGATGGCGTCAGAGAAATCTACAAAGACTTTCATGAACTGTTGTAAAGTGAAATGAGCAGAATTGGGAGAAGAATTTATTTGGCAACAGCAATATTATACAATAATCAACTGTGAAAGAATTGGCTACTTTGGTTAAGTCAATTCAACGATCCAAGTCAATTCCAAAGGATTCATGATGAAAAAATACTATTCACCTCCAGTGAGAATTTCTGAACTCTGAGTGCAAATTAAAACATAATTTGCTCGTTTTATTTTCCTTTTTTGAAATGTAGCTAATATGGAAATATGTTTTATATGATTTCACATGCATAATTGATATACCATATGTCATATATCTCATACCTACCTTCTTGGTAGGTAGGTATGAGAGAGAATTTGGAATTCAAAATTAAAAAAGGAGTGTTAAAAATAAATAATAAAAATTGAAAATAAGAGAAAAATAATCTCTGGACTTCTAGTTATCTCTCTCTCTCTCTCTCTCTTTCTCTCTCTTCCTCTCTCTCTCTCCCTGCCTGTCTCTGTCTCTGTCTCTCTTTTTCTCTCAGGGACACGTTGATAGAGTGGATAGAGAGTATTACACTAATTCCAGGAAGACCTGGCTTAAAATGTGCCTCTGACACTAGTAGGACCTCTCTGAGCATCAGGCAGCTCCCTAAGACTTACTACTAACTCACAGAAGGGTTGTGATCTGCACATGTGAAGGCAACTTCCACACTGATGAAAACCCATGTCCTGAGCTATGTACCCATCTTTATGCATATGGGAGAAGAAAAGGCATTTATTAAGCACTCCCCTATGTACCAGTCATTGTGCTAAGCACTTTACAAATATTATCTAATTTGATTCTCTCAGCAGCCCTTTGAGGTAGGTGCTATGGGTCTGTATTTGTGATGGGATAAAGTGTCTAGAAATTGAAATGAAGTTATAAAGTAATTTTCATTGAATTCAAGATATCTAATCTAGTTAATTTAAGTTAAAAACTTAATAGGAGATTTTTGGGGGTGGGTAAGGTGAGGAGGTAAGGGTGGGCATATAAATTTTCCAGACTGTCGCTTCTATTCCATGCTTCACTCTGCCATTTAGGCAGGATGGAAAGGTACATACTTGACTTGTTCTTTAATAAAAAGGGTCTGGACTCAGCCAAGTGAGACATGGAGAGATCACTAATCTGGAAAGATACTCAGGTTACATACTTAAGCTCCTTCCCATAAGCTGAGGCCCAGACATTAAGTGACTTGCCCAAGGTCACACCATAGCTGGGATCATACTCAGGTCCCCCGACTGAAAGCTCTGCACTCTTGGTGCCACACCAGACCGGGAACCAGGTGACAAATAGAATAACATCTCAGGATGATGGTCTCCTGATGGCAAAGCCATTCTCCTTGCTACCTCTCTCCTTGTGGAGATTCTAAGCAGGATTGTGACACTGTAAGTCTGAACGTAATTGGGAAGGACCTCAAAAGCTGTGGATGTATTTCAACCCCTTTGTTTTGCAGATAAGAACCTGCAGGCCCCCCCCCCCCCCAAATTGAGACTTGACCAAATTCACAGAAGTAGTGAGCTTCACTATCTGATTCCAGATCCTGTGTTTAGGGATCATCAGTATGGCTAACATACTTGCTAAGACTGCAAATATTACCTCCTTTAATCCTCACAACAACCCTGGCTATTATCATCCCC
Source organism: Gymnobelideus leadbeateri (assembly GCA_011680675.1). Classification (NCBI taxonomy): domain Eukaryota; kingdom Metazoa; phylum Chordata; class Mammalia; order Diprotodontia; family Petauridae; genus Gymnobelideus; species Gymnobelideus leadbeateri. The sequence continues at coordinate 21,351 of WOXC01000584.1, forward strand.
ATTTTACAGATAAGGAAACTGAGGCAGACAGGAGTTAAGTGACATGCTCAGGGTCACACAGTTAATGTTTGAGGTCAAATTTGAACTCAGATGTTCCTGACTTCAGGTCTGGTATTCTATCCTCAGTGCCACCATATTGACCATGAATCATGCATATGGCCGGAAAAAATAATTGAATTTGTCTCTTTGACTGTCATGAGGTCAATAAGACCTTTAATTAATGTTTTTGTGATATTTTGGTTCTTACTGTGATAGCTAGGTGTACATAGGAAGCTAGGTGTCATCGAGGATGGAGAGCTGGACCCGGAGTCAGAAAAGTTTGAGCTCAAATCTGCTTCAGACATTTGCTAGCTTGTGACCTGGGCAAACAGCCTCAGTTTCCTCATCTGCAAAATAAGGATAATAAATATCTACTCCACAGGATTGCTGCGAGGATCATTTGAAATACCTTAATGTGATCTATTATTTACCTTTTCCACATAGGCTCATCATTCAATTCAATGGACATTTATTAAGCTCCTACTGACAACAGTGTTAGAAGATGGATCTCCTTAAAGCTCTTAATAAGGTTTCACCGAATTGTCTTCTTTTTGTTTTAGTGCTGTTAAGGATAGCTATTTTCTCATTACCTTTCATTAGTGAATCCCTAATCTATTTACTAATTTTAACTAATGTACCAAGGGAAGAGAGGTTAAGTGGATATTCAGAAACCCAAAGAAGGCAAGAAAAGGAATTAAAGAAAAGTATTAAGCTCCTGCCTCTAAACTTGGTTTTCTGGCCCTTTCTCATAGGGGTAAATGTCCATTTCCAGTCTCAGGTTTTTAATGAGAAAGGAGGTGAAATTTGTGCGTGCCTATTTATTTGTGTTTTCTGGTCCTTGTTTTTAACTTTGTAAAAAGGTCATCGTGGGAAGAAGAACACATTCCATTTTAAGAAGAGAAAGCTCTCTTTGTAATTTAATTTTCAGGAAATGGAAAAATAGAACAGGATAAGCAGATGCTTTGTAACTAAATCGTGCGTTTGCCCTAATGAGGGATGTCCAATTAAGTAATTGTGTCGAATATGTCCCTTAATATGTTTCTAGAGAGCCAGGTGCCCAAGTCCACCCAGATGTTTCTGTTCTCATTTCGAGACAGAATCCTAAGTGACTTCTACTTAGAGGAGTGTTTAATATGCAAATATAATTATGTATACAGTAAGGCACATAGGGACAAAATTTCAGGATCATTCTTGGAAACCAAAACTCTCATTTTGCACGTTTGCATTTCAGGAAGAAGAAAAAAACAGGATCATAAATTCAGAGCTGTAAGAGATCCTCAGAGTCCATCCAATCCAGCTCCCTTGTTGTTCAGATGAATTGGGATCCAGGGAAGTCATCCCTTGTTTAAGATTGAAGAAGTAGTAAGTATCAGAGAGAGGATTTGAATACAGTTCCTCTGTCTCCAAAGGCATGTTCTTTCCACTTTATCAGAATGTCTCATCTCAAAAAATGCAGCACCTAATTTTGGCCATTTTTAAGATAACTTGCCCCAAGGTATCTCATTAAGTGAGTAGTTATTTTTCACAAGATCTGAAACTTGTTGGATGGACATCCTGTGTCTAGATTTGCAGGAAGGCATGGACAAGAGATGTCAACATGGTCAGGCATGTATAAATTGAGCAATTAGCTGGTAAAATGAATGATGCATAATACCTAAACTCAGGAAAACCCAAGTTCAAATCCAGCCTTACATATTTACTAGTTGTGTGACTCTGAGCAAATCTGTCTGCCTCAGTTTCCTTATCTGTAAAATGGGGATGATAATAAAGTACCTACTTCCCAGAGTTATTGTGAGGAAAAATAGATGATATCTTTAAGTGCTTTGTAAACTTCGAAGAGTGAAATATAAATACTATTATTATTGTTATTATTATTATTAATCTGTATCCTTGAGTAAACTACTAATATTAATGAGTTTGCAGATCCATTGGCCTAATGGAATATTTAATACTTAAATTCTGGGTGGTGATAGCGAAGAAAGATATCTCAATAAGAATTAAAATAAAAGTCTTTACCCAGGTTTCCTGCTTGTATGTTTGAATAACTGTTGTGCTTAAAACCTAGCAAAATCCTCAGAAATGAAGGGAAGCCCTGACATGAATTTCCTGATGAAATTGCCAGTGTAGAGAGCCTGGCTAATCAAGACTTCAAGGTCTACCATGTTTTCCATCTTTGGTAATTCTAGACAGAAGCCCTTTTCCTTGACCAATCTAACCCATCTAAGTAACTTTAATTCACTTGAATTCAATGAATTTTTAATAGGCAACAAATGCATTGAACTGCTTTAGACAGCGGTATGGTAATGACAAAGCAAAATTGAGCCATAGAGGTCAAGTTTGCCCCAATGTCACATAGATAATAAATCAGTGGACAAAAGCTTTGAACCAGGTGCCCTGATGCCAAATCCAGCACTGTGCCAACCTTTCCACTATATACGTGCTTCTTTTTGCTACCTACTAGTCATTGGTCCATATATTAGATATCTTGGATTATTCTTGCATTGAGTCAACTCTTAATTTATATCATTTAAAATTAAATTGTTATTGCCAAGATTATTATCAACACAACTAATTTGATCAGCTTATTAGAAGATGAGAGCTGTTACTTGGGAACTAAGAAAAAATAGTACGATGCTAGTTTGGCGGTTTATCATCAAGTTTTAAGCTAACAAAAAAGCTTTCTGTTAGAATGACTAATTAGTCAATGTATGTTCTTGGGCAGTTTTGGACTATCTATTGATCTGAGAAATTAAGTAAAACTTACTCATGATGCATTTTATTTTTCTCCAGAACAGACTGAATATATTGTAACTGATCTTCACCAATACGGAAGTCCACGTCCATTTTAGGTATGATATCATGAGCAGAACTGGGGTGCCAGAAGTCAAGCTGCAGAGAAAAAACCCACTTTGTCATAATGTGCCATTAAGGGTGGAAGTTTTAACCCTAGGAGAAGAAACACTTCATTGTAACTGCTTGAGGGCCTTTAGTCAATGAGTGGAGAACCAGGGAATGTGTTGATTCTAGCCATTGTTAGGATCAGTTATGAATGGATTTCCATGATGTTAGTTTGGCAATTGATATGAATTACAAAAATAGATTAAATGGGTGACTTGGTCTTTTCTGATTTGTGAAACTTCCAGGGGGAAGGGCTATTAGAAATTCCATAAAGCTTTGTATTACCTACCTCTTAGGCTTTTTATGAAGCTCCAATGAGATAATATATGTAGGGAGTTTTGAGGATTTTAAAGTGCTGTATAAATTTGGGACAGAATTCTAATTTTGCTGACTTTAATCTTTAATTTTGGTGGTGATCTTGTAATTTATAATCTTCTGGGTATGTGTGAGGTGTGAGAGGGTGACTAAGTTTTCTACTGTCACACAGCTACTTTATGTCAGAAGCAGGTCTTTATGACTCCAAGGTTGATCCCCCATCCACTACCCTGTGCTGTTAATCTGTCACATAAATATCACTTATGATGACGGTGAAGGTGATGACATTGCTACTTTTGTTGTCCTTATCATCATTTCTGTTTTTTAAGGGGACTGAAGGCCATACCATGTGAAGTTTGGTCAAAGTAATTGATGTGGATGAAATGAAAAACAGACACTTAATAACTGTGACCATTTTTGGGAAGATGGTGAGGCCAGTCATGTCTTTATTCCTCTCTAGGCTTTCTGACTCTCCTGGACTTTCTCTACAATGCCCCAGCCCACTGGGTACCTTTACCTCCCTATATTCCCTCTTTAGCTTCCTTTAATGTATTATTTTTCCCCATTAGAATGCAAGCTCCCAGAGGGTAAGGACTGTCTTTCTTTCTGTTTATATTTGTGTTTCCAGTGCTTAACACAGTGCCTGGAATATAATAAGCACTTGATAAATGTTTTCTTGACTTGATTTGACTCGATCCTGGACAGGCCACAATAGCTGTTTGCCTCAGTTTCCCTATCTGTAAAATAAGGATAATAATATAACCCACATCTCTGGTTATTTGATTATAAAAAGAAATATTTTTAAAAGAGCCTTGCAAACCTTAAAGCATTATATAAATGTTGCTATTATACAAGCCTTGGAGAAGTGGGAGCAGGTGTTGCTAGCTTCCATGGTGTGATTTCAGGAAGTCTCTGAAAAGCAGTCCTTTTGCCTGTAATTGTCATTCCAGAACTGATGTTCATAAAATATAGATTTTACCATGTCACCCTCAGAGCAAAAATTTTTTAATAGACCCTTATTTTCTCTTACAATACAGAATCCTTAGTAATCCATAATCTAGCATCCATCTGCCTTTCCAGTTTTATTAAGCCCCTTCACATATTCCTCAGTCCAGTCAAAATGGCTTATTAGCCATTCTCTGTACAGGCGATTCTATCTCTTCCCTCCCTGAATCTGCCCAGGTGGTCCTTCCTGAGCAGAATGCATTTTTTTCTAACTCTCCTCTGATACTCTCTGTGCCTTCCTTCAGAGCATGACTCAGGGGCTATCTCTTCCCACAAAGACTTTTCCTAATCCTGCCAACCTGGGTAGTAGCCCCCTTTCTCATTTGGAATTTAATATCGGTATTGATTTATACATATCCTTGAAGACAGCCTTGTGTAATGGCAAGAGCATTGAATTATAGAATCTGAGTTAAAATCTCAGCTCTGTTGCTTGCTGCCTGTATGACCCTGGGCTAGTCATTTCCCTCATCAGTTTCCTCACCAGGAAAGTAACAGGATTGGACACAGAAGACTGCTAAGGTCGCTTTCAGTTCTATAGCTATACTTCTAGATTGTGTTCCTTCCAGGAGATTGTAAGTGTCCTTAGGGCCAGGATTGGACTGACTCTTTTGGTTTTTGACTTTATAACCCCAGTGTCTGCAGACTGAAAGGCTTAATCAATATTGAACTGAATTCTTTCCTAATGACTGAATTCCTCTTGTTCCTAAAAGTCTGACTATGTCAGAATCCCCTTTTAAAATGCAGATGCATTTTTTGGGTAGGTTTATTGCATCTTAAATTCAGGGCAGCCCAGTCATGATTTAATTGTTAGTTAACTCTATCTGGGATTGACAACAAGCCTGGAGAAAGAATGGATCAGAAGAATGACTGGGAAGAGTGGGGCAATGGAATGGTCCAGGGAGGATCCGGAAGGTAGGAAAGGATGCTGACAAATGAAGAGGGAGAACATGGAAAGAGACTTTTGTCGAATTCATAATTCTACCTCCTGCCTGCCTGAGGCAACAACTGTTTAGGTAAGTGAATAACCATGGTAATATTGGACGGAGAGGCATAGCACCTGATTTTGTTAGTATAGGGAACTCTGCATCAGTGCAGACTGCTACCTTCTTGGAGACAACCTGGAGTACTCTGAGAGGTTAATTGACTTGTTCAGGGTCACACGACCAGTATGTATCAGAGACTGACTTGAAGTGAGATTTTCTGTGCTTGAAGATCAACTCTCTAAGACCACCAAGAAGACCACCAAACCATGCTGCCTCTGCCTTGACAGGGAGCTTTAAAGTTTCCTTTAACTCAATCCCACCATAACCCAGGGAGGCAGGGCAGTACTGAAGGTATGATTGCTCCCATTTTACACAAGAGTAAACTGAGACTCAGGGAATGTTAAATGACTCCCCAGAGGGTCATGCAGTTAATAAAATAGATGTAATTGCCTGAATCATCCTGTTTGTCCCTTTCCTTTGACTGTGGGAAACTATCCCCAGTCATGTTAAAACAAACAGTTTGACTCCTGGAAAAAGAAAACTTTTAGAGTAAAGAAATTAAAGTTCAAAAAAAGTCTCTATAAAAAGTCTTACCGGATTAGTGTCAGCCAAGTCCTTTAGGATGCTCACTTGTTTTTCATCCTGGGGCCTCACCCTCAATACCTTCTCCCTTTTAAGAACATAAAGGAAAGTGATGAGCCCCCATCGGGTCCCTACTTGTCATATTGAGCAGGGGATGATGAACCCAGTGCCCGGAAGATTTACCTGTCGAAGCGGTGTGTGGTTGGGATGGCGAGAGTGCAGGCAAGCAGTGCCAGAGGTAGCAGAAGCTTCATGGTTCTTCTTTGCCCTTTGGACATGCTATCTGGGGCTTTTATATCTCTCGTCTAATCTCAGAGCAGCAACTGACTTCCTCTTCTCTGAAGTCCTATGGGCTGCTGACATTTTGTGCTTTGCTAATCATTTATTCAATCTTATTGAGAACCATGAGGGCAACAAAAGATGGGGACTGATAAGTAGAATTTAACTCTCTTATGCTATATTTGTTCAATAATAATTTGAAGGGGGGGCGGCTATGTGGTGCAGTGAATAGAGCACCGGCCCTGGAGTCAGGAGGACCTGAGTTCAAATCCAGCCTCAGACACTTAACACTTACTAGCTGTGTGACCTTGGGCAAGTCACTCTACCCCAATAGCCCTGAATTTCCCCTCCAAAAAGCAAAATAATAATAATAATAATAATAATAATAATAATATTTCCAAGGCACTTGAGTATGAGCAGTAGAAAGTGAAATGGATGGAGGAATTGTGTAATTTAGGAACTGACATGGATCAGACTGTTGGGTCTGAGAGCCTTCTTGGAGAGTGCTTGTTAATATCCTTCAATTGTTTCAGGACAGGGATATGCTGATGAATGTTTAATAACTGGCTCTCTAGAAAAGTTTAATCTGCATTACTAACATTTTCTACGTCACTTTCTTAAGCATAGACAATAAGAAGAAGAAGAAGTTAAGTCCTGATTTGTAGCATTTATGATTTCTGAGGTGTGAATGCTCACATTGAGAATTTAACAACCGGCTCTTTGTCAGAACCAGTGCTAGCACACCACTGCCAGATTCTGGTTTTGCAACTCGATTGCCAATTCTTTTTCTTCATTGTTGTCAATGGTGTCCCTGATATGATAATAATGACAGCATTGCTGTAGTGCACTTGGAGGTTGGCAAAGCACTTTACATATATCGTCTCATTTGATCCTTACAACAACCCTGTGTGACAGATGCTGCTATTATCCCCTTTTTGCCGGAGAGAAAACTGATGCTGAGAAGTCTTTCTCTCTCTCTGTACATATACATACATACACATATCTACATATATGTAGCATGTGCATATGTATGTATATGTGTGTGTCTATTATGTATAGGTTAAGTTTTCTATCTAAATACACACATACACATATACACTAACAGATCAACTTCATGCCCTGCTTATAAAGGTGTTTTGAGTGTAGCATGTGCTTTGGGGCTATCACTCCAGGTCTCTCTCATAGGTTGCATGGGAGTGGGGTACAATAATTCTAGGTACAGGTGTACTGTGTGGGCTCACAACCCACCACCAGAGTACTTACCTTTAGTAGTTGGCCAGGAGATGCAATAACCTTAAGGGGGGAAAAGGGAGGGAAAAAAACATCTGTTAAATGCCTAGTCTGTGCCAGGTGCTTTGCAAATCTCTGATTGGATCCTGGCAACAACTTTGTGAGGCAGGTACTATGGTTATCCCTATTTCATCTTTGAGGAAACTGAGGCAGACAGGGGTTAAATAACTTGCCCAGGCTTGTACAGATAGTGCTTGAGGCAGGATTTGAATTTAGGTCTTCCTGACTCCAGGCTTATCATTCTATCCTCTGCACACTTAGGTACCTCTAAAAGCAAAAATAATGTATTCCCTTCATAAATCTGGAACACACTCTGCCACAGCTACACACAGCATCAGTGGGAACCATGGGCGCAAGCTCAGGGCACTCATGGAGCCAAGGCAATTCACACTTCTGGCGAGGCAAGGCCCTGATAACCATCTCCTTCTTGTGTTGTCCTCATGCAATACCCTATGTGTAGATCACTACTCCTGTGAGCCCTTTTCTCTCCACAGCCTAACTCCAGCCAGCCCGGGATGGTTCTTTTCTGGGCTCACTGAGAGTGTGCTCCCCCAAACCTCATCCAAGACCTGTTCTTTTCTGGGTGTGCTGTGTCTCTTGAGGAACTGTCCAGCAAGACAACACGGCGGGTGGGAGAGAAGGGGAAACTAATATTTCCCTTCCACTACTTCCTGTCCCTCAGGTAAGAGATGATTCTCCCTCAAGGGCTGAGTACTTTTCTATAACTCACTCTCTTCTCTGTTGTCAGATACCTAATCCTCAGTGCTCTTGCCTCAGTTTACTTCCTAGAGAATCTCACTTTTTTTTTTAAAAGCAATCTAGGTTACATGGTTTGCCCTGAGACACACAGCTAGTATGTGTCTGAGGCTGGACTTGAACTCATGCCTCCTGACTACAGGGCTGGTGCTTTATCCATTGTGCTACCTACCTGCCCCTGTGTCTCACTTTTTAAATGCCACTAGGAACGTAACTGATCCGTGGTGAAGCAATGGTCCAATGCCCTCTATTCATATCAATTTTGCTACAAGAACTTCTTCACAGTTGGTAGAGAAGACATGCTTTGGTGCTCCATTTAAGACCAAAGCACCACTTTGTGTCTGTTATCTTCTGTGAGTTCATCTCACAGAAATCAGTTGATCAGGGGTGTCCCCTCAAACTCCTCCCCTTCTCTCCATTGAATTTTGGTGGGTCTATAGTATTCTGGAGTTTAATGCAATCAGCATTCAATAATCAACAAAATCATTCAGAAATAGGAGTATCTGTGAGACTTGGCCAGTATAAGAAATTTCTTTTTTATTTAGACTCTGCATAGAACATTTTCTATGACAGTGATCCACAAATTTGGAGAACAAACAATTCCTTTCTCTTTTTTTTCTTGGTCTTATTTGCTATTGTAAGTCAGAGGATCAATCAGTACAACCTTTTGGCAAGCAATTGTGGATTAATGCAAAGAAATATCCTTTGATTCATAGACTTCATTACTGGGCTTATGCTTTGTGGAGGCCTTGGGCAAGAAGAAAGTCTCCATGCACCAACAGGGCTATAGCAATACATTTTGTGGTGGCTAAACAAATTGTGCCTGAATGTAATGGAATATTGATATACTGGAAGAAATCATATGATACAGAGAAGCATAGAAGATTGACATGAACCGATGCAAAGTGAAGTCAGTAGAACCAAGAAAACCCAACATACACAATGTCTACAATAATGTAAATAGAAAGAACAACCACACATGCACACACAAATCAAAATAAATGTTACAGAATTATAAAGAACAAATAAGTCTTGAAAGAAGAGATGTGAGAAGACACACTCTACCCCTTTACAGAGGTAGGGGGTCCACAAATGTTGAATATCACACATATTTTCAAGAGTTTTTTCATGTATTGATTGATTATATTGATTTTTCTTTTTTTCCTTTAAAATCTTTATAAAAATACTATGTGTTACGTGGAGGGAGGGAGGTGGAGAAAAATATTAAGGAAAGCTTATTTAAAAAGAAAAGTCAGAAGATCATTGAGCCAAATTATTTCTATGGTTGATTCTATCAAGAAATCTTAGATGGTCTTAAAATGTGCTCAAGAGAACTTCTGTTGGAGGAGAGCTTATGAGGTTGTATATCACTTTACTGAATTAAATACTTTTATAAAAGCATTGATCTATATACAACTCATATAATTTTGAAAGTACATATTGACAAATATCTGTGTGAAGCTGCTTGGGGATTCAGAATTATAGAGAACACATTTTAAAAAATTTATTGCTGTTTTATTGAGTTTATGTGGTGTTGTTTATCTCACAGAAATTACCTGACACCCACCTTTCTACCCTCATTGAGTCCTCTCCTGTAACAAGGAAAAATAGCTGAAAAAATGAACATGAGTGAGACGGCACATGCAACATGCCACATGCAGAGGAGGGAAGTGTGCTTTCTAGTTTCTTCTCTGGGCTGTGCTCTTGACTCTGGGGACTTCTCTTTCATTTTCTCCTTACCCTGGAAAACTCCTCACCTCTGTGGCTTCCCTGGCCTCTGCTCAGGAATCTCTCTTTTGAGGAAATGCCCAGCCCAGTCTTACTCCACTTCTCTTCTAGCTCAGCTCCTGACTCTGGACTTCTTCCTTCCTGATCTTTCCCCTTCTCATCTCCCTTTTCTGTCTTCCCCTATTAGAATGTAAACTCTCTGAGGGCAGGAACTGACTTTCTTTTGGCTTATATTTCCATTCATCATGTTTAGCACCAGGCATGGAATGTACAGTAAATGCTTAATAAACTTATGTTGTTTTGACTTGGGAGCAAGATTGTTGTTAATTGTAATTATTGTAATTAATTAATTTTATTTTTATTAATTTTTAATTTATTTTTATTAATTTATTAATTTTATTAATTTATTATTAATCAATAATATTGTATTGTAATTAATCAGTCAGGGCACTTTTAGGTGCTCTTTCTGTTTTCATTATTTTACTCATTTGGGATATAGCTCTCCTAGAACTGCTTTTTAAAGAAATTGTTATTAATGTAACCATTCAATTAATGCAACATTTCAGTTTATAAAGAAAACAAAAAGGGGCTTGTGTATGAAACTGTGAACTTCTATTATGTATACCTTTCTTAAAATTGCTATTTACCTTTCTGAACTTTTTATTTTTAATCTGTTATCAGTTTTTTCCCCTCCCTTTTCTCCCTTTCTTTTTCTTTTCTTCCCTTCTTCTCTCCCTACTTTCCTTTCTTCCTACCTTTCTTATTTTCCTCTTTTCTTCCTTTCTTCCTTCCTTCCTTCCTTCCTTCCTTCCTTCCTTCCTTCCTTCCTTCCTTCCTTCCTTCCTTCCTTCCTTCCTTCCATCATTATCTGCTAACTCTCCCTTCCCCCAAATAAAAGCCTTCTTTTGTTAAAAAAAATTAAAAAGTGTAACAAAATGAAGGGTGTAGCTAGGTGGTGCTACAGTGGATAGAATGCTGTTCCTGAAGTGAAGAGACTCATCTTCCTCTGTTCAAATCTGACCTTTGACACGCACTAGCTGTGTGACCCTGGGCAAGTCATTTAACCCTGCTTGCCTCAGTTCCCTCATCTGTAAAATAAACTGAAGAAGGAAATGGCAAACCATTCCAGTATCTTTGCCAAGAAAATGCCAAAAGGGGTCACAAAGAGTTGGACATGATTGAAAAGACTGAACAACAAGTCAGGTAAAACAAATACATTGATCATTTCAAGAATGGATGCCTCATTCTCTATCTGGTCCATTGCTTCTCTGCCAAGAAAAGAGAGGCATGTTTCCTTGTCAGTCATGAAGTCATGATTGGTGACTGGATCGATCAACATTCTGAAGTCTTTCAAAGTTGTTTTCCTTTACGTTATTCTAGGCATCATGCAAATTGTTTTTCTGGTTATATTCATTGCACTCTGCATAAATTGTTGGAAGTCAGCCTAAATACTGAATTCTCCATGTTCCTTATTTTTGTAGTTTAATAATATCCCATTACAATCATATACAATAATGTTAAGCCACTGTCCAACTGATGGTCTCTCAGCTTGTTTCCCAGTTTTTCTACAATAAAGAGAACTATTTTAAATATTTTTGCCCACATAGGTCCTTTACTTCTGTCTTTGACCTTTCTGATGTATACGCCTACTGTTGTTTTCACTCGTTCAAAAGATATGTATAATTTAGTGACTTTGGAGTACTTTTCAGAATGGTTAGAGCAATTCTCATTTCTACCAACAGAGCATTACTTTGCCTTTCCTTTCATGGTTCTTCCAACAATTATCATTTTTATCTTCTCTCATCTTTGCTAAAGATAAGTTGTGAAATTTGTGTGTAAAATTTGAAACTTTAGAGTTAAATTAAAAAAAAATCTTAGCTTTCAATTCTCCATTTGAAAATTGTCAATTCTACTTAACTATTAGGGAATTGCTTTTTTTGGGGGGGGGTGTCAATTGGTATCAGTTCACTGTATAGCCTGAATATCAGACCTTTAGCAGAGATAGTTGCTAAAAATATTTTCTCAGTTTCCTTCTTTCCCAACTTTAATTGCATTGATTTTACTCGTGCAAATGAAAAATTTCCATTCTATTTTCTATGATCATCCCTATTATTTCCTTAGCCATAGTTTTTTAAAAAAAAACTTTTTATTGATATCTTTTCTTTTTATAAAACTCCATTTCCTTTTCTTGAAAAAAAGTTTTATTTTTTAATTAACAGAAATCCATTTTCTCTCCCACTCCTCACTCCTTTGGGAAAAAGAAATGGGAAAGCAAATTCCTTGCAACAAATCTGCGCAATCAAGCACAACAAATTCCCTTATTGGCCACACTCAGAAATATGTCTCATTCTATATCCTGAGTCCAATCCTTCTCTATCAGGAGGTAAAGAGCTAGTCTCCTCATTAACCCTCTGGAATCATAAATGGTCATTGTGTTGATCTTAACTCTTATAGCTTTCAAAGTTAACTTTTTAATGTTATTATGATAAAAATTGTTCTCCTGATTCTTCTCCTTTCATTCTGCGTTAGTTCATATGTCTTTAGAATTATCCATATTTGAAATATTGTTGTTATAGTATAAACTCTTCTTCTAGTTCTGCTCGATTCTCTTTGCATCAGATTATACAAGTCTTTCCATGTCTCTTTGAAATAGTTTCCACATTTCTTACATCAAAATATTTTTTCATCATATTCATATATCACAATTTTTTTAGCCATTCCTCAATTGATGGACATCTAGTTTATTTTTTTTCCACCACAAAAGAAGTTGCTATAAATGTTTTTGTACATATAGGATGTTTTGCTCTTTCTTTGTTCTTTCAGGTATAGGCTGAATGGTTCTATATTGTCGTCAAAGGGTACGCACTATGAGTAATTCTTTTGTTTACAATTCCAAACTGATTTCCAGAATAGTTGTATTCATTCATAGGTCAACGAGCAACCTGTTTTCCCACAACCCCTTGGATAGTTATCATTTTCATTTTTGGTCATCTTTGCCAATCTAATGATTACGAGATAAAACCATCGAATTGTTTTAATTTGTATCTCTCTAATTATTACTAATTTGGAAAAATTTTTATATGACTAAAAATAGCCTGAATTTCTTCTCTTGAGAACTGCCTCTTCATATCTTTAAAATGTTTATTAATTAGGGAATGACTCTTATTCTTATAAATTTGAATCAATTCCACATATTTTGGAAATGAGATCTTTATCAGAGAAAATTCTTGCAAAGATTTTTTCCCAGCAAAATGTTTTCCTTTTAATCTTAGCTTTATTGAATTTTTTTGTACAAAAGCTTTTAAATTTTAAATAATAATAATAATAATATATGTATACAACAATTTTACATAATCAAACCTTGTTTAGTCATGGACTTTTCTTCTATCCATACATCTGATAGGTTAATTTTATCCAAGTTTTATCCAAGTTTCTCACCAAGTTTTCTCATCCAAGTTGTAAATGGTATCTTCTTTCCTTCTCTTATAATTTTTGTGATGTGTGTGACCTTTTATATTTAATTCAACTATCACTGGCTTAATTTTCTCCTTATCAATTCTCTTCTCATGTTACCCCGAATTCCTCATATTTGTTGTTTCTTATGGCACAATAATTTCTGCAGTTTTTCCAACCCTTCCACCCTTCATTGTCACTTACATTGTTTCCAGGTTTTTGCCACCAGAAATAACACTCTTATGTTTTGGCATCTGTGGGATCTTTTTTCTGTCTGTGTCCTCTTTGGTCAGGCAGGCAGCCAACAAATATCACTTATTAAGTGCTGCTATATACCAAAGAAATACAAAAGTGTGGTTGTTCCCTCAAGGAGCTCCCATTCCTATGGGGGAGAATTTTATCTACAAGACAAATACACTATAGATGGGATGTAGGAAAAGATTATTTGTAAGTGAAAGGGAGGGGTTGGGACCAGGAAAGACTTCCTATAGAAAGTGGGATTTGATTTAAGCCAAAGGAGGACAAGGAAGCAGGAAGCAGAGGTAAGGGGGGGAGGGGAGAACATTCCAGGCATAGCTATATACCCAGTGATAGGATAACTTGGCCACAGATTTTAGAGGCCTTTCTTACATCATTCTTACTTGTTTTCCAGGCAATTGAACCAGTTCACAGTGTATGCCCTTCTATGGCTTCTCTAACATAATAGGTCTACATATGTGTATTGTACCTGGAAACATACCCTAACTCAAAGGCAGGTCACCCAGAGAAGGCTCTTCAGGTTTAAGGTTCTCCGTATATGTTAAAATCATGGTTCCTGAACCCCCATTGATGTGTTTATCTTTAATAATCAGAGGATGTAATTAGTTCCAAGCAAAATGCCACAGTATGAAAAATGGCAATAAATCATTTACCTCCCAAACCTGAAGCGTGCTCTCCCACAAATGCACGTATTATCTATCAGTGGGAAGAGTGGACGCACATGATGCACACGTATGAGGTGCAGACACATAAAGGCCAAGTGTGATGATGGTGAATGCCTCTGTCATAGCCCCCATGTTTTCTAATGACTTCCTCAGGTAGTTTCTGGGAGGGGTAGCAGGTAGGGAGGATTCTTCCTACTCGTTTTTCTCTGATGTGTAGTGTCCACTGGGCTATTCTTCTTGAACATTGCTCTACCAAAAACCACAAAACATTCCCCATTGGGCAGCTAGTCTTGGATCCTGTCTTTCCTTCTAGCAGTTGTGGCTTTAGTTGAAATTCTTGTTTATCATTTCCTCATGGGAAGATTGGGATTTGTCTTGCTTTTAGAGTTCAGTGTCAGAGATTTTTATATCTTTCTTTTAGAAATGCAACTGTACCATCCAGGAAAAGCCTTCTTTAGGAAAAAAAGCAAACAAACAAACCAAAACTAAAAGAAAACAACCTTCTTAACTTTTTCCCTTATGGAGTGACCTGCCATATAATTTTTAGAGTTATGGCTAAGAGGCCTTCCACCTCCAACAGGAAATTCTTTGCCCCTAAGACACTAAGCTTTTAAGAACAAATAGCCACACTGCTCTTATTTAAACCCAAGGGACAAGGTCATATATGGTCTTTCCTATTAACCTGGTTTCATTCCTGTTCTCAACCAAAACCCAAAGGGGCTTTGAGCTCACCCTTACATGTATATTGCTAGGATAAACTTATTAAGCCAGATTTTTCTGTAACGTTTGTAGGGAGATGCTCCTTTCCCACATGTATGAATTGAGAATAATGCCTGAAATTGCTCTTCTGTACCTTTGAGATAGGCCTCTTACTGTGGAGGGAGAGATTGGCTTTCAGCAAGCATCCTTATAAGCATTAAATACAACTGACTGTGCCACAGGGTGTCTTAATGCAGGTTAAGTAAGGTTTGTAATCCCAAGGTACAAGGTAGGGAAGCCTGGAGTACAAGAAGGCATTTTAGATACCATTTTAGGGTCTAATCTGTAAAAATATGTGGAATCTCACAAAGGAAATAAAACAATTTTTACTTAGTGGTCAAAACCAATACTGTTATGTACAAGCCTTGAATGCTTTATATAATCATACTATTCCATGTCTTTGAAGCTCATGTCCCCAAGGTTAGTGTCAAGTGTATGTGGAGAGCTGGCCATTAATACCTGTGTGACCTTGAGCAAGTCACTTAAACTACTTGGGTCTTTGCCACTCTTCAAGACTAGATGACTATGGAGTGTCCTGTTCTAGATCGATAAGCCTATGACTCTAGTATAGATGTGTGAGATCTATGATTGCTCTGACCTTAGTCAGGCATCACTGAGATCTGTGGTTGCTACTATGAATTTGGAGCTTGTGACATGGTTGACCACTCCTCCCTCCTGGACCCTCTCTTCTACTTACGTTTTCCTGACACAGCTCCTTCCTGGTTCTCCTCCCACCTCTCTGTATCCTTTACTGGATCATCTGCTAGGTCTCATATGCTTCCCCACCCAATACAATTCAGTATCTTTCTATTGCCCTTAGGGTAAAACATAAACACCTCTGTTTGACTGGTAAAGACCTTCATTATTTGCAGTTGGGTGGCACCCACAGTGTACACAGCTGAGCCTGGAGTCATGAAGATCTGAGTTCAAATGTTGTCTCTGGCACTTATTATCTGTATGACCCTGGACACATTTAACTTCTGTCTGCCTCCGTTCCTCATCTCTAAATGGAGATAATAATAGTACTTACCTCTCAAGGTTGTCATTAGGATCAAATTAGTTAATATATGTTTATTTTTTTGGAGAGCAATTGGGGTTAAGTGACCTGCCCAAGGGTCACAAGGCTAGGTTTTCTCTGCGTATGTGTGTGTGTGTTAAGTGTCTGTGGCTGGATTTGAACTCAGGTCCTCCTGACTCCAGGGCCAGTGCTCTATTCACTGTGCCACCTAGCTGCCCTGCCCCTATTAGTTAATATTTACAAAACTCTTACCATACTACCTCCTTCCTCCCCTTTCCATACTCAATGATCTAGAAAACTAGATTTCTCACATGTGGGATTCTAATTCCATTGCTATGCCTTTGCAGTGGCCAACCCCCACACTTGGAATGCACCTCTTCCTCAATTCTACCTCAGAGAATTCCTTCAAAATATGACTTAAGCACTGCTTTCTGTGTGAAACCTTTCTTGGCTCCCCAACCGCTGCTTGTGCTCTCTTTCCTCAACTTCCTCATATGTATTTAGCTGAGCTAGAGAAAGAAATGGCAAACCACTCTAGTGTCTTTGCCAAGAAAACCCCAAATGGGGTCATGAAGAGTCAGACACAACTGGAATGATTGAAAAAAACAACAGTAAATCTTTTATTTATTTTGCATATCTTCATATGTGAGCATGCTGTTTTTCCTAATAGTACATAAGTTAGTAAGTTCCAGAAACTGGATCTGAACCTATGTCCTCCTGATTCCAAGCCCACCCCCCACCTCTGTGATGTATTTCATATGTATTTAAATGTGCATAATATGCTCCTGAGTGATAACATGCTCAATTCTCTTCTGAGGAAATTTTTACTATCATTAATTTTATTTCCTTCTTTCCTTCCATGTCCATTGGATACAAAGACTAGTCTTGGGGGTGTTTTACTGTATCCCACACTTCACAAGCATGTCTTTTGTTCACATTTCTCCTTATTTTCTCAGGGAATATACACTGTGTTTTATGCTATGATGATCCCCTCATTTAACAGTGCTCTCTCTCTCTGTCTCTCTGTCTGTCTGTCTCTCTCTCTGTGTCTCTCATTACTTCATATTTTCTTTGTATGTATTTCACATTTGTTTTTCTGTTGCCATTTTGGATCCCTCTAGTTTTTTTTGTCTTTGTATTTACAATATCCAGCACAGTCAATTGCCCATAGTAGGATTTAACAAATGTTTATTGAATGAAGGAATGAATAAACAAATATACCAGAGTCTAGAGACTACTTTTTGCCCAATACCACTTCAGACACTCCAAAGCTTTTAAATTCTCCATTTAAAGCTACTAGCTAACCCCAAAGTGAAAACATGATTTTCTCATTTGCCCATTCAAATTGCCAGAGAAGTAGACAAACAATTGGTTTTTAAATTAGGGACAGTTTTAATTTTCATTGATATTAAGACACGGTTGAACTAATTATATGGCTTAAAGGTATGGTCAGAATTCTGAAAGTATTCAAGATACTAAAAATAAAAGTTAATGAGAGTAAGAAATGAGAATTTGTATCTAAGAGTAAGGTTTTCTTGGGTCTGTGAAACCTTCCATATTAATATAGGTTCTCCAGGACATAATCAGAGAGATATTTGATGGCCAGCATGGTCTCTTCACAGGTTGCTCTAATCTGAGATTCAGGGAGCAGGAAACCATACCTTCCTGTGTCCCGGAGTTCAAAGGTGAAAGAGTATTTGATACCTTGGTCATAAGCCCAATCATCAGAGCCTCCAGCTGCAGGATCTGAAATATGAGAAGAAATAGACCCTGAATGATTGAATGAATCAGTCAACAAGCATTTATTAAGCTTAATATGTACTAAGTACTGGGTTAGATGCTGGGCATACAAAGAAGGAAGCAATCCCTTCTTAAAAGAAGTTTGTATTCTAAGGAAGGTGAAAACAAGTCAATATGTAAATATAAACAACAAAACTATTAAGTGAATGAATACAAATACACATAAAATAATTAAATCCGATTGAATCCTGAAGAAGATTAGGCTGTTTTGTAAGAGAAGAAAGGAACTTGATGTAGGGTGGGTAAGGAGAGAATGCTTTTCAGGTGGTGCAAGGACACAGAGAGGGAAGATGGGGAACAGAGAGGACAGCAGAGTCTGGGAGAGAGAGTACCAGCTTTAAAGCTAGAAAGATGTGTTGGAGCCAGATCATAAAGGGCTTTAAAAGCTAAACAGAGGAGGTAATATTTTCTCTTAAAAGTAACAGGAAGCTGCTCAAATTGACTGACCAGGGGAGTCATCTTGTTAAATTTGTGCTTAAGAAAAATTACGCTGACAGCATTATGGAGGATGGATTGGAAATAGGAGAGGTATGAGGCAGGAGATCAGTTAGGAGGCTTTTGTCATAATCTAGGCAAGAGGTGATGGGAGGCTGAATTAAGGTTGCCCCTGTGAGCAGAGAGAAGGTGTCAGATGAGACAGATGTTGTGGAGGTGATAAAAGCAAGATTTAGCAACTGATTGGCTACATGGGGTAAGGGAGAGCTGAGAATGGATGACAATGTTGAGATTATGAATTTGGGAGACTGGAAGGTTACTGGTGCCTTTGATAGAAATAGAGAAGTGTGGAAGAATGGTATGCTTGGGGTGGTGTGTGTGTGTATGTGTGTGTGTGTGTGTGTGTGTGTGTCTATATATATATAAATAGTACATTAATACATACTCTATATTTTGTATAGAAGATGGTTATAATCATTTGTAAGCATTTAAAAACCCATTTTCTGGGGTTTTCTTTTCTAGGAAGCATAGAATTTTAAGCAATAATTGCAGTATAGAAATTGTCACCAAATTCTAGAGTAGCTCAGAGGAGTAATTGCTTCCATGGTAAAAGTCAATTCTTTTAGGGATTCCCTGGATGGGGTGATTAAACTTATCTGTCTCTTAATAGTTAAAGTTATACATGTAGAAAATTAAAGCCATTGTTAAAAAAGAATCAGGATATGTACATACTAGCTTTGTATTTCACATAAGCTCACTGGTCCCATGATTAAAAGAAATCTAAAGTAAATCAAGTAGCAAGCAGTTCAGAAAAAATTGAAAATATGACATGCAGATCATCTTCTCACTCAGAAGATATCTAATCTCCATTGTGTTCATTTGTGTCTGAGGAAATAGCAAGCTATCGAGGCTTAGCATATGGTTCTGTGGTTTGAAAGGGGGTTGCCACCCTCCTGTACCACCCACATCCTTTCTGAAACAGAAATCTGATTACAATTCCATGTTTTAGAAAGAAAAAAAAAACCCAAACATTCACGGTTGAGCTGAAGTCACATGCTATACATTTTGGAAGAGAGGGCTAAGCTGTCAGCCAGAAAGGGCTGTGGATGTGCTTCGTTTACTTTGACTAACATTTGCTGGTGGGTACAGGGGTAAACTAGGCACTCACAGATAGTTGTGGCTCCTGGACCGTAGGTATACTTTGTATTATGCAATGTCGCCAGTTCTTTGATCATCGCCTTGGCCAGGGTGTTCTGTGGGGGGGAATCATAATGAAAGAAAATTCAGACACTGAAATGGTACCATTCATATTTCTGATTCTTTCTCCTTATTTCTTTCTTCTAAGTTTTTTGGGTGGTCTTCAAGTACCCCAGGGACCTGATATGATTATGTCCTAGTGACGGGGGTAGATGAAAATAATAACATAATGTTCATCTTAAAGAAGAAGCTGAGATAAAGAAACCAAGGCTCAGAATTTTGGTGACTGGTTTAAGTTCATTGTAAATTGATTTGGGTGCTTGGCGAGGATCTATATTTTATTATTCATTAAGTACTCTTTCTCTTCATAAAAGACATATGGGTAGTGCTTGCTTATATTGGCCCTGGAATTATGTAGATTTATTTATTTATTTTTAATTCTTATGAGGCTTGAAAACATGAGGCTGTATAAATCAACATTCCCCAAACATTTTGTTTATTGATGATCAAAGGTCAATATGCTAAGAAATTAATTATGCCCTTAGGTTTAATTTGGCACATATTACTGGCCAATAGAATTTGCAAGAGCAGAGAGTCAGAGCCAAGGGCTTCTCCATGGCTATGAGAAGTTTTCCACATTCAAGATACTCCATCTATCAGCTCATACATTTTCTCTGGCTGTCTGCCACCCCAAGAACGTTCTCCTTCCTCAACTTTACCTACTGACTTCTTTGATGTCCTTTAAGTCCCAACCAAAATCCTATCTTTTGCAGAAATTCTTTCTCAATTCCTTCTAATTCTAATACCTTCCTTCTGTTAATTATTTCCTATTTATCCTGTGTTGTTTGAATGTTGTCTCCCATTAGATGTATGCTCCTTGAGGTCAGGAACTGTCTTTTGCTTCTGTTTGAGTCTCCAGTGCTTAGCATGAAGGAGGTGCTTAATAAATGTTTATTGGTTGATTGAACTCCAGGAAAAAATAATAGCATCAATGGGGTATAGCTTTTAAAGACTTTTGCAATACAGCCTAGACTGTTTTAGAATGTTATCGTACATTACTCCCCTTCCTGCACACTACAATCCAGTCAAACCAGCCCTCTCACCATTTCTCATGCATGATACTCCATTTACCACATCTCTGCCTTTGAATGGTCTGTCCCTCACGCGTGGAATACCCTCATTCCTCACCTCCACCTCTTAGAATCCTTTATTTCTTTCAAAACTCAGTTTCAGCTCCACCTTCTAGATGAAGTCTTTCCTGATCTCTTCCTGTTCCCTTCTGACCACCAGAAAGCTTTCAGCAAAACGATTTGTATTTATCTAATATATTCCTATACATGTGGATGTCAATCTGTTCCCTTCCCCTTCTTAGAAGTAAGCTTCTTGAGGGCAGGGTCTGTTTCCCTTGGGTCTCTGTGTTACCAGTTTCTACTTGGTGCCTGGCACATCGTTATGGCTTAATAAATACTTGTTGATTTATTGAATGGGAGGGAAAATGAAGCCAAGGTTTAGCAATAGTAGTTATATAAAACTTAGTGAGGTGGTGTGGAAACTTTAAGCAGAAAAGACTTGGTAGCCAAAGTAATCTTCAGGACCAATCTAGAAATACCTGATTATAGTTGGAAGGCTCCTTAGAGCTCAGTGAATCAATTCTTTCATTTTACAGATGCAGAAACTTAGAACTCTGGAGAGGGGAATTAACCTATCCAATGTCACACAGGTATTGAATAGCAGAACTAAAGTGGCACCCAAGCCTTTGACTCCCAGGTCAATGCTATTTTCACCAGATCATGTGGCCAGTAGCACACCATTATCCAGGGACTTTTGGATCTAGCTCAGAAAATCTTGAGTCTGGCAGATTAGAGACTGACTATGCATTGCATTTCCAAATGTAGGTCATTCGGAGTTAGGTATAAAATGTTGTTAAGAATTTAATTGTATTCTGCTGTTTTAGAAGCAGTATTATACTTTAATAAGACCCAGAACTCTTTGGCTTTCTAGTTCCAACCCCAAAGATGATTTCCCCAAGAGAAGCGATACATTAAAATGTTCTCTTACTTCCACTGACATACTGCATATTTGAATGAATCATTTAAGCAGTAGAGCCTGAATGGGTCTTCTGGGAAATACAGATAGGAAAAACTGATTGTTTACTGCTACGGAATTAACTACAATTCATTCTGCTTATAAAACTAGCAACATTTCCTAGTGTAGTAACATCATTGCTCCTTGTACATATGCTGGGGATAGGCATGGGAAGTTAGAGATTGTTAAAATAAAAAAAAGGAATAATACAATTTAGGGGAAAAATGACAATTGCCCTGATTCCTTGTTCTGAACTCAAAACCAGCTGAGTGAAATGAAGATCTGTGTGAAGCCAGTCAAGGGTTTTGGCAGCTCTGGTAAGGAAAGATTTAATGTTTTACTGAACAAGTTATGAATTTGAGGGCTTGAAAAGAATTGTGAAATCAGACACATGACTATTAGACAAAGCCCTTGAAGTGATTCAACCCAAGCTGTAGAGTGAACTCACTGAACATTTTAACTTTTCATGCGTTGGTTGCCCTAATTTCCAGCTGGAGAAAGATATTCTCACCAACCTCATAGGGTTAATAGAATCAATTGTGATTATTTTCTCCAAAATGGGGCTCATGAGAGTGGAGAAGGGGATGAGCATCTATGTAGCGTTACTATTGCCAGGCACTGTCCTAAGAACTTTTACAAATATTATCTCATTTGAAATTCACAACAATTCTTGGATGTAGGGTCTATTATTCACACCCCCCCCCCCGAAATAAGAAAACTGAGGCAAACAGAGGTTAAGCAAATTATCTAGGGGGTTGTTATTCTCATTCACTCATTTTGGTTATTCCTGTCTCTTTCTGACCTCATTTGGGGTTTTCTTGGCAAAGATACTGGAGTAGTTTGCCATTTCCTTCTCCATTTTACAGATGAAGAAACGAGGCAAATAGGGTTAAGTGACTTGCCCAGGGATACATAGCTATTAAGTGTCTGGACCTGGATTTGAACTCAGGTCTTCCTGACTCCAGGCCCAGAGCTTTATACACTGCACTACCATCTGCCTCAAGGAATATTAACTATGTAATATTTATTATGATTAATTAGCACTTTTAGAAAGAAGTGGAGGAAGAGAAATAGTAGTGGCTTAGCATTAATATTCTAGACAGAGTATATGGTGTAGTGGAATTAAACCATGATTTGAAATGAGGAAGATATATATTTGATCCCCATTTCTGACACCCCTTGGTTTGGTGGCCCTGGAAAACTGTTTTCATCTCTCTCTCTCTACACCCCAGACAACTCTCACAAAGTATAAACTTCAGAGTAATTGCTAATCTGCTGATAGAAAGTGTCCCTCACTAGGAGCTGCCCCCCAATCATTATTATTTTATCTAAATTCAACCAAACCATTAGATTTTGGTTTTCTCATCACTCATTATTTCAAATTCTAGGCACAATGAAATCAGGATAATGTATAAGTGTTAACTAATCCTTAAAATGCTCTGGAAGACAATTTCTTGGATGGAGGAGCAGTATGGCAGAGTGGAAAGAATAGTGGATTTGGAGTGCAGAGTCCCTGAATTTAAATCCTAGCTCTGGGATTTCAGAGGCAGCTACATGGTACAGTGGGTAGTGTACTAGGCTTATCGTCAGGAAGACCTGAGTTCAAATGCACTCAGACATTTACTAGCTGTGTCACCTTGGGCAAGTCACTTTAATCATTGTTTGCCTCAGTTTCCCCAACTGTAAAATAGGAATAACAACAGTCCCTACCTTGCAGGTTTGTTGCGAGGATTCAAGGAGATAATATTTGTAAAGAAATTAGCACAGTGCCTGGCACCTAGTCAGATAAGTGCTTATTCCCTTCTTTACTCACTAAGTATGTGATCTTAGATCAGTCACTCTTTGGGCCTCAGTTTCCCCATCTGTAAATTGAAGGCATTGAATTATCTGACTTCTGAGGTCTCTTCCACTTCTGAATCTATAATTCTATTTGTGAAACACTGATGAAGCACTAAGGATTTTTTTTTTTTTGGGTAATTGATGGCCTGATTCCCACTGGCCCACTGGTCTACAATTTTCTCCTACTTGTCATTCATCAAAAGAAGGTCTCAGTCATTTTTCTGTGAAGTTAAGCTTTTGATCCTATACATGAACTTCCAGTCCTTTCTAGATACTTTCCTGAGGCTTTTCTTCTGTTCTTTTCTTTCCTTTAAGCACCTAAACCTTGAATTATATTTTTGGTTTGTTCTTAGGAATACCATTTTTTTTTCTGAGCTACTTCTGAAACTCCTAAAAACTATGAATTCTAAAATTTAATTTAAGTCCATTGCACTCTTCTCTTGGCCACACACACAGAAGGCTTAGTTGTGTACATTGGAGTTTTTAATTTGATCTCATCTTTAGATATTTTACTTACCGGATATATCCTCTCCAAAGAGGCACATGTGATCTTTTCTTTCCTTTTATCATTTTCAATCATAATTATGGTTAGTCTTTAAAAAATCAGCTATCTGTTTTCAGTTGAGCACGTCTTAAACTGTCTGAGGTTGCAAAATGGTAACCAACTGTTTCCTGATCATCTCTAGGTATCTTTTTGAAATAGCTTATTCTTTGATGAAACATAAACTAAGATAGACATGGATTGGATTGGCCAAAGTGTTACTAGCAGTACCACTGCCACCATTGGTCTCATTAAGGAGACCTCATGACTTTAGTTTAATCATCTTGTTTTTAAAAAATCAACTCATCTCTAGTTGCAATGCCTAGGCTTAGAAGAAAGCAGTCCAAGTGTGTGGGAAGGGCCAAATTGGAGAAGAGAATGACAAACAACTCCAGTATCTTTGCCAAGAAAACCCTAGGAAGGCGTCAAGAAGGGTCAAACAAGACTGAAAACTACTAGACAAGAAAAATGCCAAATGGGGTTTAAAAAGACTCCAGGATGACTTTTTGTTGTCTGAATGGGGATGGGGCCTCCTTGAGTTTGTTATAGTAGATGAAGTAGTGCAGAAATGACTCATGACTTTGGTTGGTGGTTGGAAGATAGAGCTTTGGGGTCTTCGGTGGATGGTTTGCCTGGTGCCTGGTATGCCCCATGATGATCCAGAATCAAAGGGAAGAGTGCTAGGGATGGAGTCAGAGTCCCTGTGTCTGAATCCTGCCTTTGTTACTAATTACCCAGGTGACGTTGCTCAAATCATTTAACCTCTCAGCCTCAGTATTTTAATCTGCAAAATGATGGTATTAGATTAGATGATCATGAAGGGCCCTTCCAGCTATAAATCTATGCTCCTAAGATCTTATGATTTAGAGCTGGAACTGGGCCCCTAAAACTGTCTAGTTCATCTGATACCTTCATTTGACAGATGAAAAGCCTGAGGCCTGAAGAAGTTACCTATCTAAGGCAAGTGTACACATGTGTAACAGGGCCAAAGGCCAAAATCTGAACCCAAGCCCTTTGATTACACATTCAGTGCCCTTCCCACACCATCAGCTGCCCTCTATGTTGGCTTCTGTTCTGTGCTTTTCTATCTGCAAGATCAAGCAAGCTCCAAAACAGGTCCTGTAGGATCTGTGTGTGTCACAATTAGCAAACTATGATACTTCAAGTTTTCTGCAGCTGATATGTCCTGATTTGCCTTTTGGAGGAGATCAGAGTGCTTAATCAATATTAGAATTTTTGGAGACACAATATATCTAAGGTTCTCTGTTTCAGAGACATAGTGTGTGAGGGGTACACATCCAATAGAGGGTCTAACTTTCTACCAATTACAATGTAAGAGCTGCCTTGTGAGGGCTGAGCTTCCTCCTACTGATAGTATTCAAGTGGAGTATGGGCATTGTTTGCTAGGAATATTTTATCTGTAATTTCCCTTCCTTTGGAGAGTCTCTGATTTCATGAGGGCTGACAGCTAAATGGGTTGCAGGAAAGTCTCACAGAGCTACAGATGGTGTAGGGAGTAGGATGCATCTTTGGCAATTCCTAGTCTTACATTCCCTTTTCCCCTCACAGTACTATGATGCCATTCACGGAAAACTTCCTATTCTTGGCTCAACAGAAGATTTGCTGGAGTAAGTTTTGTCCTGCAGTGAAGGATAAAGGCAAATAAAATGTAAATCAGGTCAGAAGCAAGCCACTTACTGTTCAGGGCCACCAAGGATGTTACTCCAAGGCATATTTATTCTTACCTCTGAACTTTTGCTCATGCTATGCCACCTACCTGGTTTGCCCTCCTCAGTTCCTTCTTCATATATAGATAAATGGATCTTAGGTCTCTATACTTTCCCATTCAAACCTCATTATTTTTTTTATTATTATATTCTGGTTCTAAAAAGATATGCTGGTCATGGGACCTGAAAAGAGTTGTAAATGTAAATAATTGTTCATGACTCAGCATTGTATGCTTCTGCTGTCCATTGACAAGCAAGTATTAAGCACCTTCTCTGTGCCAGGCGCTTTACTAGGTGATGGGTGTTGCCCATCATCAGAAGAAAGAAATTTCTCCTCAGTCTCAGAATGCCCATTTGGTAGGGTATAGGATTATATATTTAGAGTTGGAAGGCCTTATAGCTTAATTTTAAGAATGAGGTAACTGAAGATCAGATAGGTTAAATTATTTGTCCATGATAACATTAAAATGGCAGATCTTCTGACTCCCAGTCAATCTTTCCATGCCAGTGTGCTACTACTGTCTCTGGCTTATAGACTGTAATGCCCCTCACCCTCACCACTTAAGACTTTTTGCTTGCATATAGATCTGAGGCTTCAACCTTCATGCTATCTGATCAGTCACAGCAGTGACTGGTTCTTATAAAATTTTCCAAATGCATTGAAGGACTTATTATGATATTGGAAAAGGAAAATCCCCTGAAACCAACAGCACATGGCTAAAACAAACCAAAGCCCAGTCAAGGGGAAATCTTTGATGTCAATTTAACTTGATATATTTAACTTAGGAAGGTGCCAAATTTTGAAAATTCATTTGTTTGATATTATTTGTAATCAATCAATAAACATTTATTAAGGACCTACTATGTGCCAAGTAGGTACTAGGCTGGCAGGGGATTTGTCAAATAGTGGGTATAGATTATCCCTTTTCTCCCCCAGTAGTCTTAGTGCCCTGGACACAAATAAATTATAGATGCAAATGATGAACTTTGCCAATTGGTGGGATGTAACTGACTGGTATTTACATAGAGACATAGCTCTTTTCTCAGAGACCTTGTAGAGGAAGTTGGATGCTTTGGGTCATTCAGAAGACACAGCTAAGTAGACACTAATGGTAAATGGGGATATTTTTCTTCTGCCGTTATATCTTCAGGGTGTACCTAACATAGCTTCTGACACAGGGAAAACTTGGTAAATGCTTGTTGATTCATTGACTGAGCGACTGATGGCATCTATTTGTTTGGAGACAACAATGGGTTATGGCTAATGGAGCTGGGGCTATGAGGTGAGGGATGCTGGAAGGCCCTACCTGCCTCAGAATATTTCATTAGCTAGCCTGCTATTCAGGTAGCTTGAAATTCTACCACTAGAGTAAAAGCATGCCACAGTTAGAATGAGTTA
This sequence comes from Gymnobelideus leadbeateri, assembly GCA_011680675.1. Classification (NCBI taxonomy): domain Eukaryota; kingdom Metazoa; phylum Chordata; class Mammalia; order Diprotodontia; family Petauridae; genus Gymnobelideus; species Gymnobelideus leadbeateri. Next base: position 48,402 of record WOXC01000584.1, read on the forward strand.
TAAATATCCTTCGAGTCCAGTAGTTTCAGAATCACATGGTCATAGATTTAGAGACTGTCTAATTTAACTTAATTTTACAGATCAGGAAATCAGACCCTAGGACTGGTGTTAGTCCTTTTTGTGATATGAAGCTTTATGGTGAAGCTTATGGACCCCCTTCCTTTAATGATGTTTCTAAATGCAAAAAATAAAAAAAATGAAGGAGTAAACAGACAAAAAATAAAAGAATCCAATTCAGCCTTCAGAATGGAGTGCTAAGTGGCTAGCCACCTCATTATGGGTGTTTACATAAGATAATGCACAAAGAAAGATTATCACTAACTGCAGCTTCCTTCTCTCTCCAGGAACCTTCTTCATGTGATAAGAAATGACTAATTCTGAGAGAAAAATAAAGAAAATTTGACTTTTGCAGTTCTGGTTGGAAAAGAGAAGCCCCTAAGACCTCATGAACACAAGCCAAGGTCTGAGCACGAAAGCCTCGAGAAAACAAACATGTTTCTGAGAAAAAAGGGCAGTCAAAGGGCTCAGGCTTTTATTAGGAGGCCAGAGAGTAAATGAAGGGAAAGAATGAGGGGAGAGCTTGGCTCAGGAGAGGAGGAACTGTCAGTCTTTAAGGCCCTGTGGGATGTGTGAGAATGCTTCCCCTGATTTAAAACTTTTCCTTCTTGGCTGATGAACATACATTCCTTTGAAACTCTGTAAAACTTGGGGCAAGGGGAGTAGAAGAAGGGAGAATCAGCTGTAGCTATATACGTGCTGTAGTCAGTCAGTGCTATGTACAAACAATGCATCCCACTGCAGGCATTTACTCTGGTGAACAGCCAGGTTCCTTCCCAATAAACATTTAAGAGTGCTGGGTAATTGAGATGAGCTAGCCCACTTGTATTTGAGGCTTGAAGAAAGTCTGGCTTTTTATGAACAAAAATACCCAGGATTCTGTGAAAGCCTCAAATACCTTTCACCAAGAATATTTTGGAGTGGTCTTATCCTTATTTCATGAAAAACAGAGATAAAAACACAAGCATAAACCCTAGTTCATTTCAGGAAAAATAAAACAAAAATGAATGGAAGAATACATTGGATTTCATACTTGTGTTAGATAATGTTGAATCCTTCATACCTCTGCCCAATTAATCTTCTGAAACATCACTTTCATTGTATCACTCCCCTGCTTAAGAACTTGTAATAGGCTTGAAGCATACATCGAATTGTCTAGCTCACCTTTCCAATGGGACCTTATCTCTTTCTACTCTCCAACATGAACTTTTGAGTCTGGCTGGTATCTCTTGTTCACCTGTGATTTTTTCCCACTCTTTTCTTTCTTTTAACCTCGTCTCCTCCAACACATACATCCTAGATATCTTCTTTCCCATTCTGACTACTTTCCATCATGTACCCTGGATTTACTTTGTATGTAGTGATATCTATCTATCTATCTATCTATCTATCTATCTATCTATCTATCTATCTATCATATCTCCCACTGGAGTATAAATTCTTTAATGGAAGTAATTTTTCCCCTTCTTTTTTTTTATCTCCATCTACAGTGCTTGGCACAGAGAAATGTCTAAATAAATGCTTTTTATAAATGGATTTTCACCTTTGCATACTTATTCATACCGTTCTCCCTGCCTGAAATGTTCTTCCCATGCCCTTCTGTTTGTCCAAATACTATCCATTCTTTAGGTCCATTTTCCCTATGAAGTCTCCTCCGATTACTTTAGCCCGTATTGTCTATCTTTTTTTCTAAACTGTTGGCTAATAGTCTGAATCTGTTTACATGTTGTTTTCCCTTAGTAGAATAGAAACTTGTAGAACAGGGCAGGGACTATTGGTCATTTTATCATCCTATCTGTAGTCTCTTATACATAGTTGGCACTTAATGAGTGCTTCTTGGACTGGATTGATTTATGATGGCTTCATACAAATGCTTCCCTTTCCCTCATCCTCCAAAGTCAATCAATTGCCAAGTATTATCTCTTCTACCTCCACAAGATGTCTGGCATTCAAATTTTGAAGCTCCCTTAGGCCTCTAGGATAAAATACAAACTCATCTTTTTGGCATTTAAGACCCTTCACAAACTTGCTCTGACCTAAATAAGTCTCCAGACCTATTTCACATTAATCTCCCTGCTGTACTCTATGTCCAGCCAAACTGGCTGCTCCCCAAACATAACAGTCCATCTCTGACCTTCATACCTTTTAATAGGCCCTCCTGTGGCTGGAAGGCTCTTTCTCTTCACTTATACTCTTTGAAATACCTACCGCCTTTTGATACTTAGCATAAGTACCAGCTTTCCTTCATGAGAGTTTTCTTGTTCTCCCCTCTTGTTATTAATTCCTGCTTTCTAAAATAAATTTGTATTTACTTTGTTTATATTTTGTGCTTACTTATATATCCTACTTATTTTATTTTGTGTTCACTTATCTATTTGTTATTGTATGTTTCTATCTATTTGTTATTGTGTGTTTCTACCTAGAATGTAAGCTCCTTGAGGGTAGGACCTGTGTTCTATTAATTAATTTATCTAGTTATCTATTCATTAATTCATGTGTTTATTATCTATTTATCTGACTAAGTTTGTCTTTACATCTTCCAGGACATAGTATAATGCTTGAGACATAGTCATAAATACTTAGTTTAATTGTAAATTTTTAGAAAATTCTAGTTGCAGATAGAGCCAAGATGGCAGAGTATAGACAAGGACCAAGCTGACCTCTCCTAATGTTCTCCTCTAAATAACTTTAAAATAACTCCTAAAATAAAATTTTGGAGTGGCAGGATCAACAAAAGGTCAGAGTGAGACTTTTTTCAACCTAAGGTAACTTAGGAGGTTGGCAGGAGAGGTCTGTGACAGGAGAGTTGGAGCCAGTACAAGCCCAGGAGAACAGAAGACTCAGTCCCAATTACAGAGCCAAGAGGAGTGCTAGCACTTGTGGATGCAGTGGAGCAGGGGTCCCTGCTGGGTAAAGACCAGAGCACAGACTAGGAGAACAATGACCATGCCTCTTCCTGTATCATACCACCTTGGAAGCACCAAAGTCTTGCAGATCCCTAGAACTAGCTCTGAAAATAGCAGCATGAAAAAACCTGAAGCTTTAGACTGTGCCTCCCCACCCCCAGGTAAGCAGAGCCCAATTATAATATAAAATTCAAAGTTAAGAAATAGGATGGGAAAATGAGAAAACAACAACAACAAAAAACTTGACCATAAAAAGCTATTACAGTGGCAGGGAAGACCAACACATAAATTCAAAAGAAGACAACAATATAAAGACAGCTACAAAGTCTCGAAGAAAAGTGCTAATTGGTCTCGAGCTTACCAAGAAGTCCTGGAGAAATTAACAAAGGAGGTAAGAGTGGTAGTGAAAAAATTGGGAAAACAAATGATACTGATGTAAGAAAATTATGAACTAACATCCCCTTAAAAAGAAACTGAAGAAAATAATTCCTTAAAAATTAGAATTGGGCAAGTGGAATCTCATGGCTCTCTGAGATATCAAGAAACAATAAAACAATAATCAAGAAACAAAACAATATAAACAATAAAAGTCAAAGGAATGAAAAAATAGAAGAGAATGTGAATATCTCATCAGAAAAATCTCATCAGAATATCTCATCAGAAAAACAACTGACCTGGAAAATAGGTCATTTAAGAATTATTGGACTACCTGAATTTTGCTATTTTTTTTTGTTGTTGTTGTTGCAACTAGGTGGCACAGTATATAGAGTGCCATACCTGGAGTCAGAAATATGTATCTTCATGAGTTGAAATCTGGCCTCAGGCACTTATTATCTGTGTGACCCTGACCAAGTCACTTAACCCTGCTTGCCTCAGTTCTTTATCTGTAAAACGAGCTGGAGAAGGAAATGGCAAACCACTCCAGTATCTTTCCCAAGAGAACCCCATAAAGAGTCACAAAGAGTTGGACATGACTAAAATGACTGAACAACAACAGATATCATATTTCAACAAATTATAAAGGAAAACTGACTCAATACTTTAGAACCAGAAAGCAAAATAGAAATTAAAAGAATCCACAATCACCTCCTGAAAGAAATCCCAAAATGGAAAATACTGAGATTGTAGGCAAAATCCAGAACTCACAAGTCAAGGAGACAGTACTGCAAATAGCCAGGAAGAAATCATTCAAATGCCATGGAGCTACAGTCAGGATCACACAAGATTTAGCAGCTCAACATAAAAAAACAAGGGTTTGGAATAATATTCCAAAAGGCAAAAGAACTAGTACAACAACCAAGAAAACTACCCAGAAAAAATGAATATAAACCATAGGAGAAAATGGAAATTTAAAGAAAAGAGAACTTTCAAGAATTCATAATTAAAAGACTAGAGCTAAATAGAAAATATGACATCTAACACAAAACTCAAGAGAAGCATAAAAAGGTAAACATGAAAGAGAAATCATAACAGATTTAAACTGCTTATAACCATATGGGAAGATATATGTAACATTATCATCACTAGAGCACTTAGAAATACTCTATATACAGAAGGCATGATTGTCAGTTTATTAAATGACCCTCTAAAACAAATTGAAGGGTGAGAAGATATGCACTGGGAGAAAAGGAAAAAGAGAGATAGAATAAGGAAAATTTGCTCACGTAAAAGAGTCTTGCAAGGAAGAATTGTATAGTTGAGGAAAAAATTGAAGTGTGGCAGGCAATGTTTGAACTTCATTTTCATCTGAATGGGTTCAAAAGGGAAAGAATATATATATACACACAATTTGGTATAGACATCTCACACAACAGGTAAGTAGGAGGGAAAGTGGCTAAGAGAAAGGCGGTTGGGGAGTGATAAGAAGGGAGGTACATTAAGAGAGGCAATGGTTAGAGGCAAAACAGAGTTTTGAGGAGACGGTTAAAAAATAGAGTAAATGAGTAGAAGAGAATAGTATGGAGAGATATACACAGCTAGCAATGTAACTGTGGGTGTAAACAGAATGAACTTATTCATAAAATGGAAGAGGACAGCAGAATAGATGAGAAACCATAATCTAAATATGTTGTTTACAAGAGACACACTGAAAAGGAAGACACATACAAAGTTAAAATAAGGGGGCTGCAACAGAATCTATTGAAAGGCAGGGATAGCAATTTTGATCTCAGACAAAAGAAAAGCAAAAACAGATACAATTAAAAGAAATAGTAAGGGAAATGACATTTTACTAAAAGGTATCATAGACAATGAAATGACAAAAAATTATAGCATGTTTCTCTGACAAAGGCTTCTGATAAATGGAACTGAGTCAATTTTATAAAAATAAAAGCCACTTTCCAATTGATAGATGACCAAAGGATATGAACAGGCAGTTTTCAGAAGAAGAAATCAAAGTTGTTAATAGTCATACGAAAAAACTTTCTAAATAACTATTGATTAGAAAAATAAAAATTAAACAGCTCTGAGGTATCACGTCATACCTATCAGAAATGAAAAATACTGTAGAGGATGAAAAAAATAGCTACACTAATAAACTGTTGGTGGGGTTGTGAATTTGTCCAGTAATTCTGGAGAACAATTTGGAAATGGGATATAAAACTGTGCATACCTTTCAATGCAGCAATACCACTACTAGGTCTAAACCCCAAAGAGATCAAAGAAAAAGAAAAAAAAGGACCAATATGTTAAAAAAAAAACAGTTATAACAGCTCTTTTCATGGTGGCAAAAAGTTAGAAAATGAAGGGATCTTATCAATTGGGGAATGGCTGAACAAGTTGTGGCATATGATTGTGATGGTACTATGGTGCTATAAGAAATGACTGGGGGTGATTTCAGGAAAAAAAATGACAAGAACTATATGAACTGATGCAAAGAGAAGTGAGAAGAACCTGGACCAATGTTGTAATGATGATCAACTGTCAAAGATTTGACTATTATGAATAATACAATGACCGGAGACAATTGCAAATGAGTCAAGATGCAGAAAACTATCACATTTGGGGAATGAACTGATAAACTCAGTGCATTGAAGTATAATTTTTTTTCTTATCTTTTTTTTTTTTTGCTTTTTGGAGGGCAATTGGGGTTAAGTAACTTGCCCAAGGTCACACGGCTAGGTTTTTGTTTGTGTGTGTTAAGTATCTGAGGTCGGATTTGAACTCAGGTCCTTCTGACTCCAGGGCTGGCGCTCTACTCACTGTGCCACCTAGCCGCCCCTGAAGTATACTTTTCTTGCTTTCTTTATTATTTTTTTGTGACTATGGCTAATATGGAAATATGTTCTTCTACATGTATAATTATAGTTGATATAATTTTGCT
>WOXC01000585.1:0-429082 GCA_011680675.1 Gymnobelideus leadbeateri
GAGCGCCGGCCCTGGAATCAGAAGGACCTGAGTTCGGAGCCGGCCTCCGACACTTAATCCACACAAACAAAAACCTAGCCGTGTAACCTTGGGCAAGTTACTTAACCCCAATTGCCCTAAAGGGGCGGCTAGGTGGCGCAGTGAGTAAGAGAGCCGGCCTCGGAGTTTGGATGACCCGAGATCAGATCCGGCCTCAGAAAATGAGCACCCACGCATAAATAATGACTAGCCCTGTAACCTTGAGCAAGTTACTTAACCTCAATTGCTTAAAAAAAAAAAAAAGGAAATGAGAGGGGCAGAGCAAAGATGGTGAAGTGAAAGCAGGAATTTGAGTGAGCTCCCTTACCAATCACTTCCAATACCTGTAAAATATGACTCTAAACAAATCTTAGAGCTACAGAACCCTGAAAATAAGAGAGAGAAACAAATCTCTGGCTGAAGGCAGCCTGGCAGACCAACAGAAAGGATATAGTGCACTGGGCTGGGGTCTGAGCAGCCCCGTGTGAGTCACAAACCCAGACCTGGCATAGCCCCAACCAGCAACACAGACCATCCATAGCAGACTTCAGGAGAGTGAATCACTGGCAGCTGTGGCAGTTTCCAGACTTCACAACCCATAAATGCCAAAGAGAAAGTAAAAAGTCATTAGTGAACTCTGTTGGAACTGGTTGACAGAAGAGCACCATCAGGCCCCTGTCCCCAGGGCTAGAGGTGGTGGAGGTGCGCTGGCTGAAGCTGCTGCCACATTGCTGCCTGTCCAGAGCTCCTAGCCTTCAGATCATAGGGAGACCAAATGACCATTCAGAGCATGATAGCTCTTGCTTTGACCTGCTTGCATTTGGGTCACAGTCTTGGGTGGTGACCCTGGGGTATGTGGCCAGTGTGCCAGAACTTGTGGTGGCTGTAGAGAGGACTCCCTCCTCATAGCTATAGTAACTACAAAAACCCCAACAATTTGGGACATGGCTCTCTCCATGCTGGAAGCAGAATTCTACTGTTGCAAAAAGCTCAAAAGTCAGGTAATTGGCTGGTTAGATGAACAAGCAGAGGAAGTGCAATCAAACCATAGAATCCTTTTTTGGGGACAAAAAGGATCAAAGCATGGAATGGGAATAAGACAATGAAGTCAGAACTTCTATATCAAAAGCTTCCAAGAAAAATATGAACTACTTATAGGCCATGAAGCAGCTCAAGAAGAATTTTGAAAATCAAGTAAGAGAAGTGGAAGAAAAATTGGGAAGAAAAACGAGAATGATGCAAGAAAATCGTGAAAAGCAAGGCAACAGCCTGCTAGGGGAGGCCCCAAAAATACTGAAGAAAATAACACCTTAAAAAGTAGACTAACTCGGGGCGGCTAGGTGGCGCAGTGAATAGAGCGCCGGCCCTGGAATCAGAAGGACCTGAGTTCGGAGCCGGCCTCCGACACTTAATCCGCACAAACAAAAACCTAGCCGTGTAACCTTGGGCAAGTTACTTAACCCCAATTGCCCTAAAGGGGCGGCTAGGTGGCACAGTGAGTAAGAGCACCGGCCTCGGAGTTTGGATGACCCGAGATCAGATCCGGCCTCAGAAAATGAGCACCCACGCATAAATAATGACTAGTCGTGTAACCTTGAGCAAGTTACTTAACCCCAATTGCTTAAAAAAAAAAAAAAAAGTAGACTAACTCATATGAAAAAAGAGGCCCAAAAAGCCAATGAGGAGAAGAATGCCTTAAAAAGTCAAATTGGTCATATGGAAGGGGAACTTCAAAAACTCACTGAAGAGAATAATTCCTTCAAAATTAGATTGGAGCAAATGGAAGATAATGACGTCATGAGAAATCAAAATCTGTTTATAAAACAAATCCAAACAAATGAAAAAATAGAAGGCAATGTGAAATATCTCATTGGAAAAACCATTGACCCATAAAATATATCGAGGAGAGATAATTTGAAAATTATTGGACTACATAAAAGCCATGATTTAAAAAAGAGCCTAGAAATCATCCTTCAAGAAATTCTCAAGGAAAATTGCCCTGGAAACACAATCAAGATAACAGAAGATGGGGCAGCTAGGTGGTGCAGTGAGTAGAGCATCGGCCCTGGAATCAGAAGGACCTGAGTTCGGATCCAGCCACAGACACTTAACACACACACAAATAAAAAGAACCTAGCCGTGTGACCTTGGGCAAGTTACTTAATCCCAATTGCCCTCCAAAAAAAGAAAAAAAAATAACACAAGATCTAGCACTTTCTACATTAAGGGAGCAAAGGATTTGGAATATGATATTCCTGAGGTCAAAGGAGCTAGGATTACAACCGAGAATCACCTACCCAGCAAAACTGAGTATAATGCCTCAGGGGAAAATATGGTCATTCAATGAAATAGAGGACTCTCAAGTATTCTTGATGAAAAAAAAAAAAGAGAGCTGAACAGAAAATTTGACTTTCAAATACAAGAAGCAAGAGAAGCATGAGAAGGTGAACAAGAAAAAAAAATCATAAGGAACTTATTAAAGTTGAACTATTTAAATTCTTACATGGAAAAACAATAATTGTAACTCATGAGATTTTCCTCAGTATGAGGATAGTTGAAGGGAATATATATATATATATATATATATATATATATATATATATATATATATGTGTGTGTGTGTGTGTGTGTGTGTGTGTATACATACATATATATGTATATATAGGAGGGTATACATGTGTATAAAAATATGTTTGGGTGTGTATATATGTGTGTACATGTACATATAGACAGAGGGCAAAGGATCAGATGAATAGGAAGGTATGATATCTAAAAAATAAAATCAAGAGGCAAGAGAGGAATATAATGGGAGAAGGAGAAAGGGAGAGTTAGAATAGGGTAAATTACCCCATATAAAAGAGACAAGAGAAAACTGTTGCAATGGAGCAGGAAGGTAAAACAGAATGGGTCAACCTTACTCTCATTGAATTTGGCTTAAGGAGGGAATAACATACACTCATTTGGGTATCTTACCCTACAGGAAAGTAGGGGGATAGGGATAAGAGGGAAGATGATAGAAGAGGGACAAATTGGGAGAGAGGGTGGTTAGAAGCAATCACTTTTGAAAAGGGACAGGGTCAAAGTAGAAATAGAATAAGTGGAGGGTGGGATAGGATGGAGGGAAATATAATTGATCTTTCACAATATAACATCTATGGAAACATTTTGTGTAACTACACATGTAAACCTATATTGAATTGCTTGTCTTCCTAGTAGGGGTGAGTGAGGAGGGAAGAAGAGAAAGAATATGCAAATAAAAGTTTTAAAAACAAATGTTAATTTTTTAAAACTGCCTTTGAAGCAAAAAAAAAAAATTAAATGAGGTTAGTCTGCCATGATCTATTCTTGATGATTCTGTTGAAACTGTGAATGATCACCTGGTCCTTTTGAAAATGCTCATTAATGATCCCTATAATAAAACACATCAGAATTTTGTCAGATACTGAATTCAAGCTTATTGCCCAAAGTTCATGGACTTCATTCTTTTAAATCTTCTGGAAATTACAACAATATTTACCCTTCTCTTGTTCTTTTTCTTATTTCTTCATCATCTTCCAAGGATCACTGATATATGGAAATATGTTTTGCATGATTTCACATATATAATTGATGTCACATTTTTTGTTTTCAAAATGGTTGGAGGATGTGTGAGAGGGAGAGAGAGAATTCAGAACTTTTTTAAAATGGATGTTAAAAATAAATGCATTTTAAGTTTTAAAAAGATAACTGAAAGTGAATCAGAACTTATATTTTGCTAGTTTTTTTCAGAATGTTGGACTCAAATGGGCATGTAGAGCATGCTCTAGATGTGCTAGCACACCTGGCTCACAGTCTATGAACTCATTGGATACATTTCCACCACACCTGGTGACTTGAACTATTTGAGGGTAGTTTTGTGCCTTACTATCAATCTCAATTAGCTTGAAATGAATTTTCAATTAAACCATCTTGTATTCTGCCATCCTCAGATTAAGAGTTATACTCTGAAATGGAGATAATAAAATGGAGATAAAAAATAATAAAAATAAATTTAGATAGTTCTCCTTTCCCTCCATTTTCTATGATCATAGTCCCGTTTGCTCTACATAGGAGTCCTACACATTATTTGATTTTTCTCTTGCTACCAAATGTAACTTTAAATAATTTTCATTGTTGCTTTCGTTATTAACTCTTGTCATTCCAAGAATTTGCACAGTAATCAATTTAGCAATTAATCAATATTAATTAATACTATACTATGTCCTAAGCCCTGTGCTAAGGACCAGGGATGCAAAGATACATGGTCCCTGTCCTCAAGGTGTTCAGCTTCTTTTTTGTAGTCAACTTTTTTAGTGAATATTTTATTTTCCCCAATAACATGTAAAAACATTTTTTCAACATTCATTTCAAAAACTGAGTTCCAAATTCTCTCCCCGCTCCCCACTCCATTCATTGAGAAGGCAAACAAATTGTTTGTGCAATGAGCAATCGTACAAAACATATTTCCATATTAGTCATGTCATGAAAGAAAACCTAGACTGAAATAAAAACCCAAGAAATATAAAGTAAAAATATACACTTCAATCTGTATTTAGACTCTGTCAGTTCTTTCTCTGGGAATGTATAGCTTTTTTCATGATAAGTCCTTTAGAGTTGTCTTGGATAATTGCATTTCTGAAAATGGTTAAGTTATTCACCGTTGATCATCTTACAATATTGCTTTTACTGTGTACAATGTTTTACTGATACTACTCATTTCACTTTGCATCAGTTCATGTAAGTCTCTCGAGGGTTTTTTAGAGCATCGAGGAAATAACATTCTAATGTGAGATAAATTGCAAACAACTGTGTACATATAAGATATATAGAGTGTAAATGATATGTAATACCAGATGAGCACTCCAGAATCTTGGAGACAGAGAAGAGAAAAGGACTCTCCCAGAAGGTAGAATGTGAGCTAAGTCCTAAAGGAAACTAGATGTAGGTGAGGACACAGAACATTCTAGGTATGGGGGATAGGAAATAAAAAGTCAGTCAGGGGATGGAGTATTCTTCAGTAAATAGCAAGAACTCCAATGCTCCTGGATCATAGAGTGCATGAAGGGAAATAAAGTATAAGAGAACTAGAATTCCAGAAAAAGTCCAGATAGTGAAGGGCTTTAAAAGTCAAAAAGGAGCTTTGATATTTTATTGTAGAAGTTATAGGAAAAAGCTAAATTTTATTGAGTATGAGGTTAACATGAAAACAGCACTTTAAGGAGATCACTATGGAAGCTGAATGTAGAATGGATTGAAGTGAGGAGCAAACTGAAGCAGAAAGACTAAGTAAATTATTGAAATAATCTAGTTACGGGGTGATGAGAGCATACACAAGAGTGGTGTTATTCTTCCTAAAGAATCATGCTTTATATTAATCATCCAATATCCGGCCATGCTTTCACCTTGTGTGTGGAGGCAGTGTATCATGGCATAGTGAGTAGAGTGCCAGCTCGAAGTCCAGGAAACAGGTTGCAATTGTTGCCTCTAGCATTTACTAGTTACTCCTTTGACAATGAGGAGACTACTTTATCCCTCTAGTCCTCAGCTTCTTCATCTATAAAGTGGGGCTTCCACAATAAAATATCAAAGAGTAATTTCAAAGCCCAAATAATACATTCACAGAAAATATTTTGCAAACCTTCAATCCCTATGTAAACACCAGTTGTTATTGTTGTGCATGCCTTTGTAAAAACAAAGTTGGCTTATCAGTTACCTGAAGAGTCGCCCTCCTCTCTTTTCATCTTCAGAATTGATAGCTTGTGTAATAATTCTTGGGAGCTTTCTGTGTGTTATCTGCTATAGGACTTTCGGTCATGGAATTAAATTCACTCATTCTCTAAATAATTTAAAGTTTATTCTGCCTAAATCACCCTATATTCACTTCATAATATATCTGATTTTCTTCCACGTCTTATCACAAGTTCTAAGATGCAGTGGCTGCTTTCCCCAAGGTTCCCATCATTTCTACTTCAGCAACTAGTTCCCCTTCTTGGTCAGAATTATGTCTTGACTAGTATTTCCCTGAGCTGCTTCCTCCATCTGTCGAAGAATGAAATTTTCATTAGGGCCAGTCAAGGATGTGCCCACTGCTTTCATAAAAGAGAGAGAGACAGAGACAGGCAGAGAGAGACACAGCTGAGATTCAAGGGATGTATGGATAATTGAAGTCTACTATTCCTTCTATTAGCAGGTCTTCTTGTAATATTTTCAATCTATTCTCCAATCCAATCTTCTGAATATACTGTTTCCTACCAGCTATTCTTTAATATCTTACCATGACAAAATTAGTTTTCTTTCTCCCAATGTTGATTCTCATGCTACTTTTCTCCATCATACTTTCCTATCAGTTCCTCAGTTGTGTCTCAAGTTAGTTATGCTCTTCCATCATTTTTGCATGTTACTTTTTTAATTTTGAGTATAACATAGCCTTCTCTATCTTTATAACCATACTCCTATCATGAATTTTATCTTAAAGTCTTAATACTACCTTGTGGGTTAAATTTTGTCCTTGAGTTAGGAGTTATTTCACTGTTTTGTGCATTTTAGTTTGGACATCTGAGCTCAAGAGTGTTATTGCTACATGTTTTACTGATTGGTTATTTAGTTATTCATGTTATTGGTCCTTTATTCTATTCTTTGTATATGGCACCTGCCACTTTCTATGGTGTGGCTTGGCAAATGTTTTTGGCCTATCCTTCTCCTCTTCCTCTTTCTTTTACAGGAGAGAATTAGAAGGGCTCTGTTGTAGAGCATGAGCTTAATTTGTTCTGCAAAACTCTAAAAAGTAGGTTACAAAACCCTTTCAAGTCATTCAGTGATATAGGATCATAGGTGGAATTCTGGAAGATACTTCTAAGATTATCCAGTTTAAGTTTCTCATTTACAGATAAGGAAAATTGAGACCTAGAAGGATAAAATGACTTATGTAAAGGTTCCATGGATCACAAATGAAGCATCATGGACCCAAATTTCCTAACTCCAGATGCAATATTATTTCCATTATATCCTATTGTCTTTGTATATTTTTGCCCAATGCATCTGCCCTGTAATATGTCAGGCTGCCTCATGAGGCATTACCCTCACCATTATTGGGGGTGCTAGATTATCATCTGTCAGATTGTAACAGAAGAGATCAAAAGTTGAAATAATACTATTTAACAATAGCTAGTGTTTATATGTAACTTTAAGGTTTGTAAAATATTTTACAAACATTATCTCAATTTATACTTACAGCAACCCTGGTAGATGGTGCTATTATTATCCCCATTTTACAGATGAGGAAACTGAAACAGAGAAAAAAGATTTGCCCACAATCACAAAGCCACTAAGTGACTGAGACTGATTGGAAATCAGATTTTCATGACTCTATGTCCAGCTTTCTATTCACTGAGCAAAGTAATACCTCTATTGCTTGATGACTGTACAACACTGAGCAAGTCTCTTAACCTCTCTTGGCCTCAGTTTCCACATTTGTAAAATGAGGATTCTGGACTAGATTACGTTTCAAGTTCCTTCCTGGTACAAATCTATCATCCTATGACCTCTGTTGTTCCTTCTTCCTCAAAGATGTGAATTGTCTGTTGAGAGATATGGCTTTCTCCAATTTCAATTTCACCCTCAGTTAATTTTTGTGAAGTGTTTTGCTTTTTGACAGTGGGAATATGTACCAACTTAATTCTTAGGGCCGATTCTCAAAGCTACATTTTTTTTGGTGGAGGGGAGCAAAGTGAGTGCCGTCAGTTTGTATAGGGTACCTAGTAAATATAGACATCACCACTTCCTGCTGGGGCTGGAACTATTAGTCCCATGGAGAAAGTCTATTAGTGATTGCATTTTAATAGCTTAAAATGAGTTATAGGAGAATCAGAAATGGGGATATAGAATGTCATGTTATAGCTTCTTAATATCTGAAATTTACTCAAGGTTCAGTCTCTGATGCCTCTTTCAAGAGCAAGGCAGCACTGAGTAAATACCATTTGATGATGATTGTCTTAAAGACACATGCTGGGAATATAAAGTATCTTTTAATTTACTTAATTTTGAATACTTAAATCTGATTGTATATAGTGGTTGAAGCTTCAGAGTGCTCAGCAATGATATGAGTAAGAGAACATTGTGCAACACTTTAATTTCTACAAAACATTCTTAAAATAATACCTTTATTTTCACATTTTTGCATTCTAGTCATTCTCTGACATATTCCCCAACCCCTTGCCTGAAAATAACCTTACCAAAAAAAATGGTGTCAGTAACAACAAAGGGATCATAACTGACATTCCAAAGTCTTTCCTCATAATAAATTTGTGAGGTAAGTAGTCCACGTGTTCTTATCTCATTTTGCAGAGAAGGAAGTAGTATTTGCTGTTGTGGTTCCATCATTCAGTCACATCCAACTCTTCTTGACCCCATGCACCATAGCAGACCAAGTCTTTCTATCTTCCACTATCTCTCAAAGTCTGTCCAGGTTCATGTTTGTTGTTTCCATGACACTATCTATCCATCTCATCCTCTGCCCTCCCCCTTTTCCTTTTGTCTTCAATCTTTCTGCCCCTGAAGCAATATTAATAATTTACAGATGATGAGTAAGTTTGACATTATAGGGATATCCTAGAATGGGGGCTTCTTCATCCATCCACTTATTATTAGGTGGTTCAGTGGATAGCATATGTCTTAGATTAGGGAAGACTTGAGTTCAAATGTAGTCCCATATACTTACTGTGTTAACCTGAGCAAGTCACTTATCCTGTCTGTCTTAGTTTCTTCAATTATAAAATGGGGATAATTGTAGTACCTATTTGCTAGAGTTAGTGTGAGACTCAAATAAGATAATATTTATCAAGCACAGAGTGTAATGTCTGGCACATAGCAGGTGCTTAATAAAAGTGTCTTCTCTTCCTCTTTCCATTCCAACTTAATTGACTATGACTAGTCTTGAAAAAGCTAGGTAGCTCACTGGATAATGTTCTGGGGTCTAGAGTCAGGAAGATTTATCTTCCTGAGTTCAAATCTGACCATATATATACGTAATAGCTGTGTGACCCTCGGCAAGTCACTTTAAACCAGTTTGCCTCAGTTTCCTCATTTGTAAAATGAGCTAGAGAAGAAATTGACAAAATATCTTTTAAAGTATTTTTGCCAATAAAACACCAAATAAGAACATGACAAGTCAGACAGGACTAAATGACTGAACAACAAATAACAACATGGCAAATCCTAGGGAGTCTACCTAGGAACATAGAGGTTCAATTCCTTGCCCAGGATCTTACATGTAAATTTTAGATAAAAAAATCAACTCGGGACTTTGTGACTCCAAGTCATGTATGCAATACCTCACACACTGCTACCTCCAGTAATAGCTGACTATTTAATAATGTTTTAAGGTTTATAAAGCACTTTAAGTAGACTTAGAGATGCATGTTCAAGCTAACACAACTAGAAAAAATGTTGAAGGCAGGACTTGAACTCAGGTCTCTTGACTGAAAGAGCAGTACTCTTTCCAATCAGTCCTGTTGTTAGAAAATGAAAATTTGGGGCAGCTAGGTGGCACAGTGAATAGAGCACCAGGCCTGGAATCATGAGAACCTGAGTTCAAATCTGGCTTCAGACACTTAACACTTACTAGCTGTGTGACCTTGGGCAAATCACTTAATCTCAATTGCCCTGCTCCCCCCCCCGAAAAAAAAGATTAAAAAAGAAAATGAAGGCGTAAAGAACGGTAGTGGAAATGAACAACTGATCCAGAATCCTCAGTTGCTAGCATTCCTTCCAAACATCACTTTATACTTAGAATAATGTGTATATAGTTTATATTTGCACACTTGAATACATGTAGTTGTCCTCATTAAAATGCAAACTCCTATAACCATTTTTGTACATATTATTTTCTTTTTCTTTATCTCTTTAGGGTATAGATCTATGAGTGGTATTGATGAGTTAAAGGGTATGTACAATTTTATAGCCCTTTGAGCATAGTTTCAAACTGTTCTCCCGAATGGTTGGGATAGTTCACAGCTCCACCAACATTTCATTTTTAGTAATCTGAGTCATGTTCCATCATTTGTGACCCTATTTGGGAATCTTAATTGTTTAGATTATATTTAATAATATCTTGATTTTTCATAAAGTCATTAGCTTCCATTTGCTCCAATCTAATTTTGAAGGAATTATTTTCTTCAATGAACTTTTGAAATTCGTATTCCAACTGGTCAATTTTGCTTTTTAAGGCATTCTTATCCTCATTGACTTTTTGGACCTCTTTTGCCATTTGAGTTAGTCTATTTTTTAAGGTTTTATTTTCTTCAGTCAGGCTGTTGATTTGTTTTTCATAGTTTTCTTGTATCGTTCTCATTTCTCTTCCCAAATTTTCCTCTACTTCTCTTACTTGATTTTCAAAATCTTTCTTGAGCTCCTCTATAGCCTGCAAGCAGTTCATATTTTTCTTGGAGGTTTTTGATGCAGGAGTATTTTGTTTTTTGTCTTCTTCTGGTTTTATGTTTTGATACTCTTTGTCCCCAAAAAAGAATTCTATAGTCTGATTTTTATTTCTCTGCTTGCTCATCTTGCCAGCAATTAATGACTTTTGAACTCTTTGCCATGGTAGAACCCTGTTTCCAGACTGGAGAGTGCTGTGTCCCAAATTTCTGGGGTTTTGTGCAGCTATCGTCAGAGCTATGAGGAGGGAACCCTCTCTACAGCCACCCCAAGTTCTGCCATGCTAGTGCTCCTCACCCCAGGACTGCCACTCAAGACTGTGACCTAGATCCAAGCAGGGGGAAGCAAGAGCAATTCCCCTATGAATGACTTAGTCCCCCTATGGTCTGTAGGCCTGGAGCTCAGGAGGCAGCCATGCAGCAGTAGCTGCAGACAACCTGCCTCTGCTGTGCCAGGGTCAGTGGCTAGACTATGCTCTTCTCTCACCCAGCTCCAAAAGAGTTCCCCACTGACCTTTTACTTTCTCTTTGGCATTTGTGGGTTGAGAAGTCTAGAAACCACAGCTGTCAGTGATTCACTCTCCTGAAGTCTGCTTCAGCCAGTCTGCACTTTTGAGTCTGGGCCTCCCCAGGTCTGGGCCTGTGAGGCTCACTCAGAACTCCACTCTGCTTCCAGCTTGCAGCAATAGACCCTTCCTGTTGGCCCACCAGACAGCCCTCAGCGGGAGATTTGTTTCTCTCTGTCACTTTGTGGATTCTATAGCTCTAAAATTTGTATAGAGTCATTTTTTGCAGGTATTGGAGGTAGTTGGAGCAAGAGCTCAAGCAAGTTCTGGCTTTTACTCTGCCATCTTGGCTCTTCCCCCCCCCCCCCCCTTGGGATTTTCTTGGTAAAGATATGAACGTGGTTTGACATTTCCTTCTCTAACTTATTTTACAGATGAGGAAACTGAGTCAAACAGGTTTAAGTGACTTTCCAAGGGTCACATAGCTAGTAATTGTTTGAGGTCAGATTTGAACTCAGGATGATGAATCTTTCTGACTGTAGACCTGACATTCTATCTACTGCACCACTTAGCTGCCCCAATAGTACATTAGTCTTCCTGTTTTCCCACGTCAGAACTGATGGACTCTGGGTGCAGTTTGAAGAATATTTATTTTTCTTTATTTTTCTTGTGTATATGGGTTGTTGTTTTTTTGTTTTGTTTTGTTTTGTTTTTTACCCACAACATGAGTAATGGGGAAATGTTTTGCATACCATCATATATGTAAGGGGCATTGTGTTTCTTGCTTTCACAATGGGTGGGGGGAATAGTAAAGGGAAGGAGAGATTTTGCAATGTACATAATAATTAAAAATTAAATTTAAAAATTAAAAGTTAAGAGGCAAGCTCCTTCAGGTTACTATTTCAGTTTTTTCTCTCTATATCCCCAGTTCTAAGTATTATATCTGGCATATAGTAGGTTTATAACAAAGACTTGTTGCATGAAATAGGAATGGGGACATAGAATGAATAACAGAATATTACATTTTTTAATCATTGCATTTTCATCATCAAGACGGACTTTGACCTATGGGTCATCATGCTGATAAAGAAAGGAAAGTCATGCTCACACTTTGAAAAAGAATATAAATTTGTTTACAACCATTCATTCATTGAACGTGGTGTTGGCATGAATAATATTCTTTAATAATGTAGCCACAAAACTAGGGGTCTCATTCTAAAAGGGCCACTTAATTGGGCAGATTTAGTGCCTAAAGTAGTAGGAAAACAGGATTGATCCTATACCTTCTGGGTAGAAAATCTCCCTACCATTCTTTTTTTTTTTCTGGTTTTTTTTTTGTTGTTGTTGTTGTTTTTTAAACAAATGCTTTATTAACTTCTGTTTTACATCATTCATTTCCGCCAGATTTTGAGTTACAATCATTTTCCCCCCGTTATTCCCCTACCCAACCTCCCAGAATAGCAGTCCCACAAGACATCGCTTCCTCCAATCTGCTCTCTCCCATACCTTCTCCCATACCCACTTCGACTTTTCCATTGGAGGAAGATGAATCTTTGTGTCCCAATGCCTGCACATCTTATCTCCCTATTACAAGCAAAAGAGTATTAATAATAGTATTTATATATATTTGAAACATTTAATGTTAAGACCTCGAATTTCAGATCCATTTCCTTCCTCCCTTGTCACCCATTCCCTCTGGGGATATAAGTAATTCAGTATATGTTGTACATGTCTAGCTATGCAAAACATTATCATAGTAGATATATTGTACAAGGCAGCTTATAATTCCCTCCCACACATCCCACCCCTCACCTGGTCCATTCCCTACATGATTGTGTCCCTCTTCTATAGTGGGTACTTGCAACCTCCCCTTCCCCCAAGGATGCCCTCCCATCCATCATCCCTCCTCCCATCCCCATTCCCCCTATCCTGCTGCAGGTTGAGATATCCCATTTAGTATGTATGTCATTCTCTCCCTGAACCAAACTCAATGTGAATGTGGTTTTGCCTTTTTAGACTTCCTATTCTCTCCCTCCCTTGCAACCACTTCCCCTTGCTTCTTCCACGTGAGATAGTTTACCCCACCCTATCTCTCCCCATCTCCTCCTGCCACTTTCCTCTCTCACCTCATAATTTCATCCCTTGAGTATTCTCCCTTCCCAACAAATTCAACCTATGCCCTCTATCCATATATAACTGTAACCATATACACACACACATTCACATATGTATTCACATGACCACACACCCTTCTTCCATTATTTTCATACTGAGAAATATATCATCAGTCACAGTTATTGCTTTTCCATATAGGAATGTAAATAGTTCAACTTTGATAGGTTCCTTTTGATTTCCTTTCCCTGATTACCTTCTCAGGCATCTCTTCCTTCTTGTGTCTGGATGTCAAATTTTCTATTCAATTCTGGTTTTTTCCTCAAGAATGCTTGAAAGTCCTTTATTCCACTGAATGACCATATTTTCCCTGAAACAAAATACTCAGTTTTTGCTGGGTAGGTGACCCTTGGGTTCAGTCCCAGTTCTTTTGCCCTCTGGAATATCATATTCCATGCCCTTTGATCCCTCAGTGTAGAAGCTGCCAGGTCCTGGGATATTCTGATTGTGTTTCCACAATATTGAAATTGTTTCTTCCTGGCTGCTTGTAGTATTTTCTCCTTGATCTGGGGATTCTGGAACCTGGCTATAATATTCCTGGGAGTTTTCTTTTGGGGATCTTTTTTCAGAGGTGATCGGTGGATTCTTTCAACCTCTATTTTGCCCTCTGGATCTAAAACATCAGGGCAGTTTTCCTTGAGAATTTCTTGAAGGGTGATTTCTAGGTTCTTTCCTTGATCATGGCTTCAGGTAGTCCAATAATTTTTAAATTGTCTCTCCTGGATCTATTCTCCACGTCAGTGGTTTTTCCCATGAGATATTTCACATTGCCTTCTAATCTTTCGTTTGTTTGGATCTGCTTAACAGCATCTTGATTTCTCATAAAGTCACTAGCTTCCATTTGCTCCAGTCTAACTCTGAAGGAATGAATCTCCTCAGTGAACTTTTGAGATTCTTTTCCATCTGGCAAATTCGACTTTTTAAGGCATTCTTCTCCTCATTGCCCTTTTGGGCCTCCTTTGCCATTTGAGCTAGTCTATTTTTTAAGGTGTTGTTTTCCTCAGTCAGGCTGTTGACCCTCATTTCATACTTTTCCTGCATCCTTCTCATTTCTCTTTCCAATTTTTCCTCCACTTCTCTTATTTGATTTTTAAAAAGTCCTTCTTAAGGTCCTCTATGGCCTGCAACCCGCTCATGTTTTCCCCTGGGGCTTTTGGATCAGGACTTCTGACCTCACAGTCCTTTTCCCGCTCTATGCCCCCAAAATAGGAGTCTAGGGTTGCATTTTTCTGTTTCCTTTGCCTTGGCATGTTGCCACTTAATTACTTGACTTTTGGGCTTGTTGCCACACTATGGCTTTAAGGCCAGATAGAGGAATTTTCGTCCCGAACGTGTGGGGGGCAACTTCCGTTTCTGGCAAGCTGTAAACCCACCCACGACTTCCACCCTAGATCACAATCCAGATCCAGGGAGGTTAAAGCAAGAGCAATTACCCCCCAAGACTGATCGCTGGATCTCCCTACAATTAATTCGCAGGCCAAGAGCTGGAGCTGCCTCTGAAAACTACAAAATGGCATGTCTCCTCAAGCGGCTTCTAGCCCCCAGGGGAGGAAGCTGACGCATTCCCCAAATACTGGTCCCAAAGTCCATAGGACACTAACCTCTCACTTTGTCTTAGGCATGTCTATGTTGATAATTCTGGAGTCGCCACAGCTGCTGGTGTTCTGGGGTTCCTCCAGCCCGCTGCTGGCCCTGCTGCCCTTGGGCTAAAACCTCAGCTCACGGGGACCTGGGCTCGGCTCGGCTCTGGTGCTCTGTGCGCTGCGTGCTGCTGGCTCCCAGAGCGCTGCGCTGGTCCTTCCTACAGGGCTGCTGGGCTGTCCTCAGCGGGAGGTTAGCTTCTCTGTGTCATTCTGTGGGTGCTGAGGCTCCAGAAGTTGTTCAGAGTCCCCTTTTACATAGTTTGGGGGGAATCTAGGGGCAGAGTGGCTTGGATGAACTGTTTCTATTCCGCCATCTTGGCTCCGCCCTCCCCCCCTTTTTTTTAACTTCTTTTTTTTTCCTTTGGAGGGCAGTTGGGGTTAAGTGACTTGCCCAAAGCTAGTATTTATGTTAAGTGTCTGAGTCTGGATTTGAACTCAGGTCCTCCTGACTCAAGGGCCAGTGTTTTATTCACTGTGACACCTAGCTGCCTACTCCCTACAGTTCTTAAGGACCACGCCACATTTCTAGGAGAGAAACACAAACACAACTTTGGTTTATGGTCCTTCATTAGCTTTGTTACATAATTCCCAAATTAGCTAATTGGAGCATATCCTTCAATTTCCTAGTCTCAAAGTGGGGTTAAAATTATTATGTTTTCTTCTATTTCACAGTGATGTTTTTTGAGACAAATGAGATTTTTTTTTTACATTTTGTTTCATTTAGTTGAAGGACACATCAAAGATAGCATAATGTGTTTTCCCGAAAAACACTGATTAATCAGCACCAAGATTCAGTTTAGAGTCAGATTTCTTTCCTCCTTTTATTGCATTGTTGCCTGACATCTATCAAGTCCATCAATGTTACTACATTTTTATCTTGGCTTAGAACTGATCATTGATCCCTGTAGGCAGTCACAACTCAGTGAAAGATCTGTCAGTTCCTACCTACTACCTAGCTTTCAGTATACCCTACTGAAAACATAGCCACAACAAATAATGATAGCTAGCATTTATATAGAGCTTTAAGCTTTCAAGGAATTGTATACATATGTATAGTATATGCATAGATACAGTATATTATATGTAATATATGTACATATGCATATTTTATATATTGATATAGTGTATTATATATATTTTATATGAACATCTGTATATTATACATATAGATATATGATGTGTATATGTACACATACATGTATGTGTACATATACTCATATATATATATATATGTTTCATCCTCGCAACAACTCTATGAGGTAGGATTATTATATCTACTATCAAGATGAAGAAATTGGGGCTAAAAGTGATCAAATAACTTTTCCAGAATCACACAACTAATAAATGTCTGAATCTAGATTTGAATTGAAGTCTTTTTGACTCCAGACTCAGAATTCTATCCAGCACTCAATCAAATGAGACAATATTTGTGAAGCACTTAGCACAGTGTCTGGCCCATAATAGGTGTTAAATAAATGCTTATTCCCTTCCCTTTCCTTCCCCTATTCACTGTACCCCCTGGCTGCCCAATTATTATCTCTAAAAATTGAAAAAGGATTTTTAGCTCTGCCAGGATTATAAGAATACATTATTTTGCTGAACGTTGCTTGTGGAAGCTTCTTCATTCTCTAATAAAATCTTCACTGAGAATGCTCTTGAGCCATGCATAAATCACTCTCATAAAGATTTTATCTAGACGAGAGATTAGGCATAAATCACTAATTAATGATGTTTTCTCAGTCACTGTGTTCGATTTTCTTTTTCACAGTTTTGGTGTTTTCCCTTGCTTTGGGTACCTTGTATAATGGTGCTACCATGCTATCACAATGCTATTGCCTCCAGTACAGATGAACTGTAAAGCATTTAGTCTATGTTGGCTGTTATTCATAACTTTATTTTTCTTCAGTGCCATTTCTATCTTCTCAATAAACAAATTTGGGATTGTTACGTTCAGGTTAAGTATAGTGCTTTTACAATTCTTTTTTTATTATTATTTTTCTTTTTGTAGGGAGGAGGACAAGGCAATTGGGGTTAAGTGACTTGCCCAAGGTCCCACAACTATTGAGTGTTAAGTGTCTGAGGCCAGATTTGAACTCAGGAGCCCCTGACTCCAGGACTGGTGCTTTATTAACTGCGCCACCTAGCCGCCCCCTGTTTTACAGTTCTTGATGGAGAAACCAAGCTGTTAGTTTTATTTTTTTCTTTCTTGCCAAATCTTTTCTACTTTTCTTCTCTAATAGTCCTTCCATTTTCATCCTTGAGTGCCCTGGCATAAATGCTTAATTGAATATCTTGCCAAACTTTCTTTAAATTCTTTTTCTCTTTCACTGCTTCTCTCTTGCTTTATGAGACATTACTGTTCATAATTATCCATCACCTTTATTCTTAAGATTGTATACATAATTTTATATTTATTCTAGCCAAGTGTTATTGTCAGGGTCATATCTCTCTGGTTGGCAAATAAGTTAGATGTTTGCTAAAGAAGACATTTGTCTGGTCTCTTTTATTCTCCTTAAGGCTATGTATTTACGTGACTAAACTTTTTAGGTGAAATTCTTATAGTTGGTGCCAATGCCATTTTCGTTGTCTATTCTCTTAATTTTCCTTCCTATATCATTTAAATCAATAGGTTCATAGGTAAATACTTTAATATAATAATAAAAACTGATATTTCCATACAGCCATATCATCACAGTGTCATAGATTTGGAAGTGGAAGGAACTTTAGTTGTTGTCTACACTAGCCCTCATTTTATAGATGAAAAAACTAACTTCCAGGGAGGTGAAATCACTTTCCTGGGTTCACATAGTTCTTATAGAACTGAGATTCAAACTCAAGCCCTCTGACTACAAATTCTGCCTTTATTCTGCTTAGTCAAACACACATTATCTCATGTTGATCATCATAACTTCCTGAGACTGGCAATGTATGAATTAATTTGCATACATGGAAACTAAGGCTTGGCAAAATTAAGTGACTTGATTAAAATTATACTATAAGAATCAGAGAAAAGATTCAAATTCAGTTAAGACTTGATTGCAAGTCTAGTGTTCTATCAAATCAGTAACACTGCTTTTCTTCTTTGATTTTATTTTTCTTATTTTACCTTTTTAGAGTATGATATTGAAAGCACAGTTTTAGGCACATAGAACCTTAATAAATTACAGCTAGTATTTATATGCCACTTTAAGGTTTGCAAAGTGTTTAGAAATATTATCTTTTGGGGCGGCTAGGTGGCGCAGTGAGCGCTGGCCCTGGAATCAGAAGGACCTGAGTTCAGAGCCGGCCTCCGACACTTAATCCACACAAACAAAAACCTAGCCGTGTAACCTTGGGCAAGTTACTTAACCCCAATTGCCCTAAAGGGGCGGCTAGGTGGCGCAGTGAGTAAGAGCGCCGGCCTTGGAGTTTGGATGACCCGAGATCAGATCCGGCCTCAGAAAATGAGCACCCACGCATAAATCAAATGACTAGCTGTGTAACCTTGAGCAAGTTACTTAACCCCAATTGCTTTAAAAAAAAAAAAAAAAAGAAATGTTATCTTTTTATCCCCACAACCAACCTGAAAGAAAGGTACTATTATTTATCCCCATTTTATAGATGAGGAAAATAAGGTTCAGATTAAGTGACTTGCCCAGGATCACACAAGTAATAAGTGTCTAAGTTTTTTCCTCATACCAGGTCCAGTGTTTTAGCCAACTGAATATTTAGCAGCTATGAGGCTGATCATAATCTTTAAGCTTCAATTTCATCTTTCACATTTGCAATGATGGCTTTAGGTTCATAGTATTAGGAAATAGCTTTACAGTTGACAGAGGACTTAAAATTTCTGCAATCTGTTGTTTCAAATTATTCTTGTTATGTTTTAATACAAGATATGTTGTATCAGCTGTAAAGCAAATTCTGGCAGCATCTATTAAGCTGTCTTGCACAAAGCAAAATTTCATATTCTTGTTACAGATCTAGAGGCAACAGATTACTTTTACACCAAGGCAGCCTGACCAAGTGCCATTACCCTTTTAATCTTCCCATCGCTACTTTGGGTAGCTAGGTGGCTAAGTAGATAGCGCTCTAGACCTGGAGTCAAGAAGGCCTAAGTTTAAATCTGGCCTTAAACATTTACTAGCTGAGTGACCCTGGGCAAGTCACTTAACCCTCTTTGCCTCAGTTTCTTCATCTGTAAAATGAGCTGGAGAAGGAAATGGCAAACTGCTCCAGTGCCAAGAAAACCCAAAATGGGGTCATGAAGAGTAGGATATGACTGAAACACTTGAACAACAAAATCTCTATTCAAGTAAGTCCAAAACTTGTTCAAGCAAGGGTAGACAAACCCCAGGATCAGACTAATGCTATAGCCAGACGTTTCAAGCTGTTTCCTCAAAGCTACCCCATGGTTAAGAAAATGTTTCTCCTGGTTGGTTTCCTGCTTCCACCTAAACTTCTCTGAAAGGAGAAGGAGAAGGGTGTGGTGGGGGATTTATTTGGCTTTTCAGTGCACTCAATTAGATGCCATTACAGAATGCTGGTGCTGCTATTATGGTTCTTTGGCTCCTTACCCAACATGCAATGAGAATTCTACCACAGGATACTCAAGTAACTGGGCAAAAAGGATTACACAAAAACCAAAGTGAAGGATTGCACGCAGAGAATTCAATATAAGTCATATTCCAAAGATTGAGGCAGGAGTTGATCAGGGTCTAGACTGCTATCAGTTGCATAAAATGGAAACCAAAAAAGGCATTTTGAATTCGTTTTGCATTAATAAAAGCAAAGTGTCCAAAATGAGAAAGATGACAGTCCCTTTGTATTCCACCAGAGTCATGGAGATGGGAGGAACCTTAGTATCTTGTGGTCAAATTCTTTCAATGTGAAGGAACTGTGGCACAAAGAGGATAAATAGCATCCCCAAGATCACACAGGTTGGAAAGGGGAGACTTGAACCCAGGTCTTATTACCCCAAACCCAGAACTATTTCCTCTACACATCTATACTACATGTTGTTCAGTATTCTCTCTAGTTTCATGCGCTCCATTTGGGGCAAAACAAAATGAAACAAAAGCTTCCTCTAAAAGAAATAGGATTCAGAGGGAGTTTTATCCAGGTGAGAGAGATGGAAGATGGCTGCAAGTATGAGATCCTCCCCTTCCCATCCCTTACCCCCAAGGCAACTCCAAAGATGGTAGAGTAGAAGAAGTGAAATTGTATAGCAATTTGTGGAGAGACACTTGCCTCATTGCACAATGAGGCACAATGAAGCTGATTGTCAAAACAAGGTCATGAAAGTATGTATAGGACCCTGTCTCTTGATCATGAGGTAGAGTGGAGCCACATGGCAAATACAGGCAGAAAACAATGCACAAGTGAAGCTGGGGGAAGATACTGCAAAAGAACTCAGACAGCTTAAAAGAGTCCTGATCTAATGCTCCAACCTTGAGTTTTATTATTGTTCATTTATTTTTCAGTTGTTTCTGACTCTTTGTGACTGCCTTTGGGGTTTTCTTGACAAAGAATCTGGATTGGTTTGCCATTTCCTTCTCCAGTTCATTTTACATATGAGGAAACCAAGGCAAATAGGGTTAAGTTACTTGCTCAGGGTTACATAGCTAGTAAGTATCTGAGATCAGATTTGAACTCAGGAAGAGTCTTCCTGATTCCAGGCCTGATGCTCTATCCACCTAGCTGCCCTTAAACCTTCAGCTAATCTTCAATAAAGAGAAACCAAGGCTAAGACTCAAGGCTGGTGATCTGACCTAGTTTATTATTTCCACATCTCAGAGCAATAACTATTATAATAGATGCTAGGCTCTTCTAGAAGAAGGCTGAAAAGGCCATAAGGTTGAGGGACATCTGTGTCAGTATATTGAATTAACTTCCTGTTCTTCTTCACTCATGTACATCAGTGTTGTTTTCATAGAGGCAAAAAGATGGAATAGCAGATAAAGCACTGTACTTAGAAGATCTGAGTTGAAATTCAGCCTCAGATACTAGTTATTGTGATCCTGGACAAGTCACTTAACCTCTGACTGCTTCAGTTTCTTCAAATCTACAAATAGGGATAATAGCATCACCTACTCTACAGGGTTGTTATGAAGATCAAGTGAGATGGACCTTTCTTTCTTATCCTCCAAGTCTCTTAGGCTAAAAGACTGCTCCACCCCATTTCTCTGCTCTTTCAGGATTTGTTCTAGGGTGCTTTTAATGGCTGTTTGGAGGTGAATATGGTAAAGCTATAACAATTTACTGTTTACTCCACCATCTTGGCTTCCAGAATATAAAAGAAGAATAATTGGTTTGCCATTTTCTTTGTGGGATAGTATCTTCAAGGAAATAGGAAACTGTCTTGGTGACCAGGGAACTGTGATGATGAGGATTAGTCTTAAATTAGCCTTGTTTGTCTTTAGTGTTAGAGTTCATCTCTGAGGGGATATGACTTAACTCTAAGAGTAGTAAATAGGTTCACAAGTGAGGAGATTTAAAACCATGCCATATGAGTGTGAGCTTAGCATTCGTTCTAGGGATGTTTTATTCTGGAGAAAAGTACATGCCTGTTGAAAGACATGACAATTATCTTGAAGAGGAAGTTGTAGGGAACCAAATTTCAGTTCAACATAGGATAGAACTTTCCAATTCATAGGATTGTTTCAAAATGAAATAATCTGCCTCATAAATTAGCGATCACACCCATAACCAATAATTTGCAGGCAGAGGTTTGAAGACCTCTTGATGGCGATACTAATGTGGATTCTCCCACTGAGCAAATTTATTTTTCGTAAATGCTAGATTAGATGTTCTCTAAGGTTATTTCTGACTCCAGAGTTTTATATTTCCATGACTGTTGTGAACAATGAAAGAAAGGGAAGAGAAGAGAAAAAAGGAAGAGAGAAAATAGTAGGGGAGGGAAGAGAAGAGGAGAGGAGAGGAGAGAAGAGGAGAGAAGAGGAGAGGAGAGGAGAGGAGAGGAGAGGGGAGGAGGGGTGGGGAAGGAAGGGAGGGGAGGGGAGGGGAGGGGAGGAGGGGAGGGGAGGAGAAGAGAAGTCAAAGGATATTTCCAAAAGAACAAAATTGTATAGGAATTAGTTGATACAAGGATCCCATGGTGTCTTTCTTATCTACCCTTTCCAATCAGCAGCCCATTAATTGGCCATCAAGGATTGAAAGTTGCTATATTTTTAAAAGCTTTTTTTTAATCCTGAGCTGACAGAATTCCCTCTCTTGATTAAAGGGCCCCCACCATGATTCCAACAATGAAGGGAGGTAAATGTGATCTTTCACCTGCTTATTAAATTGGTATAATCAGTTGAGAATTCAAATTGGTGGAGGGTTAAAGGCACCAGGATGATAATTAGCCTCCTTGTGTTTTCAGGTGCTGACACAGAACCTGCCAGATGTGCAGAACACTGGCCATATAACAGAAATGCTAGCAGGAAAGCCCGTTTTTTGTGTGTTTTTATTTGGGGGGTGGTGTAGAGAGAGATATTTTTAAGTTTTTTTTTTTTCAATCGCTCACACATCTTAACAGGTATATTCAGAAACATATTAACTTGATGTGTTAATCTGTGGCATGTGGATGATCTAACTTGATGTGTTAATCTGTGACGTGTGGATGATCGTACTCTTTTCCTTCACCATCTCCTGCTTACACTTAATGACTCCCTTTCATTTGCCTTCATTCTTTGACTTAGTCCCTGCTCCTCTGGCTTATGAGTTGGATGTGATGGCTGCATTTTAGTTTTGCACAAAAGAGAAAAGCAGCTCTCTCTGGGTTTACAAACTTTTCTTGAAAGGCTTTTTGCAAGGGCACTGCATGTCCAGAAGTGCCAGCCCTGGAGTCCTGGTCAGAAAAACAGTGAGGCTCGATTGCCTCTCTCCAGCATAAAGATACTTACAGCTAAAGGATGGAGATGGTGAAGAACTGATGAGGCCCCAAAGTCTGCCTCTGTTTTGCTTTGTTTCCCAACACATCTCTCTTGTTTTCCTCTCCCCAAAGATCCATCTTTGTAACAATAAAAAAGAAGGGGAAAACAATTCAACAAAACTAACCAACACATTAACTGAGCCTGACAACATATGAACTGTACTACACTGACAGAGAAGTGAGCGAAGATGACACCAAGTTCTAAAAAAATTAAATAAATTCAACCCAGGCACCACATTTTTCTTATTTATACTTATGACAAGGAAGAATCAGCTCTACCTTGTGTATCTGTTGGAATTTTACAAACCAGATTGTACCTGCAAAGGTAGCATTATTTCCATCTCTCATTGAACATGTACCAGTCACCAGTTTACAATGCTTTAACACTGTCATTATAAGCTAGTGGATGTGCAAGGCCGCTGGGTACATGGTCTGGTCTAGTTGTTCTGGGCAGGTCAGAGCTATATCCACTTTCACTAATAAGTACAATTTGTATGACATGTTAATGTTTACAAAGTCTTTATCTCAAAACCTTGACAGGTAGCAATTACAAATTATTTCACTGATTTGTCTTTCTTTCCTTGTGCAATATGGGCAGGTGGAGGTGGCCAGTTGCATCTGCAATTTTCTCTAGGTCAGCAACTTTCAAAGTGGAAACTCCACTCATGGATGAAGATAGGCGACACACATCTAATTCTATTCTTAGCAAATGGTCTGGGGGTAATGAGATATTATATGACTGGCCCATGGTCAGCCAGATAATAGGTATCAGAAACAGGATTTGAACCTAGAACTTCCTCACTCCAAAAACTATCCCTTTATCTGCTATTTCAATCTACTACTTATTCTAATTTTACAGATGCTGAAACTGAGACTATGGTGTACAATGAATCACCTATAATCACAGGGCTCCTTCTGTTACATTCTAACGTATTTTTGCCATGCATTATCTTAGGTAAAATAGAACTGCTTATCTTTCCACCTGCCCCTGTTTCAGCAAAGGATTTTATCAGAAAAGTATTTTTGATACTAAATATGAAGGACATTAAATAGGAAGATATCGGGTATCTTTTTTGATAGAGACAGATTGGCCTTCACTTGGATACTCAAGGTACTCTGCCAGAGTGCCGACCCTGAGCAGCTGCCACTGACAGGTATCTTCTGTTGCTCTATTCCCAAACCCAGTATCCCATTCTGTAAATTATCTTTTGCCCTGTACAGTTTCTATGCACATCTGATCTTCTGGATTGGCCTCTGGTGAGATTCAGGCCTCGGGTGAAAACCAAGGCAAGATCTACCTGCAGGCATCATCCTTGGCTTTTCCTTTATTTATTTTTCCTCAAGATAAAAAGACAAATGGATGTCTCTGCATGCATGTCATCTCTTCTTTAAACCATCACAGCCCCGTGGTTTGGTCATTTGTTGGAATGCTTTGATCAACATTTCTGGCACTTATATGATTTCCATTCTGCTTCTTATTCCCTCCAAACTCCCTCCCCCCCTCCCAAGTTTTTTTGGAAGTCTGTCAACCACTCCAGTGTTTGTATCTCCTTCCTTTCTCTGATCATTATGCCATGACACTCATTTAGATAGTTAGCCAAGTCTATAGCAAGCAGGTCCCCTTCCTCCCCCTTCTTGTGTTTCTGATGTGCTGCACTTGAAAAGATATGCCTTTTTTAATCCTCTTACATCATTTTCTCTGTATATTATATTTTACTTCACATGCTATTTTTTCCCTCTTTTAATGCTTCTCTCCAAATTCTGTAGTCATCTGAGGGTCTATTTGTAGTATGATCATGCATTCTGGCCTGGCTAGTTGTTTGTTTTTTTTTCCCCTCCCCTTGTTCTTGATTAGCTTTAAGATTTTCCTTTACATTCTTCTTTTAAGATGAGTCCCAGTGTCTTCATTTTGTCAAACCATTTATTACATTCCCCTTTCTTTTTTGTAAATGTATGTGTGTTAACTTGTGTTCCCTTTCCCTTTAGATTTTTCTCCTTATTCGATCTCAGGTGAGTTTTCACCTATCTCTTTTCAAGGTACATTGCTTAAAATCAGTTTGCCTCTCTTCACAAGATGAATTGTGTTGCATTTGATATACAAAGATACTTCTACCACCATTGAGATTTTTGGACTTAGAATTACAAGAAGAAAGTGCACTTGCTAGGGGCGACTAGGTGGCGCAGTGAGTAGAGCGTCGGCCCTGGAGTCAGAAGGTCCTGAGTTCGGATCTGGCCTCAGACACTTAATGCACACACAAACCAAAACCTAGCCGTGTGACCTTGGGCAAGTTACTTAACCCCAACTGCCCTCCAAAAGGCAAAAAAAAAAAATGAAAGTGCACTTGCTTTGGAACATCTCAGAGGTCATCTGGTCCAATTTACAATGTAACTCAATAGAAAGTAATCTCTTTGAGGACAGGAAATAGTTTGTTTTTGTATGACTTCTAATACACACATAGTAAATGCTTAATAAATGTCTTCTGATTTGATTTTAACAAAGAGTAATGCATGAAATCTATAAAGATGCATATTTAGGTTTGATATGAGAAAAAAAAATCGTAGTAATTAGAATTGTTCCAAAGACTGCCTGACTTGGGAAGTGGTGGGTTTACTCTCATGAGAGGTATTCAATTCGAGTTACAACATACATCAAGTATGTTGTAGTGTGTATTCTGTTTCCTATTTGTTGTTGTCTTTTGTTCTTGAAGACCAAAGATGTCAGGAGGGTGATGTGTTGACTTGCAATTGAATTTGATTTAAGAGAGGCAGGGCTGTTCAAAGTCATTAGCCTCACTTTCTTCTCCAGAGGCATCAAAGTCCAGTGGCCAGACACATGTCAGAATGACAGAAGATGGACCCCAGTTTCTGGTATGGGTGGGAATTGATGGGTGCTGAAATACCTTCTGTAAAATTTGTTAATTAATTATATATATTAAAATGTATATAACTTGATGAGTCAGAAACTTGTGCTTAGGCAGGTTCTAAAGCACACCTTGAATGTTTTCAGGAAGTTGCTCTAAGATAGCCCATTCTGCTTGTGGGAAGCTCTATTGATAGAGAAGGTTTTTTTGGTTTGCTTTTCCCTTAAATTTATTTGTAATATCTCCCCAGCTCAACTTTATTCCTATCTTCCCCCAAATTCAGCGGGGCGGGGGGGGGGATGGAATCACTCTTCTAAATAAACCTTCAAAAACCAGAAGATAGGAAATGTGGCTTCCTTAAGTATTAAATTCTACAGGCTAAACATACCCAGTTACTACAAAAGATGGATATGGCATCTAGGTGGCACATAGAATAGAACCATGACTTTGGAGTTGGATGACTTGAGTTTAAACCTGGCTTCAGACATTAACTAGGTCTGTGACCCTGAGCAGGTCATTTAACCTCTTTCTGCCTCAGTTTCTTCATCAATAAAATGGGGATAATAATAGCAATTATCCAATAGGATTCTTATAAGGATCAAATAAGAAAATAATTGTAAAGTGCTCTGCAAGCCTTAAAGCACTATATAAATGCTATTATGAGACAGAGAGAAAGAGAGAGAGGAAGAGAGAGAGAGGGAGAGAATATTTATTGTGTGTCCTATGTACCAGGTACTGTGCTAAGGATTGTAGAAACAAATATAAGCAAAATGAGGGAGAGCCCCCAGGCTCAAGGAGCCTTATAATGGGAAAGAAAACACATAAAAGGGAACTCAAAAATTGGGGTGGGACAGAGCTGAGGTAGAAAAGTCAGGAATAGAGTAAATATAGAAGTGAACCAAGACCAATCAATTTGGTTCCAGTCTGGTATCATTCCATACACCAGCTCCTCAACATCAGACAGTAAAGAATAATTAAGAACTTAATATGTGCCAGGCACTGTGCTAAGTGTTGAGAATACAAAGAAAGGCAAGACACAGTCCCTGCTCTCAAGGAGCTCATACTCTAATGGGAAAGATATGCAAATAACTATAAACAAACAAGATATACACAAGCACATAAACAGGGAATTGCGCCTTCATCTATGATCTTACACACACACACACACACACACACACACACACACACACACACAATGCCATATTTTCACAATAACCTTCCTAAGTATTACATCTTTTCTCCTTTTTATAATGTAACGTGGTGGGTGAACACACACCAAAGTAAATGTTACTTGAATTTCCTATAAACTCGTCAAATGTTTCGGTTCATTTGCTTCATTTATTTTGAGTAAGATTTTACGAAGTTCTACTTTTTAGCCTAGGTATGCTTCCAGATATCAAGTGTAAGACAGTGTTTAATTAGTACAGTGATTGTTCGAAGATTACATTCTCCCTTTGCCAGAAACCGAAGACATTCTTTCTTTTGTGAGAATTAATATTTCTCATTTCTGTAATGCTTTAGGGTTTATAAGGGCCGTGCTCACAATAGCCCTCTGGAGTAAGCAGTACAAAGAGGAGCATCCTGATTTTGCAAATGAGGAAAGTGAAGCCAGGAGAGATGGAATGAAATATATCAACTGCTAAGTGTTCAAGCCAGTTTTTTAAATAAGACCTCCTGATTCTAAGTCTAGCTCAACATCAATTCAAACCTGGCTGCCTGTGTAGAAATTCTTCACTTGGATTTAATTTCTAAATGGTTCTATAGATCACCCCAGGAAGCAAAGCCATTGAAATGTGTGGAAAATGTGTGAAAAAAACATTAAACACTCTCTGTTTTTTGATCCAGTGTGAGGTACCTGAGGAAGTTAAAAAAAAAAGTGAAGCACAGCATTATTTAGCCCACTTTTAATTAGAACATTAGGGATTTTAGGCTCTGTTGGCCCAATTTTCATTGGAGCATCTCACTCTCCACTAGTGAGTTTATTTAAATAATATTTCCAACTGTGCATTCCTGAGAGGAGCTTAAGGAAATTATCAACATGAAAATACGGGCATCTTTTAGGAGAGTTTGATGTCTTTAGCTTGAAAGCATTAGAGAATAGATTGTATTTATGCAAGGATATTGGTCTGTGATTACATTTAGAAGGAATATCCTCCATTTGGAATTTTGGGTGGGTTGACACTTTTTTGTCTGTCTGCAAAGTCCTCTTTGAATGTTTATACTTCTAAACAGGTCATCACTGAGTACCCTTGTGGGAGGATACCAGAGAGGACATTTTGCCTCAGTTCCCATAGTCACCAGACACTTGAATATGGTTTGTTACATGTTGAGTGCTTTGATATTGTCCTTGGACACCATCAAATAAGAAAAAGTCATCACAAGTTTCATAAGACATGAAATTGCAGCTGAAAGTTATTTTAATGACCTTAATATAATAAATTGGATGTTAGGTCATTTTTCTCTATATTGGGTGATTGAGTAAATAGTGCAAATGACATAAAGTTTGAGACTATGGCTTATCCATCATTGTAACACCAACAGTACCTAGCATAGATATTCAGAAATATTAGTTGAATGAACCTATAAAAATTAACAATACATTAATGATTGTTTTGCCCTACAGTCCATCAACAGAGGATCTATTAACTGGCACCTTGGAAACTTGGCGTCAACTTTGACTGTTTAGTTTTCTTCATCTCCCATCTCTGAAGAAAAATTGTTGAACCTCATAAATTCTACTTTCCCAAGACCTCTCAGAAATACCCCTTTTTTCTACTGCCCAGACCTTAGTTCTGTTCCTTATTAGATATTCTTGCCACCACACCTTTGCCCAGATTGTATAACAAAAATGCACCTTTCTTCAAGGACTACATCTCAGCTGCCCTGCTTCTTCATTTGATCTCAACAGCTAGAGAGGAATTCTCCCTTCTCAAATCTTTCAAATAATTCTGTTTAGAGCTCTTTATGTATATACTTTTACTACAACATAAAAAACATGAGTATTTGCCATATCCTTTTTAGTAGAATCAGTTTATTGATTCACGTTTGTGTCCCCAGTGTCTAGCCTGATTCATTGCATATAGTAGTAGTCACTTAATAAATGATCATTGAATTGAATAGTGCTGATCACCCATGAGGCACTG
This sequence comes from Gymnobelideus leadbeateri, assembly GCA_011680675.1. NCBI lineage: Eukaryota > Metazoa > Chordata > Mammalia > Diprotodontia > Petauridae > Gymnobelideus > Gymnobelideus leadbeateri. The sequence continues at coordinate 28,707 of WOXC01000585.1, forward strand.
TAAAATTCTGAAGAGCATTCTAAATAAATCATCAAAGATTCAACTATGTTCAGTAGAGTTTTAGTAGTAAGTATATTTTCTCAGTTTGATGATAATCCAAGTGAGTTATACATGATTATTTTCTTAACCAATCTATGTGATTAATTGAAATACCCCAAGCCCTCAAATATCCTGGATAACACAAAATTTTTCCTTATTTATGTCGTGGACATGCAGTAGTAACAATTCTCTATGCTTCTGCGGAAAGAGAAACACAGTGCTTAAAAAATGTGTATGCTACTAAAAAGGAGGGAAGATAAGGGAAAGGAAGGGAAGGGAGGGGATTAGGGAGTGAGGGAAGAAGCATCACCAACAAAAAAGAAAAGTTCTAATCTTTTAGCAATATTTGGGTAAAATGCTTTGTTTTCATATGTAATAAGGTCGGTTTCTCAAGGTCATGCAGCTAATTAGTGTTAAAGTGAGGTCTCCAATTCATATCTTCTTACTCCAAGTTTAGTGCATTTCCCTTAAACTACATTGCCCCTCTTTCTTTGCCTCTAGTATCCTTTTAAGGTGCTGTCCTGCCCCACTTCTGTTGAAAAAAATTCTGCAATAATTTATACTCTATCAGTTGGTATCATTTTCTTACCTTAATGCCCCCCACCTCCCTTGCCCCTTTCATTCCTTCTCCACTCAAAAGTCACCCCAACATCTCTTTATAGCATTTGTCAAAGTCTGTCATCCTTGAAACACTTCCATCTCTTGGATTATGTTACACTATAGTACTCTTTCTAGTTGTTTGACTGTACTTTCTCATTTCACCAGTTGCCTTTTTTTCTTTAAAACATAAATGTTTTTATGCCTCAATGCCAGTTCTCAAACCTCTCTCCCTCTCCCTCTCTCTCTCTCTCTCTCTCTCTCCCTCTCTCTCTCTCTCTCTCTCTCTCTCTCTCTCTCTCTCTCTCTCTCTCTCTCTCTTTACATATATGACTCCATAAACTAAGTGTGAATCTCAGATGTGAACCCATATACTCCAAATAATGATCCACTATGCATAAAACTGTGCCTTGCTGCCTTCCACTCCCACCTTTCTCTTGAACTGCATTTGCACCTATTTAAGAGCTTAAGGGATAGCCTTCTAATTTTACAGTTCCTCATCATCTCAAACTGAACATGTCTCAAAGTAGAGTCATCATCTTTTGTCTGTCTGAAATTATCCCCTCTCCTAGGACCCTCTTTCTTTGAGAACTGGGAACAAAAAACATGCTAGTAAATGAAGCTGGGAAGTATGACAGTAACTGTATGCCCAGAATTACTTTTCCATATGTGGGATTTGTAGAAAATGATTTGATTGGAAGGTAAAAACTGAGTCAGGAGAGAAAGCCATTTGGCAAGTCTTCCCTCTCCCCTTAAAAAGTATAAATGGACATATTATATTGGAATAGAGAAGACTGATGGGTGGGACAGGTACAGTGGTCCAGTTGCCTTCAAGGATGTCATGGTGTATTGGGAGAATCAATAAGCAAATATGTATTAAATGACTGCTTTGTGCTAAACACTGTACTAGACACTGGGTATAGAAAGAAATGAAACAATTTCTACCTCCAGCTGACAATCTATTGGAAGGAATAACATGTATTTGTACAAATAGATATAACAGATAGACAAAATAGCTGTCATTTTTGTCCTAGGGAATCAGACGTTGGAGTGATGTTTTTGAATTGTGGGAAGTCATACGTCAACTTCATATACAGATGAAAGTTCCTAATAATTAGAGGCACCCAAAAAGTGGAATATTTTGCCTCAGTACATATGATATCTTCTTTTTCTGGAGGTCCTTAAACAGAGGCTGAAAGACTTTGTTAGGGGGGGTGGTTTAAGAGTGATTTTCCTCATCAGAGAAAATGTCCTTTGTCCTTCTAACTCTGAGATACAATGATTCTTCCACCATTCTGCTTGGACTGCAAAATTAAGGTTATATGGACCTCAATTCCTTGTCAATGACAAGGCACATGAAAGGGTAAAGTGACTTCTTACTTTCCCCTCAGGCATGGGGATGTAATGATTCAGAGACAGGATCTCAGGCACAAAGGGGAAATGATTACATTAGCTTAAGAGGAGAATCAGGGACAGATAATAACATTTTAATTATTTTTCTTTAGGCATTCAGTTAGAATGCCTCTTTGACTTTCAGAGGCCTGTGAAGCAGCTAAACATCCAAGTTTGCCAACCTGAACTTGTAGGCAGGAAACAACTGCTGCATATAAACACTCTGATGATTGAAAAAGCTCTTTTGGTCTTATTAATCGATCAACTGTCTCCAGAGACCTAGTTTCAATTTATGATATAATCATATCTGGATAATGGCCCTCAAATAGGGACTGATTTTCTTCATATCGGCATGCAATAAATTAAGCACATTTGTATTCAATCAGTCAAGAAGAGAAAAAGGGAGGAAGAGAGAGAAAGGGAGAAGGGCAGAGAGGGGGGAGGAGAAAAATGAAAGGAAAAGAGTGGGGAAGAGAGAAGAAGAGAAGGGCATGGGGGGAGAGAGAGAAAATTTTAATTTTTGAGCTGCAGGACTAATAAAAAACACCAAAAACCTCATCTTAGATCTATTCGTACTCCTATGGTGGCTTCATGTGTAATTCATTCAGAAACACAAATTCTCTGCATTTCTTTCCTGCTAGGATATAGTGACTCAGCATTAAAATACACACACACACATACACACACACACACACACACACACACACACACATATATAGTCATTGAATGGTAGCAATATTTTGTCACTAACACACACATAGGTACCAGTTAATTTATCAGGAGACTTTTCTCTATGATGGGTGTGGGGAGCAGGGGCACCATGGGAATACTACATGCTTGTGAAGAAAAACTTCCTCTTTAGTAGATATTTGTTAAGCATCTGCTCTGTTCAGAGAACTACATTAGGTACTCAGGAAGGTGCAAAGATTAAATAAGACATGGTCCTTGCCCCCAAAGAGTTTGCTACCTGGGGGTGAAGGGACATAATTCCCAAAATAGATAACAGGCAGAAAGAGATGGATTAATGAAGAATGTTGAAAACCAGTGATTTCTTTATAATTTGGTCTAAGATCAGCTCTACCTTTGATGATGCTAATGATGATGATGGTGATGGTGGTGGTGGTTATGGTAGTGGCAGGAGAAGTTCCTGTTCACTTTTTGATGAAATTATCAACTTTTATGTTATTTGAGAAGAAATATTATAGAAAGGAAGAGATATTCAATTCAACAACAACTCAATGTGGCAAACATTTGTGTGCCACATATGCTTAGCACCAGCAGATACTGGCATAATATTTGACCTTCCAAAATTTATAGTCCAATAGATGCATTTGGTTGTCTATTGGATTGTCTTCCATTTCCACCCTTTGCTACCACATGGTGCCACCCAAATAAATTCCTTTTAAATTCAAGGATCTTTCAATCTGTAATATGAGGTTTGTGTTTCAAGTGGAATATTGATGTGATTTCATGTATCTCTGGTTCATCTGTAGTGTCAAAGTCCACTAATTTCCTGTGGCTCTGGAGTTGTACAAGGGAATCTTGATATTTCCTAATATTTTAAATACTGTATTACTTCTTTTCCAGGAGGCAATTTATGTTTGACAGTGATTGACTGTTATTCTGCTTTGATTCATAGCAAGGCTTCCATATAAGGAAAGCATGGCATACCAATGAGGAGCTCTGGTGTTTTAAATATGGGAAATATTTTCAGTAATTTCCTAATTAGCATGTGTAGGTATAAAAGCCATTTCAGTACTCAGTGAGTGATGTATTCTAACACTCATTATGAGTACATGCAGCTGAAATCTCTCTGCCAGTCAACGTGGATATCAGTGGCGCTTTATCTATTAATTGGTACCAAATGGGATAATCTAGTTAGAAGAACCATGAACAGAAATTAGAAATCTGCCAGCAACTCCCAATGTACTCTATAGAAAGACATGTGAACCCATTATGTTTCATTCATGATATTCAATTAAAAGGGGGGCGTTGATGGTCCTTTCTATTTATGGGAAGTATATCAAAATAACACTCCTGTGGATTAGAAAGATATTACCATATAGTGGAAAAAATATATATATATATATATATATATATATATATATTTGTATGTTATGGGTTCATATCTCTAGTTGGTTATATTTACTATCTACTTGACCTTGAGCATAAAGCATCATGGTACAGGGGAAATAAAACTAAATCTGAACTCAGGGGACAAAGGTTCAAATCCATCCTCTAAGGTTTACAACTAATGTGATTTTCTCTTGACTTCAGGTTGAGGGTATTGAACTAGATGGCCTTTGTCTCTTCCAGATTAACATTATGTGACCTTGTGAACTGGCTCAGAAAGCCAGGAATGAGGGGTTTAAAATATAAATTCTTTGAAGTGCCATCAAACTCTCAATCCCATAAGCCTTAATAATAGATTTAAAATACTTGGATTTCCTTTGGAAGCTAAGATATATACATCCCTCTATCTTCTTTAAAAGAATATACTAGATATCATTCAAAATGTTCTGGATGAGTCAAGCTTTTCCACATAAATATTAACTTCTGCCCTGGACTGCAACATGCAGATTCCTTTAGGGCCTTCTGAATTCTTTGTGTCATTGTTATATGTAGACCAAGGGTCTGTAATCTGTTTATTTTCTAAACAATAATGAATGTAAACAAATCAATAGATAAATAAACATTTTATCAACCCAGATTATATTTCAGTAACTCAAAAATGGGCTGAAAGTGATCCTGAGATCTGAGAGGTTATACTAGGTATACATTCTTGTAGGTTCCAGGAAAGTAGAAACTGATTAAAGCATTCCAGGAAGTTTTCTGAGGAGCAGTTCACCTTAGACACTGGCTGCTAAGTGACTTGCTAGGTGCAAAGATGACTGTCTTTTTTTACTTTACCTTATGAGATCATCCCTTAAATACTCCAATGTGTCTAAGTTCTTCAGTTTAGGAGCTCTTCTTTCTAATGATATAGACCACAAAAGTCATTCATGCCTGCCCCTCTTGTGTGACTTTCATCCAAATCATGTGAAATATTTGCCATAGGGATTAATCCAATAGGCCGAAGGCCTCCCCCAGTTTCTCCCAACAGTGCAAGGATACCAATCAAATACTCTGGCCATCTGCCTGTCATCTTCACTCTTTCCACTTGATCAAAACTATCTTCCCTTTCTTTTATACCATGCATTGATAACATTCTATGAAATAATCTCTTGCAATCTAGACGTGTAGGCACAATAGACACATTGATAATGCTTTGAAAGAAAAGTAATATCTGCAATTAGTACTATTATTTCATTTTTATTCTTATCTCTTACAATTTTGTTGTTACATAGAAAAATGAGAATAACACAAGGATATAGGTTCCATTGCTTTATACGTCCTCAAACTTCACTGTTTGAAAGCCACATATTATAATTTTACTTCATAACTATGTACTATTGGTTATAATAGCAACTTGATGAAAGAGTGTAAATAGATGGAATATATCACCAACATATCACATTTTCTGGTACATAAAGAAGCTTAATAAACGTTTATTTAATTGAACTTATTGAACATGGGGTGGGGGGAAATGTTCAAAATATATCCTGTATTCCTGCCTATTGTATTCATAGCCCCTGTCAGAATGAAGGATAAGATGTATTACTTCAATCAACAGGTCAATAATAATTAGGACATAGTCAATAAGAATAGGAAAATGAGAAAGATACAGTCTAAGCTTAAAGCCTATTTTCGAGGATTGACCATGTAATAAGTAACTCCATTCAAAATTTAAAGTAAGTAATAAGATATGAGATGGGGGCAACTAAGTGACACCATAGACAGAGAGCACTGGGTCCAGAGTCAGGAAGACTCATCTTCCTGATTTCAAATCCAACCTCAGACACTTACTAGCTGTGTGACCCTGGGCAAATCACTTAACCCTGTTTGCCTCAGTTTCCTCGAGAAGGAAATGTAAAACCACTTTTGTATTTTTGCCAAAAAAACCCCAAATGGTGTCACTGAGACTTGGATATGACTTAAAAATAACTATACAACAATCAGTCATATACTAGATCCATGAGAATAGACAGAAAGATGAGGTCTAAGTTTGAGGCAATGGGAACTAAAGCAGTGAAGGTCTGCACAGTGCAAGTCCAGGAGAATAAGGAAGATAATAGAATGATTTGCTTTACCACAAAGCTTAATCCAAGAAAATATCTTTTTCTGGCTATCACATTAGGCAATATTTCCCAATGGTGTCTGGAGGGCACATTAATCCAACCTCCTGCTTCATGCTGTCATGTGTCAAGGTATTGAAATTAAAATCTCCTAGATGATTGTTGAGAGGTAACATGTTTAAAAAAGGAGACTTGAAGGAGACTTGAGGTTCTACCTCTGACACATAGTGATTATGTGATCATGGGCAAGTCACTAAATTTTTCTATTTCCTAAACAATGCTCTAAGATTAGATTGCAGAACAATTGAAACTTTCTTAAGTCAAAGAAATCACAGGTCTAGAACCAAAATAAAATTAATATTTTTATTTAACAAATGATTATTTTGAGACAGCATGGCATGACATACTGAAGAGCTCTTAGTTCTAGATTTAGGTTAGGAAGTCCTGAGTAAAAGTTCCACATCTGACAAATACTATGTCACTGTGGCTGGTCACCTTTTGCAACACTCTGGAGTCATAAACTACAAATAAAATGCTGAACCTTTTGCCTCAGTTTTCTCATCTCTACTTGATGGCCTTTGATGGTTTCTGTAAGCTCTAAATCTATGATATGATTATTTATATCACACTGGGAATTCCCCACATCAGTGAAATCACAGGACTGGATGACTATTCCTATGCCCAGGAACTCAGCAGTCAAAATACAATTCATTCAACTCTCAGGGAATTACAGACAATCTAACTCGAGTTCAGAGATTTTGGAATCTAGTCATTGGGTGTTGGTACCATAAAGGGAACAAAAGATCCTTTCTCCATCCAGTAATACATGTGCATCATGATTATAGAAGAGCTCTAATGTTCAATGATTCTTTTCCATTGAGATCCTTTCTGCCAGCTTACATAAGTTTCCTGTTTGAGATTGGGTGGCTAAAGTGTAAATGACAGTCCTTGATCATCCCCTTGTCCTCTGGCCTACTTTAGCATCACAATGAGTGATGATATGACCCCAGGCAGATTTCATAATGCATTTACATTCAGTGGCAATTAAATCTAGCATGATTGTTTCAGTAAATGCTTTGTAGAAGATGTAAATGTTTTGTAGCTTCAAGAGTCAGTAAATAGGCTTCAATTTTTTAATAGACAAGGGTAAAAGAGAAGAGAGGAGGAAAAAATGGGCCTTTAATGGGCTTTAATAAAGGAGAGAGAACATGTGCTTTGCATGTAAACATTGATTTTTAGCAACCACAAAAAATAATTATATAATTTTGAAGTCATCGTGCAATGAATAAAATCCAGTAAGCATTTATGATTTGCCTTCTGTTAATTGTTGTGGCTACAAAAACTAAAGGAAAAATTTCCCTTCACTTCAAGTTTATATTCTGCTACAAAGACATATTAAAAATAAAGTTATCCCTCATAATTTGAGGAGGAAGAGAGTATAAACAGCTAGAAGGATAATGAAAACTCACCTAGGAGAGAGAATATGAGCTCAATCTGAAGGAAGTTAAGGATTCAAAAAGGCAGAAGGGTGGGAATATTGCATTCCAGGATCAAGGTCTTCCTCTGCAATTGTGAAGCAAGAGAGGCAAGATCCAATCCAGGGAACCATAAGTAGGCAAGTTCAGCAGGATGGAATAACCTTGGAAAGGGAGTTTGGAATTAGTTATTTAGGTCTTAAAAAGCAATGCTAAAGAATGTGTATTTTTATCCTAGAGAAAATAAGAAGTTTCTAAAGTAAGCTTTCTATAAGGAGGATAGATAGATAGATAGATAGATAGATAGATAGATAGATAGATAGATAGATAGATAGATAGATAGATATAGATTTGTTCTTTGGGATGAGGCTTTTAGCAACAGCATATTACATGAGCTAAGGAGGGAAGAGCTGGAGTTCAGTTAGGAGGTGCAGGTGATCAGTATTGGTGGTCATGTAAACTCAGAGCACATGAAGAAGATGTTGCACAAGTAGAAAAGACAGACTTGGCAACTTACTGAATATAGAGAATAAGGCAGAGAAAAGAGTCCAGAAAAACTCTGAAGTTGTGAGTCTGAGTGACTAGATGGGTGTTGATTTCCTTCATTGAAATTGGGTTGTTTGGAGTGGTGGGGAGCTTGGGTGAAATAGAGTGAATTCTCATGGACATGTTGATTTTGGCACATCTATGAAATATAATGAGAGTGTTCTTTTGTATTTCTTCTGTATATAATTATACATGAACTTGTCTCCCCCAAGATATCGTAAGCTCTTTGTGAGTAGGGTTTGTTTCGTTATTTTTGTATTTGAGTCAGTACAGTGGTACATTAGACAGAGTACTGGGACTGGAGTTAGGTCTACCTGAGTTCAAGTCTGACTGCAAACATTTACTCTCTGTGACACTGGGTAAGTTATTTAACCCCTGTCTGCCTCAGTTTCATTGGCTGTCAAATGAGGATGACAATTAGCACCTACCTCTCAGTGTTGTTGTGAAGACTAAATGACATATTTGTAAAGCACTTAGCACAGGGCCTGGCATCCTGGCATACAGCAATATCTATTGCCCTGCCTCCTCTCTCCTTATTTATATGTACAGTGTCTGACAAAGTATGTGGCATGAAGCAGGTTGTTAATAAATGATTGTTGGTTGATTTAGCAGGAGTCCCAGAGAAAGTCTGGGGCTGGATATATACATCTTGGAGTAATGTGCATGATTGCACCCTTTGGGGGTTAGTGAGATGAACTAGAGGAAGGAGGGAAAAGAGTTAAGGGTCCAGAACTGGTCCTTTGGAGATACCCAGAGTTCAGCGATGAAACATTGTAGAGGATATAGTAAAGGAGAGTGAGACTTGTCATTGTCCAGCTGCTCTGTAATGTTTGGCTCTTCACGATCCTATGAACCATACATAGTATGCCAGGTCCTTCTTTCCTCCACTATCTCTCAAAGTCCATCCAAGTTCATGTTCATCATTTCCATGACATTATCTATCCCTTTCATCATCTGCTGTCCCCTTTTCTTTTTGCCTTTCATCTTTCCCAGCATCAGGGTCTTTTCCAATGAGCCCTGTCTTCTTATTATGTGGTCAAAGCATTTAAACTTCAGTTTTGCTAGTGATGTTCAATAGATGGCACAAGAAGAACTGATGTGTTTGTGGCAAAAATCATTATCTAGTACTAGATTATTTAATAATCCTCAATTCCTTAAATATACCGTGAGATAAAAAAGATACCTTACATTAAAGTGTTGTATTATAAATGTAACAGCATACTGCATTTCTAAATTTGTCCAAACTCTCATGGATTGATTTATTGATTCTTTATGACAAATAATTTTGTTTTCGAACCATCAGATCTATCCTTTTTCCTGGAAACTCTCTGAAACACAAGTAAAACATTTTTCTCATTCATTTCACATTCTAAGAAAATAGAAAAGTTTCAAATAAGTGAATTCTTCAGCATGTTCCCCTATGCAAGAAAACCACGGAATTTAGTGATGTAAAGAACCTTAGCAGCCATCTAATCTGACAAACACGTGAAGAAATAGACACTGTAACGTACCCAACAAGTGGTCTTTTAGCCTCCACTTGAAGACCTCTAAGGAGTGGAAATTCATCATCTCCTAAGGTAAGCCCACTCCACTTTTGGCTAGCTTTGATTGTTCAGAAGGTTTATTTTCTCCATAACTTCAAGTCAAGATTTTCCTCTCTGTACCTTTCACCTATCATTCTTGGTTTTGGCAGTGATTGTTTTCTCTGAGTCTTTGCTTCACCAGGCTGAACATATTCAGTTCTTTCAATCCATCTTTAACCCATGGACACATGGCCCTTTATCATTCCTCATTGATCCCCTCTGGGTATTTTACAAATTATCAGTATCCTTCTTAAATAATGATACTCAGAAGTCCAGAAATGAACACAATCATCCAGATGAGGTGTAGAAAAAGCAAGGTATAACTGAGTCTCTATCACATCCCTATTCTTGGAAAGTGTGCCTCTCTTAATGCACTTTGAGATCATGTTAGGCTTTTTGTTTTTGTTTGTTTGACTGCTCCATTGGCTCACATTAAGCTGGCATTCCACTGGAGCCCTCAGATTGTCTTCAGGATGACTGCTATGGCAGCATGTCTCACCCACGTTGTACTTGGGCAGTTAATTTTTCCACACTAAATTTAAAAATAAAAGGAATTTAGATGGAGATCTTTCTAAAGTGAATCAGCTGCATTTCTAGGTTCTTAAAGAAAACATTTTAAATCCAATTTAAACTTTTGTTAATGATTCAAGTTTATCATCATAAATGTTATTTATGACATCATTTTGGATGAAACTATAAGTCAGGGCTCTTTTATAGGATACATGCCTGAATTAACACAAGACTAGAAGACAATAATCATCTCTTAAACTTGGATAGTGTTTGACTCCATAGTGTACTTTTCATTGAGCTCTTATAGATCCTCTGTATTATTAGAATTGCAAGATTGCATCTAATTACCTGCAGCTATCTCATGAGCTGGGATAAAAGATACACCTGTTGTAAGTCACATATTTTTAAGTCTCCATAGTGACTGTCTAAGACCAGATGGTTTGGGACCATGGACAAACATTCTGGATATGACACCTATGACTGGATCAACTTTGAGGTTCCTACTGTTCTTGGTATTGGATATGATATCCTTTCTACCCAGTCTTCTCTACTCCTTTTTGAAAGAACAGCTGCTATCTTTCTATCTCTTGTGGTTGGCAAAAGCAATAGTGTTGTGGGGATAAGAACAAGCTTTCACCACTCTGTCAGTCCCAGATTAGCATCAGAAGCCCACTGTCAATAACAATCTGTGGACTGTTTTCTGTTAGAGATAAAATGTTCTCTGAAATTCTGTCATGTCCCTTCAGCATCTTTTCCTAATGCTCAAACTTCTTTTTTTCCTTGTCTTCATCCATGGCATAGATAATTTACATAAAATTCCATGTAATATAAAAAAATAAAGTGTTTTGAAGTAAAAACAGACAAAGAAACTAGTCCCAGCTGAAGAGTTGGTTGTATCTCCAATCTTATAGGAATAGGCATTTTTTGCCAGTATTTTGTTGCTTTGGTGGATCTGTGATCTCACTGACACAGGTATTCCTTCCAACACTGCAGATGAGAATTTTTCTATCCATTCTCATATCTTGTGATAATTGTTCACATCTTTCAGTAAATCCTCCAGTTCTTCCTCCTCTGGCATGCTAGAGACTTACCTTAACTTCTCTTGAAATTCAATGAATATGAGGGGAGTAAATGATCTGTCCGACACTTATACCATACTCGTAACACAGGACCTTCTCATCTATAGGTAATCTTTTTTTTTAATTTGGAATTTTGCTAGGCATTATATATGACTAATGGCACACAGCTTTGGTGTACATAGATATTTTTTTCTCTGTCCCTTGATATTAATAATCAAAGAACAACTAAAAAGTTGTCTCTGTTGTTACAATTTACAAAGAATATTTTTTATGATTTTAATATATGCATAGGAAATAGCTTCTTGAGATCTCTAAAAGCTGAAGGGAGTATTTTTTTCTTTAAATCAAATGAGTTTTTTGTTTTTGTTTTTGCTTTTAATGGTCAACAAATTCTAAACCCATATAATTAGTGCTATACTGTTCAGTCTATTTTGTGACTTTAAAGATGATGTTTGCTTTAAAGTATCATTTGAGATAAGTCTGATGCCTTCTCTAAACTTCAAAAAGAATGTGTTCAATGGGTATGCAGATTATTTCATAAATATTTGGTAAAATTGTGAAAGTCAGCATATTGATCAATTATTTTATATTTTCTTTGTCTTTTGGGAAGTGAATAATGATCTCCATGATTTTTCTAAGCATTTGGTACCTTATTTTTCTCCATCATATCCTCAGAATTCTGTTGTCCCAGCACAGATAGCATTTGTCCATACTTAGTCTAGCTCACATAAATTCCTTCCCATCATTGCTTTCCTCAGTCCATATCTGGAATACATAGGGACATTAAGTTTGTAATTTACTTTTATTTGGTTATTATAACTCTTCTGTGATTATTTTGTCTTATATTTAAGCTGATTCTTCAGTAATTGTATATAGCTATTACCTATATTCCCCAAATTTTCACTGAGGCACCATAAAAAGTTTTGTAATTAATTTCCTTCTGCTAATTAAATTTAACAATGAGAGACAATGTAGAATCTTGATAAATAGTTGATCTCAAGAGTCAGGATGATTTGGTTTCATGTACCATTTCTGGCAAATATTCTTTGCTTGACACTGATGAAATCTCTTAAGTGTTCAGTAAACCTATTATTCCTTGGCTTAGCTTTGCATCTCTATTTTCTTTCCTTTATTGCATCCCAACAAAGAGACAAGAGCATCAAGTCTCAGCCATATTGATCAAAGTCTTCTTAAACCATTAGCTCTCAGTTCTTAGAAAGGGATGGCTATTGGAATAAAAAAAAAGTTTCACTGATGTGTTTTGTTTATATATTATTACAAACCACTTACAATTCTTCCTCTCCCCATGAGAGGTCTCACATAACAAAACAAACTAAATAAAACTAAGAATACAGTGACTTTATCTGAAAGTATATGCAAACATAGCACATGTGCAGTAACTCTGACCTGTATTTAAAAAAAAGAAAAACAGAAATTTATTCTCTGTCTCCATCTGTCTCTTTCCCCCCCACTTCCCATTCTCCCCCTCTTTATCCCCACTCCTTCCCCCCTTCCTCATATCCATGTAAGAAATATAAAGTCAAGCAAGACAAATTTCTTCTTTGGTTTTATGCAAAATTATATGCCTCATTTTGCCCCGTAAATCTATCACCTGTCAGTCATGAAATATATGTGTTTCCACATTAGTCCTCTGGAATAATCAATGGGCAGTGTATTGATTATAGTTCTAACAATTTTGAAAGGTGTTTGTCTTGGTGTTATGATATAAATTCCAGATAAAGCAAACAGAAAACAGAGCCTGAAAACTCCAGCCACGTATGTGGATTGTAATCGTAGCACAATTAGGGATGTCTGACAATGGCAGTGAATTTAGGTCACAAAATTACCATAAATCATCATGCACAAGAGGATACTTGGTTATAGTGGTAATCATATGTGAGAAAAGGTTATGGAAATTCAAAATACTGGAAAATGTTAGCACTGGATTTGTTCCATGTGTCCACATGTGTGTTGCACAATTTTTATGCTTTTATTTTTTTTTATTTTATATCATTTATTGTACTATTCTTCTCAGTGTTCTAGTAACAAAAAGAGCTTGCCCAAGTTTTAACTGATAAAGAAGATAAACACTGAATAATCAAATTCATGTGACTGAAGCACACCTACAAAAATACACAGTTCAGCCACTGTGACTTGAAAAGAACACTCTTCCCTATCTTAAACTGGTGAATTGAGCATGAGCATTTCTAACAAAAAATGCAGAGCTATGTAATAATATAGAGTAATAGAGATAAGTGAATAGGTGATTTGGGATAAATCGATAGATAAGTACTTGCATAAATAAGTTGAGATGATAGCAAGATAAACAGTCACAAATTGATGAACTTTTAAAAGTGTACTGTGCTAAGCTTTGGGGATATAAAATAAGCAAATATAGGAGATAGCTCCTGCTTTCAAGGAACTTCTGTTCCAGTGAGAGAAAATAAGATGCAAAATGACAGCTGAAAAGGAGGAGGAAGGGCTAGCCAGATAGGAGGATGGTAATCTAGTGCAAAGAATCAGGAATAGCTGACCTGTGACCTCCCCCAAAAAGGAGGTTCTGGAAGGAACTCATCAGTGGCAGAAAAGACACACATAAGCAGTCAGGAGCCAGTTTGAGGCATGGTAGTTAAGTCCAGAGAAACAGGTTTGCTCAATAGGCAAACAGACAGAGGTCATGGAACAAGTCAAATGATTATTTTTAAGAGAAATTTGATCTTCGATACTGAAAACAATAAGCATGAAGGGAGTAACAACTTTTAAAAAGAATTTTGCCCCTAACCAACAGTCATCTACTATAGGACACTGAGTGTTGGGTATTGGGGACCCCCAGCATCATTCTGTGTATAATAAAGCTGTAAGCATTTGCTCTTCTTCCTGCATTTATTTCGTTAACAATGAAGATCTGCTTCAGTGAAGCCTGTGACAAAGCACAGTTTGCTTTGTAGTTAAGCATCTGTTTCTGATCTTGAGAAAAGGAAACATAATATCAATCTCCCTGGTAGGAAGCATCTGAGTTGTACGTGTTATGAAATATGGTGTCAAAGTGGGTCTGGAAAGCAAAAGCTTTAAAATTGGGTAGACTATCTGAATATCTTGATGCATTTTGAAAATCTTTTTAACTATTTCTTTTCAGAGGGACAACATGAGATGACAAAAAGAATAGTGGATTTGCAGTCAGAAAACCTGGGTTAAAATGCATGTGTAACATCAAGGGAGTCACTTTATCTCTTTTGACATTAATAATGTCTGGTGCAAAATAATGAAACTAGACTAGATGACTCCTAAAGTTCTGTCCAGATCTAAATTCTGACTTTGTTTTTAGAAGTTTGAATCTTTATTGATACTTTTTTAAAAAAATTTTTTAAAGCAATTGGGGTTAAGTAACTTGCTGAAGGTTACACAACTAGTTATTTCATGTATGGGTGCTAATTTTCTGAGGCTGGAACCGATCCCGGGTCCTCCTGACTCCGGGCCGGCACTCTCACTCACTGCACCATCTAGCTGCCCCTTTATTGATACTTTAAAAATTTTTTAAATTATTGTCATTTCCTGTGATATCCTTCTCTCTTACCTACCAGACATGTTATTCTTTGACAAAAAGAATTAAAAAGAGAGAAAAAAAGAAATTCAGCAAAAATAAGGAATATATAGATGAAGTCTGACAGTGTTATGTTACACAATCATAGACTTACCCTTTTCAAAGATGTAATCAAAATATATTTTCTCATCATTTTTTCTTGGGGTCCAAGCTTGAGCATTAAATTTGCATAACTTTCATTTTCATCTTTTATTATTATTTTTATTCTTTCCTTTACATTGTTTTAGTTACTATACATATAATTTTCCTTGTTCTTTGTACATCATCAGTTCATTTGTCTTCCTATACTTTTCTAAATTATTCACAGTCTTCATTTCTTGTGGCATACTAAATATTCCTTTACATTCATGAGCCACATTTCTTTAGTAATTCCTCAAATGATGAGAATCTAGTTTATTCACAATTCCTTGCTAATATAAAAGTACCACTATGTATATTTTTGTGAATATAGAACCTTTCTTTTTGGCTTTTATCTCCTTGGGTATGTGCCTAGCAGGAAGATCTCTGTATCAACAGGCATGGATATTTCCATCACTCTTAGAACAATTATATTTTGCTTTCCAGAAAATTGGACCAACTTCCAACTCCAATCAGTGTTATTAATTTGTTAATCCTCTCCACAGAAATTGTATAGTACCATCAATTGTTGTCTTTGCCAATTTTCTGGGTATAAGGTGAAACCTAAAGCTATTTTGATTTGAATTTTTCTTACTATTGATAATTTGGATAGTTCATTCATATGTTTACAAGTTTGGATTTCTAATTTTGAAAATTATATCCTTTGACCACTTTTCCTTTGGAAAGTGATTGTAATGGAAATGCAAATTTAAAGATCTTCCCTGCCCCTAGACCCTTTGATAGGCTTAAGAGACTCTGAGAACCTTCCTTAATTTGAAAATATACTCTGCTCCCTAATAGGCTGAATGTGGTCACATGGAGCCTGTGGCAGGAGGCTTGGTTTTTAGGAATGCCCACACCTTGTTGCTGTGTGATTGGGCAGTGGGTCAAGAGGGTCCCACACCTTGTTGCTGTGTGATTGGGCAGTGGGTCAAGAGGGTCGTTACAGTCTCTGACCCAGGAGAAGGCTATATAATCCCTGATTTGAGGCTTTGATTTGGGGCTCACTTTGATAAGTGTTGTGTGATTTGACCAGATGAGACTCTGGGCAGCCATTGAGAGCCCCCCAGCTTTGAAAACCTAGACATTGATGCTTCCCTCTCTGGTAACTGTGATTTGGTATTGATGCAGTGGTTGGACAGTTTGGAAGCCTGTCTGCTTGATCTGTTTGTTTCTCTGTCTTGTAAGTTCTATCTGTATACTTTGAAGTTCAGGGTGCTGACCTTTTTCCCCTGAACTAGGTAAATGATATATGTTTGATTGATTAAAGTGAGCTTGTTAACTCATTTTGAGTTGCTTTCCTTTAGAAAAGCAGATCTAGGGGTGGCTAGGTGGCGCAGTGAGTAGAGCGCTGGCCCTGGAGTCAGAAGGACCTGAGTTCGGATCCGGCCTCACACACTTAAGGAACACACAAACAAAAACCTAGCCATGTGACCTCGGGCAAGTTACTTAACCCCAATTGCCCTCCAAAAAGAAAAAAAAAAGCAGATCTAAGAACCTGTGTTGGCAGCCACCCTGGGGATTTTGGGGTGCTTGCTGCTACAGTGATCCTGGTTATATTTTTAATATATATAAATGCACATACATATATATATATATATATATAGGCATATATCTGATATACATATATGAGTATGCATACATATATATATGCATATTCATATGTATATCATATATGCATATGTTTTCAATTCTTATCAGTCATTTGATGCAAAATTTCCCCTAATTAACAACTTACTTTCTTATCCTACTTGAATTGATTTTGATGACATAAATCCTTTTTCCTTTCATTTAATTGAAATTCTCTATTTTATCTTTTGTGATCACATTTATCTCTTATTGGTTAAAAACTCTCCCTTTTATCATATCTGTGAAAGCTACCTTGATCTGGTTATATTTTAATGGTATAACTTTAATATTTAATTTACTCATCAATTTTTAGCTTATCGTAGGGTATCGTATAAGGTATGAGTCTAGTCCTTATTTCTGCTAAATTGCTTTCCAGTTTTCCTAGGAATTCTTGCCAAATAGGTGCTCTTGCCCAGTTAATATTAAACACTACATTTTTTAAGTTTGTTTCTGATTCCTCTTAATCAGTCTAGTCTCTTCTATTCATCTGTTGTTTAACAAGTACCTAAGAATAGTGGTGAATACTGCTTTGTGGTATAGCATGAAATCTAAAACCTCTATTCCCCATAATTCACCCTTTTTTATCAGTTTGATCTTTCTTCAAATGCATTTTGCTATTATTTTACCTAGTTCTACTATATATCTCCTTGGTAGTTTGAATATTACAATATTGAAATAATAATTTTAAATACTATCATAATTTTTATTGTATTGGTGTGGCCCAATCATGAGCAATGATATTTATCAAATTATTTATATTCTATATTTCTTTAGGCAATATTTAAATGTTTACATTCATAAAGGTCTTGAACATAATATATCTTCTGACAATGGGGGCCAATTTTCTCATTTGGAAAATAAAATCTTATTTTAGATTAAATATAAAGGAAGTATTGAGATTACAAATATATTTCATTTATTATTTTTCTTTTTAAATTATATACAACTATTGAACATCATCAGAATTTTTTTGTTTGCAATTTTTTAACAAGTTGTACCAGCTAGTGTATTGTTTCATTCTTTCATTATCATTTAAAATTTCCTCTGAATTTTTGTGGGTCACTATACCAAGGTACTACTCAGCTTACAAGAATTAATAAAACAGAAATCTGTCAACAATAAGGGACAATTTACATTCTCTTGAACCAAAGAAAACCACATCATTTTAAGTATTGTTTTTAATTTTCAAACAGTTGGAAACACTGAAAAGGGTCATGAATAATAACATTAACAACCACAACAATAACCACAATTTTATTCTGTAAACAAGACCTCTTGCTCATCAACTTAATGGTCAAAACAGAGTAAACCATGTTCATTTCCCATTTAGTCAAGAAACACTCAGTCAATAAGCATGTAGTAAACACCTACTATATACTAAGCTGTGTGTTAAACTATGGAGAGACAGATATACACACACATACATACATATACAAATGCACACATATATACATGTATTATGTATGTGTACATGCACATATATGCACACATATGTGAAAGACATTTAGCAATGTGGGTTTGATTCCCAGCCAGAGAAGTCCCTGTTTTCCCCCTCCAGACTATATCCACTCAGATAAGGAAAATTCTATTGTTGTCATCATCTTCATCAGCACTAGCATTTGTCTATTGCTTTAAAGTTTGCCAAGTACTTTTACAAATTTGATCTCAGTTGATCCTCACAATAACCCTGGGAGATGAGCGCTGTTATGAGTTCCATTTTACAGTTGAAAAATGTGAGGCAGACAGAAGTTAAATGACTTCCCCAGAGCTGTACAGCTAATAAATGTCTGAGGGAAGATTTGAACTCAGGCCACCTAATTCCAGTCCCAGAGCTCCAACCACTTTGCCACCTAACCACTGGTAGCACATGGCAGAGAGTGGAATGAGTGCTGGATTCTATATCAATGTAGCTGACTGCCAGTATGACCTTGGACAAACCACTTACACTCTCTGGGCCTCAGCCTCCTCCTTTTGCAAATAAGAGGCTAGCAATATTTAACTTCTAAGGCCCCTATTTTATGTACTATGAATAAGACAAGTTTCACTAAAGTGCCATGGTACTCAAATTTGTCAAACTTTTAAACTGTGACTTATTTTTCATAGCTTTATGGATTATTGGAGCTGGAAAGGGTCATAGAGATTAATCTCATATAACTGCTTCACATTTAAGATGAGGAAACTGAGGTCTAACAAGGGCAAATGATTAAATTTGGGGTGTTTTCAACATAAAGAAATAGAGGCAGCTAGGGCTGCTAGGTGATACAGTGAATAGAGCACCAACACTGGAGTCAGGAGGACCTGAGTTCCAATCCAGCCTCAGACACTTAACACTTACTAGTCCTGTGACCTTGGGCAAGTCACTTAACCCCAACTGCCCTGCCTTCCCCCCTCTAAATTTTTTTTTTAATTAAAAAAAAAATAATTAGAGGCAGTTAGCTGTTGCATTAGATTGCGTACTGGGCCTGGAGTCAGGAATACATGAGTTGAAATTCACCCTGAAACATTTACTGGCTGTGTGATCCTGGGCAAGTCACTTAAACTTAAACTCTGTCTGCCTCAGTTTCCTCAGCTATAAAATGGGAATCATAATAGCACCCTCCTCCCAGGGTTTTCATGAGGATCAACTGAGATCAAATTATAAAGTACTTAGCACCATGCCTGGCACATAGTAAACACTTTATAAATACGTGTTTCTTTCTTTCTCCCAAATTCTCTGGTTAATAGTTAGAAGAAATGGGACTTGAGTCTCATTGCCCCCAAGTGTGTTTGCTCTTGAGCTAGTTATTTGGCCACTACATTTGGTGACATTTATAGAGGCTTCTTTGGCAGCAGCCCCTTCCCTCTTTCCTCCTCTCTGGGCAGGAAGCATATTTGGACTACTTCTCTATGAGATTCCTGCCATTTAGTAGGAAATAAAACAAACAAACCAATAAAAAATGTAAAATGATACAATTCCTGCTAATTGTCTTTAATTCTAACTGGGCCATCCTGTCAGCATCAGTCTGGTCAAACAATTTCGATTAAAACGTTTAAATAAATCAAAATAACTTATTGATCATCATGGAAATTGATAGAACTGCAGGCAACCAGGCTGCCATTAATAATCCTTGGCATTTCTTGCATTTTTCACCTTTGCGGGATTACTTGCCACACGGTTATTAAACAAACAGGATTCCTGCTATTGGCATGAAAATAATGACATTACCTTGATTTTATCACAGTCCTTCTTCTTCCTCACAACTCAGAGCTCCTTCACCCATCTTACTGGATCCAAAGGAAAGAGTATTACAGTTGTCATGAGTTCAGATTCTATACTTGGCACTTTCCAGCTGAGTAACCATGAGCAACTTACTTAGCTTTTCTAAACCTCACTTTCCTCATCTCTAATATGGGGCTGATAGTATAGTCTCCCTCAGAGAATTGTGGCGGAGAAAGTGCTTTGTAAATTTTAAAGTGCTATCAAAATATGACCTATTCTTTATCCTCACAAATTCTTCTGAGGTTTGGAGGTTTTGATATTAACTTCTGGATTTCACATATGAGAAATCTGTGTCCCAGACAAGTCAACTGATTTCTCAAGAGTCCCTCATGGACAGTAGCCAAGACTAAAATCAGGCCTTGTCTAATTTAGTCCAATGATCTAAATTGTCAATTGCACTGGCCTAATTCTTTCTGGAAGAAGCTATTTTATTTGCCTAAATTCCATAAATAAATAAATAAAAGCCTCATGAAGTTCATTTTAATATCCTAGTTCTGAGACGGAAAGGGTCAGTTATGCTTAGAATTAGTTATGTGACCCAAGAATGTTTTAATCCTACACAAGTTTTAAAACTAAAGGAGATGTGAGGTTTCATCTAGCCCAGCTCTCTCTTCATGCAGATAAGGAACCTGAGTCCCAGAGAAATTTCATGATTTTGACTTGTTCAAGGTCATTCAAAATATTATGTAAAAGAGTTAGAATCAAAGCTATAAAGGACTTCAGAGGCTATCTAATCCAAATTCTTCATTTTCTAGATGAGAAAATCAAGACCCAAGGCCACAATTAGTATCAGAGGCAGAATTCAAACCCAGTCCTTTTGACTCCAACCCCAGTGCTCTTTCCACTGTCTAATGGTCCCTCTGACCCAGTTGTTCTGGCTCAATTGCTTTGGACTTTGACCTCACTGCTTTGGAACTAGTTCCTAGATGCAGGAACTGTGACAGAAGACTGATAAACATGCTTTTGTTCATTTTCGGTTATCCCACTTCAAGTTCATTTGAATATTTATTATTTGAGGAGAAACTTTTCCCTCATATTTTCAAAATGATATCCTTGATTTGCTTACTTGGGCACAAAAGCCTACTGCAAGAGGATATTAAAATTATAGCATTGCTTTCTCTGCCTAGCAAGATTGGCCTTAAAGAGCTTCTGGATATGAGCTAAGGGGATGAGGAAACCTAGGAGGTTTGTCAAACTCTCTCACAATGGTATTGAAACAAGCTGCCTCAGAGTACAGCCCAAGGCATGGAAAGGAATGACCGAAAATTGGAGCTGGAAACTTGACAGCTGAAGTCTTTCCAGGTGATAAGAGCTTGTTTTTAATCACAAGAGAGAGGGAGCCCAAAGGATCTGGACTTGCCTTAGGTGCTGTCACCCTTGCCTCAGAGAAGAACCACTGGGAGAAGTCAGATATTGTAGAGATAAGGAGGCGATGTAAAAAAAGAAAAAATAATAATACTTCCCCCACTCCTTACTGGAATTTTGAAGGATTGTAAACATTTCCCTTTGACTGGTGATAGCTTTTAACCCAAAAGGAAAGAAAATGGAATCTGATTCATGCATGGGTATTAAATTTTCTCTGCCTTAACTTGTGCACAGGAAGTACTCAGTTATTTGCATCAGTGGCAAGTAAGGGAGGAGTCTAATCTCTTCAAGGTCACTTAAGTACTCTGTGCTCTATAGCAGGCTTAAGCTCTCAGTGTATTGCAGACCTTCATTTGCCCACTGTCCAAGGGAACTAAAGAAAATATTTTATCTGTCTCATAAAAGTTAAGAGGCAGCACAATTTTGGAAATGTGTGGCAAGGAAGTGACTGGGATGTTGGGGGATCTAAAACCAAGCCATCTGAGAACAAGTGAAAGGAAAAGGTGGGGTATCTAGTCACAAAACCTAGCCTAGGAAGACTTAGTTGACCTCATGCTAAGTAGAATGAGCCAACTCAGAACAACACTAACAGTAACATTGTAAAAATAAACACTTTGTGGTAATTTAATTCTGATCAACACAGAGACAAACCATAATTCCCGAGTACCAGAGAGGAAACACGATACCTGCCTTCTGACAAAAGGAGCTGCAAAATGACATGGGTTTTTGGACGTGGCCAATATGAGAATCCATTTTGCTTGTCAATTCATACTTAGTACAATAGTTTTCTTTTTCTTTTGTTTTCTTTTTCTCCCTATAGTGGGGTGGGGAGGGGAGGTGGGAGAGAAAATAAATGTTAGTTAATTGGGGGGGGGAAGGGAGTTTAAAAAAGAGAAATAAAGAAAGGCTATTGTGGATAACTGTATGTAAGTATTTGAAGGGCTGCTCATTTCAAGAGGGATTAGGCAAGTTTTACAGGCCCTGAAGAGCAGAACTAGGACCAAGAGGTAACAAGTACAGAGTCGGGTAGAGTAATGTCAAGTGAAAACTCTCTGGCAATTAGAGCCATCCAGAAGTAAAACAACCTGTCTCAGGAAGTAGAGGGCTTCCCATCTTTGGAGATCTTCAAGTGAGGACTATATAACCACTTATTGTGGCTATTGTACCAGGGATAGCTTTTCAGGTACAGACTAAGTGACCTGTGGGATCCCTTTCAACTCTTGAGATTCTGTGATGCCATGATTAATATGATGGCATCCTGGTATGGAGTCAGGAAGACTTGAATTAAAATCTGGCCTCAGACACTTACTAGTTGTATGCCCTAGGCAAGTCACTTAACCCTGTTTGCCTCAGTTCCTCATTTGTATCCAGTGTCACTATCCATATCATCTAGTGGCTCTGCCAAGAAAACACCAAATGGGATCACAAAGAATCATACGGGACTGAATTGACTGAACAACAATAAAAGTTACTCTGTAAAGATTAGAACCTAAACAAAACACTAAAATTTTACTAAAGGGGACCATTCTGCAACTAAATTTCCATGGAAGGGACTCCCCTTGTAAAAACATGAAATAAAATAATGATAAATCCAGGAGTGTGCTAGAGACAACTATTACCAAAAAGCTGATTATAATTTTTCAGCATGCACATTAACTCCTCAGAAATTGGCAAATACTACAAATCAGGGCTTGATTTACTGTTTTGTCAATTGTCTAGACTTAAGGAAGTGATTAAGAAAATATTAATGGTGCAGATTAAACTTAAAAGTATGTGTGTTGTACTTTTTTTTTTTTTTTGACCAGTGTACAACTGGATCTATAAACCCTATAAACTGGATCTATTCACTGTGTTCATTCACATTTTCTGGAATAGTAATAGTCTTGCATAGTCCTTTGCTGGTTTGGTCCACCTTCTTCCTGAAAGCACATGGCTAGTCTGAGAGGCACACTCTTTAGCCATGAATCAAAGCAAAACTAAGTGCCCAATATGGGTCTGGCATGCATGAGTCATAAATGCCTTCCTGAATACTAGCAGTAACCATGAAACATAGTTTGAGTCTAGTTACAAGAATATTAGATTAAATTTCAGATCTTATTTCTGATCATAATTTTTAAAGTAACTGCTTGATAACCTTTTTGGACATTCTCATACAACAAAATTTTGAAAGCACTATTGGCAGCACAAAAGCAAACAAAATATACCGATGACTTGAGTAGGGAAGTGGCATACCCAGGATGGCTGCTAGCACAGGTTCTTAGATATGTTCTACTAGGAAAGATAGCTGTTTAATGGGTCAACAATCTTTTTTTAAAGTACATTCACTAGTTCAGGGGAAATGTCAGCATTTCCTAAATTGAACATCAGAGAAAACACAAGCAGAGAAATAAAGACCAACAGACAGAGCTGTGACTGCCTGAATCAACCAAACACTTTACATATATACATATATTTATATAAGTATATATATAATATACTTCTCAGAGCCAAAAGGCATCACAACCCTCATGATTCAGTGTCTAATTAGAAATTAGCAAAAGGTGTGAAAGCCTTCTTACAAGCAAGTGTCCCTTAATGGGCTCTATGTGAAGCCTATTAATGGATGGAGAAGGTCTTAAATCCCATTAACATAAATGAGGGCTTACCATAAGAGATAATATGGGCTCAAGCTTGAATGAAGTTAGGCATTCTAAAAGGAAATGTTGAGAAGGGAGTAGATTAAACTTCAGAGCAGGGATTCAGTGGTGGTGGTAGCTGTTTTGTCTTTATTTGCCCTCTTCTAACACATATAACATTAAGTAAAATGAATTGATTTGGACTTCAAGTATGGCCCAGTGGTAGTTCAATACTGAGTTTGAAAAACAGTTACTAGTCCAGTTTGGTTAGAAGACAGAATACATGAAAGGGAACTAATATGAAGTAAGGCTTTAAAAGTAGGTTACTGACAGATTGTGAAGGGTTTGAAATACCTAACAACATCGTAATTTTTCTCTTTTTTTATCCTAGAGACAATCAAAAGCCAAAGCATTCTTGATCAGAAGAGTGACATGATTAGATTTGTAATTGAGGAAGATTATTTTAGGAGTTAGGAGAATGAGAGACTCAGAACAATGGCTTGATAAGGAAGCTGATAGTTCAAGCAAAAACGATGGTGGCTGTATGAGTAGAAAGAAAGGAAGAAATGATATAGAAGGAGAATTGATAAGATTTAGAGACTGCTTCTTGACAATAGAGAATTACATTCACTTTTCTCTGAAATAAGTTTCTTCCATCTTTATGATAGGCTCTCCACTTGACTTGACAAGTACATTGTGAAAATTTGGGGCCACAACTCTCCTTTTCAGGTTTATTTGTGAGGTTTTGGGTGGATTTACACCATTATCATCATCACCATCACCATCATCATCATCATCACATTTTTGTAGTACTTATGTACCAGGCACTGTTCTACGCATTTTACAATTAATCATTGTTCTTTATTCCCCTTATCTTCACTCTCATAAATTCCCCCTCCTACTCCTCATTTAGACTGTGAACTTATCAAAATAACAATAACAAGCAAAAACTTCCTTTAGAGCAAGGTATCTGTAACTCTGCTGAGAGCACCTCTTCCTATACTTGCCATCAGCATTTGGCCCCATCCAGTCCCCCACTTAATTGTGGTAGCTGATTTCCAAAGAAAATTGGCACTTGCTTTGGACTAGTGGTATAAAGAGCCATTACTTCCCCCTACCAATGATTCTGTGACAAAGTGAAGTCCAGATGTTGGGGGCACTTTGCTTTCTAAGACAGAAACTTTCAAATAAATACTTCAGAGAGAATGGATTGTGTTCTCCAACCTGATTAGCCATGAGAAGCATTTTCTATGGAGACCATTTATTTAAACTTCTCTTTTAAGGTTTGGTTTTAATGTTGCAAAGCTACTCAGAGCTATGGTTCCAAGGGAGAGGGGAAGGGGAGGGAAAGAAGGATGGGAGCTGTACAAGATGTTTATAATCAGCATGTAAAATGCCTGTCTTAATTCCCAAGCAGTGCATTAATAATATGTAACAGTTAATACCCTATATTGCTTCTCAGCTATTGCTCATTAGTCGGCGCATTACAGGATGTTCAGAAACATTGGTGAATCACATAGAATCAAACATCTCATTTTCTCATTTCCCCCCATCTTTTCATTAATGCCTATGCCAGGAATGCAAAACATCTGATAGTCTAATTGGATTTTGGGAGAGAGAAAATATCAAATTGAGAAGAAGTAAACATCATCTTGCATCACTTGGCCCAAAATGACATTAAAAAAAAATACCCACCCCACCCCCATTACCCTCCTTTTTAAATAATTATCATAATTTGTGAAAGGCACTGAGCAATGTATTGTGTCAGTATCGTTTAGTTTTGCAGAGACAGGTCTTTACCTTAGTTACTGAGCAAATTAAGCTCTTGAGTTGCCATGTATAATACCAAAAATTCTGCAGCTTGAGATTCAGAATCAGCCCCTAGAGATACACAATACTGGAATTTGAGGCTTCCTAGGTATTCTATGAGAGTCCATAGATTGGAAAACAGACCATTTCCTACTAATCTGTAAGATCTTCAAGGGCAGGGAAGTGTTCTCATGTTCATTACCCCACTCAATATCCAACACAGAGCTTTATGTATAATAATATAGGACTTAGGCACAAGACACTCTGATTATAGGCCTGGTTAGCAATTTGGTAACTCACATTTGAGAAACATTGATGCTTAGTACAGTGGTGTCAAACTCAAATAGAAATGGGGGGGTGCAGCATAAGAATACTTGAGGACTGCATATTGACTTAAGAAGACACATAGTAATATAACCTGTTCTCTATTGTATTTTTATTTATAAAGTTGCAGGAGGCCAGGCAGTTTGACTAGTCTGAAGTGTGTGTGAAGGCAAATTAGTAAATTCTATAAGTCACTTTCCAGGGGTGGGGAACCTGCAGCCTCAAGGCCGCATGTAGCCCTCTAGGTCTTCAGGTGCAATGCTTTGACTGAATCCAAACTTTACAGAACAAATCCCCTTAATAAAAGGATTTGTTCTGTAAAAATCAGGTTCAATCAAAGATTGCACCCAAGGGCCTAGAAAGCTACGTGTAGCCTCAAGGATGCAGGTTCCCCACCCCTAGTTTAAACTGAGTTAATTGAGAGCCAGGACTATTTTGAGGAGAGTTGTTGTGTTTGTTTTTATTTTCTTTTGTTTTTTGTATCTCCAGAACCTGGAAAAAACAGGCTAGTTGACATAATTTGTGACCCTGGACAAGTCCCTTAACTTCTCAGTTCCTCAGACAACCCTTAAGACTATACATTTCTGCTATGTTGACATGAAGGTAGTTTTCTAACTGGGAAGTTCCTTCATTCAAGAAATTACAGGCCTGAACTAAGTATGTAGCATCTTCAGTTTTATTAATCCCTTTCATTACAACGTCTTTAAGCTAGGCTGTGGAGGTATTCTCATGTTATCGATAACAGAGGTGAGTATCAGGAAAATAAAATGATTTTTCCATGATTATTCCTAGGTAACTACATTAATAGAGCCCAGGAATTGGCTTTTGAAAGACCTGACTTCTAATCCTGCTTCAGAAATTCCTTGGCTATGTGGTTCTGAAAACTATTACTACCTAACTACTTAGTGCCTTACTTTCCTTATCAGTAAAATGGGATAATAACAGGCTTGTTTTGAGGATCAGTCTAGGTAACATAAGCAAACTGTTTTTGCTAACCTTAAAGTATTATATAAATGCTGGCTTTTACATCGTTATTCTAATTGTATTTTATTTTTTTTCTAATTGCATATAGAGAAAGCTTTCAACATTAACTTTTATGAGACTTTGTGTTGTAAACTTTTTCTCTCTCCCTTTCTTCCTCCCATCCTCCCTCCTCAAGACAGGAAGTAATCTGATTTGGACTATATATGTTCAATCATATTAAACATTACATTGTTATTCTTATTATTGTTGGTAGATATCAGAGCTATGATTTAAATTTGTCTGCTCTAATTCCTAGTCCAAGGCTCTTTTTACTACATTGTCTCTTTTGGACAGGGCAGCTAGATGCTGCAGTGTATATAGAGCTAGGCTTAGAATCACAAGATTCATCCTCATGAGTTCAAATCTGGCCTCAGATATTTATTAGTTGCATGACCCTGAGCAAGTCACTTAACCCCGTTGCCTCAGTTCCTTATTTGCCAAATGAGCTTGAGAAGGAAATGGCAAACCACTCCATTGTCCTTGCTAAGAAAACCCCAAATGGGGCAGCAAAGAATTGGACAAGACTGAGCAACAACAGCTCTTTTGAACAAAACATATAATCTGTTTAGGATGTAAGCCTCTGGACTACATTTGCAGTCAGAATATACCAGAATTCAAATCCTGTCTGTGATTTTTACTGCTTGAGTAACCTTGAATAGCTAATATTGTTCATCTGTAAAATGACTTCTAAGCTTCCTTCCAGGTCTACATGGACACTGCTATGACAAAATAGTATATCTTTTGAGATGCTTTTCAACACTAATATATCTCTAACTACGTGTTTCTAATAAATAAATCTTCATTGGATGAATGAATTTCTACAATTCTCTTTTCTACAAAAAAATTTTATATCAGGTCAACAAGCCTTTATTGAGTACCCCTTATGTATCAGGCACTAAGCCAAGTGCTGACAGGAGAAAGAAAGGAGAAAGACAGTCCCTGCTCTTTAGGGTCTTGCAGTCTAATGTAGGGACCACATAAAAACAGCTATGAATAAACAAGGTATATACAGGATAAGTTAGAGCTAAAGAACAGAGGCAAGGTACTAACATCAATAAAGATCAGGAAAGGCTTTTTTCTTTTTTTTTGCCAAATGCTTTATTAACTTCTGTTTTACATCATTCATCTCCACCAGATTTTGAGTTACAATTTTCTGCAATTTTCCCCCTATCCACCACCCCAGAATAGCAGTCCCACAGGATATCCCCCCATCCAATCTGATGTCTCCCATATCTTCTCCCATACCTCCTTCAACTTTGCCATTAGGGCAAGGTGAATCTCTGTGCCCCAATGCCTGGACATCTTATCTCCCAGTTACATGCAAAATAGTATTAATAATAGTATTTATATATATTTGAAACATTTAATTTTAAAATTTCGAATCCCAGATCGATTCCTTTCGTCCCTTGTCACCCACTCCCGCTGAGAAGATAAGCAATTCAGTATATGTTGTACATGTATAGCTATATAAAACATTACCATAGTAGATATACTGTAAAAGACTGACTATATTTCCCTGCCACCCATCCCACCCCCAACCTGGTCCAGTCCCTACTTTGATCCTGTCCCTCTTCAAAAGTGGGTGACTCCAACCTCCTCTCCCCCCAGCATGCCTACCCCTCCATTACCCCCCCTCTCATCCCCCTCTCCCCTACTCCCCTAAAGGGTGAGATATCCCATTTAGTATGTATGTCATTCTCTTCCTGAGCCAAATTCAATGAGCATATGGTTTTGCCTTTTTGACTTCCTGTTCTTGACCTCCCCTGCAACTACTTCCCCTTGCCTCTTCTACATGAGATAGTTTACCCCCCCCGTCTCTCCCCATCTCCTCTTGCCAAATTCCTCTCTCACCTCTTAATTTCACCCCTTTAGTATCATCCCTTCCCTCTAAATTCAACCTGTACCCTCTAAACATGTATACCTGTAAACATGCATACATACATTCACAGATGTATCCATATTCCCATATACCATTCTTCAATTATTTTCATACTGAGAAATGTTTCATCAGTGACAATTATTGTTTTTCCATGTAGGAATGTAAATAGTTCAACTTTGATAAGTTCCTTTTGATTTCTTTTCACTGTTTACCTTCTCAAGTATCTCTTGCTTCTTGTGTCAGGATGTCAAATTTTCTATTCAACTCCGTTTTTTTTTTCCTTAAGAATGCTTGAAAGTCCTTTATTTCACTGAATGACCATATTTTCCCCTGAAACAAGATACTTAGTTTTGCTGGGTACTTAATTCTTGGTTTTAATCCCAGGTCCTTTGCCCTCTGGAATATCATATTCCATGCCCTTCAATCCCTTAGTGCAGAAGCTGCCAGGTCCTGGGCTATTCTGATTGTGTTTCCACAATATTGAAATTGTTTCTTCCTGGCTGCTTGTAGTATTTTCTCCTTGATCTGGGGATTCTGGAACCTGGCTATAATATTCCTGGGAGTTTTCTTTTTGGGATCTTTTTCAGGAGGTGATATGTGGATTCTTTCAACCTCTATTTTGCCCTCTGGGTCTAAAACATCAGGGCAATTTTCCTTGAGAATTTCTTGAAGGATGATTTCTAGGTTCTTTCTTTGATCATGGCTTTCAGGTAGTCCAATAATTTTTAAATTATCTCTCCTGGATCTATTTTCCAGGTCAGTGGTTTTTCCCATGAGATATTTCACATTGCCTTCTATTCTTTCAATTGCTTGGATCTGTTTAACAGCATCTTGATTTCTCATAAAGTCACTAGCTTCCATTTGCTCCAGTCTAATTATGAAGGAATGAATCTCCTCAGTGAGCTTTTGAGATTCTTTTTCCTTCTGGCAAATTCGGCTTTTTAAGGCATTC
The DNA here is from genome assembly GCA_011680675.1 of Gymnobelideus leadbeateri. Classification (NCBI taxonomy): domain Eukaryota; kingdom Metazoa; phylum Chordata; class Mammalia; order Diprotodontia; family Petauridae; genus Gymnobelideus; species Gymnobelideus leadbeateri. The sequence continues at coordinate 58,676 of WOXC01000585.1, forward strand.
TTCTCCTCATTGCCTTTTTAAGCCTCTTTTGCCACTTGAGTTATTCTATTTTTTAAGGTGTTATTTTCCTCAGTCAGGCTGTTGACTCTCATTTCATACTTTTCTTGCACACTTCTCATTTCTCTTCCTAATTTTTCCTCCACTTCTCTTATTTTGTTTTTAAAATCCTTCTTAAGGTCCTCTATGGCCTGTAACCTACTCCAATTTTCATTTGGGGCTTTTGGTGCAGGATTTCTGACCTCACAGTCCTCCTCCTGTTCCATGCTTCAATTGTCTTTGCCCCCAAAATAGGACTCTAATGTTCAATTTTTCTGTTTATTTTGTTTCCTTTGCCTTGGCATGTTGCCACTTAATTAATTACTTGACTTTTGGGCTTGTTGCCACAGTAGGAGTCTGCCACCAGTCAGAGGAGCTTCCCTCCCAAATGTCAGGGTCTTCTCAACTGCCAGAGGTATTAGTTGGGTGCCCTTCCTGGAGCCCCCACACATTCTGGCAAGCTGGACACACACCCCAAGACCTCCACCCCAGACCACAATCCAGATCCAGGGAGGTTAAAGCAAGAGCGATTATCCCCCCAGGAATGATCACCAGATCCCCCTACAGTTCACAGATCAGGAGCTGAAGCTGCAACTGAAGCTGCAAAATGGCAGCTGTGCTGTAGTTCCTCAGCAGCTTCTCACCCCCAGGGGAAGAAGCTGATGCGTTCCCAAATACTGGTCCCAAAGTCCATAGGGCACTAACCTCTCACTTTGTCTTAGGCATCTATGTGTTGATTATTCTGAAATCACCACAGCTGCGGGTGTTCTGGGGTTCCCCCCAGCCGGCTGCTGGTCCGGCTGCCCTGGGGCTAAAACCTTCGACTCAAGCAGTCCTGGGCTTGGCTCCCAGAGCGATTCACTGGCCTCTCTCTGCCAGGCTGCTGGGCCACCGGGCTGTCCTCAGTGGAAGGTTAGCTTCTCTGTGTTGTTCTGTGGCTTCTGGAGCTCCAAGGTTGTTCAGAGTCCTCCTTTTACATAATTTTGAAGTGGTGTGGGCTGGAGCACCATGGAAGTGCTGTTTCTACTCTGCCATCTTGGGTCTGTCCCCCAAGGCTTTTTTCAAAGTTAGAATTTCAGTGAGGAATCAAAAGAAGACAGGAGGTGAAGATGAAGAAAGATAGAATTACAAGCATAGGGGACAGGCAGCAAAAAAAGTGAAGAGTTGGGAAATGGAATACCTTATGTAAGGAACAGCAAGTGGGTTAATGTCACTAGATTAAAGAATACTTGTTATAAGTAAGGTGTAAAAGGAGTCTGGAAAAGTAGAAAAGGACCGAGTAATAAAGGGCTTTGAATGTGACAGATTAGATACTTGATCCTGGAGATAATGGGGAGTCTATGTAGTTTATTGAATGATGGTGTAGGGGGTGGGGAGTGAGGAGTGGTGACATGGTGGATTTCACAACTGAGTGGAGGACGTACTGGAGTGGGGAGAGACTTGTGGCAGAGGCACCAAAAAGTAGACTATTGCAATGTTGCAAGTGTTAAGTAAGATGAGAGCCTGCACCATAGTGGGGTAGCAGTGCTAGAGGAGAGAGGAACAGATACTAGAAATATTAAGAAGGCAAAATCAGTAAGACCTGGCAAGTTTCCTTATATTCAAAATCAGAGTTGGCACTAATGTCCACTCTATGCCTAATGCTATATGACTTCTGTTCTAGTGCCTTGCACCTAAAATTATGCAAACTGGAAAGAGCAGGCATTCAATTATCATGTTTACTTTTGATCAGAAAGCCAATTTTCTCACTGTTAGCATTTCCTCCTCTCCCCATGTTTTTGATGTGCTCGATACTCATTTGAAGATCTTTCAAAAGAAGTCATGAGGATGCCCTCTTCTTCAGGGCAAAGTTTGGTCATTATCTTTAGTGTCTGATTTCATTTTAACCATTATGTTGTAGTTATAGTAAACCATATATTCTTTCACTTTGCAACATATGGTTTCCATCCATCTCTGTATCCTTCCTTTTCATTGTTCCTTGCAGCACCAGAGTATTCTATTATATGCATCATTCATGCACCACAATTTATTTAGCCTTTTCCCAAAAGGACAGTCATCTACATCGTTTGCAGTTACTTGCTATTGAAAAAAAAGGTGCTACTATGTTGGTGTATATTGAACCTTTCTTTTGATTTTTGGCATCCTTTGGGTATATGCCCAGCAATACGATCCCTGAGTCAAAGAGTATAAGATATTTTGTTTGTTTTATTACTATGATTCCAAACTGCTTTCTAGAATGGTTAAACCAATTAAAAGTTCCACTAATAGGGTATTAGTGTTCCTGTAACATTTGTTTAGGACAGATGACCCAATGATTTCTCTTGCAATAGCTGAATGGCTTTTTAAAATTATTTATTTTGAAGTCTCTAGGCTCCTTATGGATTTTTCCCCAACCTACATGCTGATTCATCAAGTATTTACTCATATTTTAAAGTCTGAGAGTTGAACAGCATAGTTTTTTTATGTGTTGCATTTTCTTTAAAAGGTATTTATCTAAAAAATATTCACATGGCTTAAAATAGAATCTCTTCTGTGGTGAGGCAGTCACACAAATTTTATTTGCCAATTTTTGCTTTTATTTTCTATAACACCCTAAAGGCCCATGGTCCTATGGTAAATTGAAAAGATCATCAGCCTGGGAGTCAGGAATTTTTATTCTCAGCCCAGCCATGGACTAGTTATATGACTTTGGAAAAGTCATAAACTCTCTTGGCCACCTTGAAGAAGCAGGTAAATTGTTCACTGGAGAAGATGATGGGTCTGGAATCAGAAAGACTTGAATACAAACCCATCCTTTGAAACTTCCATGTGACCCTGAGCAAGTCACTTAACCTCTAACTATCTCAGTTTCCTCAAGTGTAAAATGGATATTATTATAGCATCTACCTCAGAATGTTTCGAAGATCAAAAAAGCTAACATTTGTAAAGTAAACACTGCCTGGCACATAATGAGAGCTTAATAAATACTTTTTTTCCTTGCTTGCCATTTAGTTTTTTTGATCTGTAGAATGGGTATTATCCTAAATCATCTCCAAGGGCATTTCTAGCTCAATCTTAGCTTTAAAATTACATGACTTTGAATATATTAATACATTGGTTTGGAATATATGAAATATATAGGGAGAAGAGCATCATATAGTAGACATGGGTCTGGAGACTAGGAACAAAGTCTTGACTCTATCACCTGAGCAACTGTGTTGATTCTGTCAATTATATCCTCACTTGTGAATAGAGTGATGCCTGTCCATCCTCTCTTACATTGCCATAGTGGTCAAATGAGACAATGTAATCTAAGGTGATGTTAAAATATTAAAATGACAACAATGATGATGATTAAAATCATCCCTTTGGAGCATCTGTAATCTCAGCAGTATGGATTCTTTCCTGGTACAGAACTCAGTATTGCCCTCCCCATCCCATCCCCACCCATAGCCTTAAACCAACCATGTCTTTTAAAAATTATCAGTAGCAGGGGCGGCTAGGTGGCGCAGTGAGTAAGAGTGCTGGCCCCAGAGTCAGGATGACCCAGAATTGGTCCCGGGCTCAGAAAATGAGCACACACACATAAATAGTGACTGGCTGTGCAGCCTTGAGCAAGTTACTTAACCCCAATTGCTTTAAAAAAAATTATCAGTAGCAAATTCATCTAATTAGAAGGATCATCATTGTTAAATATAAATTATCAAAGATAATGATATGACAAGTAAAGGGTTGCTAAGATTAGAATCATGCTTGCTCTTCCATTTTTAAACCCTAAAATTTGTGCCAACATGTCTAAGACTATAGACAAAGTATGGCATAATGAATGGAAGCTGGTGACTGCAGGCAGGTAGAATTTTGTTCAAATCTTACCTTTAATATGTAAATAGCTGTGGGCCCCCATAAGCATTTTAAATGCAATGTGCTTAGGAAACTCTCTAGGACTTGGCTAGTAAATTGCAGATGAATTTGAAGGGATTTTCACTCTAGGAGTTTCCCAAGCTAAATTTTCATTCATTAGAATGTAAATGGGAAGTGACTAAAAAAATAATGTCACACAGGTACTAATAGTCGAGAGACTGGACCTCAACCTGCAGGTCCATCTTTTACCAGAATGGGAATCTCATTTCCAATGGCTATTTAGAATTAGTCTGAGAGAACCCCGTAAGTTCCTGAGTTTGCCTTTTCCACTTTTGAATTCCCCTAATTGTTTAGGCAGTGTTTTTCATGTGTTTTAAATTCTAGTGACACACCCAGCTCTGAGTGTACACATTCTTTGGTGTACCTAGAATACTAAGTATGTAGTCAATGGAACTAGTGCACCATTTGAAAAATGAACAAATTAAAATTTTTGTTTGTTTTGGGGTAAGATTCATGTTCATAGTCCCAGTTTCCTTTCTCTTGCTCATTCATTCATTCTCTCTCTCTCTCTCTCTCTCTCTCTCTCGCTCTCTGTTAAATTCAGTTTTAAATAAATGTGTGGATGATTCTTGGAGATAACTTGCAGTTCACTTAATATTTAATATTTGAATATTTTATAAATATGTATAACTAAAATACAGATTTAAAATATATAAGAGATTGCAACAGTGTGTTGCATTTATCTCAGCTGGCAAAGAAAAGGCTACCCATGTTTTATGAGCATATTAATCCTCTTTGGTTGAGATAAATGCATCAGCTTCCTGCAACCAATTATAACCATGTTTTATAGGAAGTCACCCCTCTTCCTTTCTGCAGTGTCTCAGTTTAACATGGCACTAAGGGAAAGGAGGACACCAGAACCATAGCCTACCTAATAGCATACTATCTCCTTTTGATATATACTTAATTCTGATTTCCTAAAAGGTAGTGGTTACAGTGGGGAATCAGAGGGAAGATATAAGTTTCATCACCATTGGAAACAAAAGACCTCTTGTGCTAAACAATGGAGAGATCCAAAGAGCCATCAATTTCCAGTCAGAAGACCTTGGTTTAATTCCCTACACTGCTACACTCTATCTGTGTGACCTTGTACAAGTCACTTGTATCATCTCTATGAGTCTCAATTTCCTCATGTACAAAAGAAGGTTGAAGTACATGGTCTCTATGACTCCTTGCAGTTTTAACATTCAGTGATACTAACACAGTGTTTGAAACATAGCAATCATTGAAAAAATGCTTGTTTATTGATTTGGTATGCTACACATCTGTGTGTAGTAATTCCAGAATCTCATTTTAGAATGCTAAAATGTATTTTGTAGCCATACTTTGGGAAGTGGCATGGCTTGGGAGTGAGCCAGAGCTGGACTGAAAGAATTTAACACCCAAACTGAAATCATAACCCACCCCCAAGGAACTTGGTTCAAGAGTACAATTTTCCCATTCCTCAGTTTCCCCTGCCAAGAAAATTATATCTATAGATAGGATTGTAGTTCTAGTACTGGTAGAGACCTTAGAAACCAGTGAATTTAACTCTCAAACTAAAGCTACTAAGGGACATTCCATTCTGTAAAAGGTACAGAAGTTTTGTTCAAATTATTCTGTTAATTTTGAATCTCAACATCTAAACCCACTCCTGGAGTAATAGACTATACTGAAACGTCTTAGTCAGTTTCCTAATTGTGCATATTTTATGTTAACTGGAATGTCTACCATAACGATTATTTACTCCAACTCCCTCATTTTACAAATAGAAAACTAAGGCCCAGGGAAGTTAAGCAAATTGTCCAAGGTCACAAAAGTGGTCAAAAGTTGGAAGCAAAGAAGGGAGAAGGAAGGGGGGAGAAGGAAGCAAGGAAGGAAGGAGAAAAGAAGGAAGGAAGGGAGGGAGGGAGGGAGGAAGGCAGGAAGGAAGGGAGGGAAGGAGGGAGGGAGAAATGAAGTGAGATAGGGAGGCAGACAGGGAGGATGATTTATTAAGTATATACTATGTAACCAGGCAGTAAGCTAAGGACTTTATAAATATTATATCATTTGACCCTAACAAGAATTCTGGGAGGAAGGTAATATTATTTATTGAGGAAATTGAGTAAGATAGAGGTTTAAGTAACTGGCCCAGGGTTACATAATTGGTAAGTTATCTGAGGCAGAATTTGAACTTAGGTTTTCTAGATTCCAGAACCACTACTCAATCCACTGAGCCTTTTTGCACTTTCCTAGATCTACCCCTGGGACTGGTACTGACCAAGCTAGTCTGGTGGCCCAAGTCCAAGTTTGGAACAAATGAGACACCCATAGGTTATTCAACAGTTAACAGAAGGAGGTTTATTTAGCTCTAGCTGGGAAAAGCCATTTAAAGCAGAGAAAGGATATTCATCAAAGGTACAGCCTTGATTCAGCTGAGCACAGCTCTCCAGTGCTGGTGTTTGTCATTCTGCTTGTCTGTGGTCAGAGACCTGAAGAAGGAGCACCAGTCACTCGTGGCTTGGCTGTTTTTGTACTCATGTTACCAGGAAACGATATCAGTGGCTGAAGCCTTAGCACCATGACCCAGTTTCAACACATTTGTAAGAAAAACTAGCCTAATCTGTATAGATATTGGACCTTAGGTTATTATTCTTGCCAGAGACATTAAGGAACACAGAAGATATTTGCACTTATATCTTCTAATTCTAAATTCTGTTCTATTATACCATGGGATGAAAGAAGATGTATTCCTTAACAAACTGACAAACTAATAAAGAAATAACATGATGATTTCAGGTAAAAATGATCAATAGAAATGAGATATCCAGATGAATTCAGTTAAATGCTGTCTGACTCTGTTTACTCTTGTGTAAAATGGATTGGACCAAAATGATTATTGGACTTAGATGCTCGTTCAAATCTTGTCTTGCTCTGACATTTCTTGATTCTTTGAAATTCATCTACTTGTTTTGGGATTAACAAAAATTGACTTAAAAATTTTATGTGATTGGGGCGGCTAGGTGGCGCAGTGAGTAAGAGCACCGGCCTCGGAGTTGGGATGACCCGAGATCGAAACCAGCCTCAGAAAATGAGCACCCACACATAAATAATGATTAGCCGTGTAACCTTGAGCAAGTTACTTAACCCCAATTGCTTAAAAAAAAAAGAAAGAAATTTTATATGATTGCAAGGAATACAAAGGGGAAGGATTTGGGATAGACATTTGGCTGTCTACCAAGCTCAGAAATGCATGGCTATCTGCCACTTTGCAAAGCAGGGAAGCAGAGTGGATCCAGAGTAGGGCCCACTGTGGACTTAAGATATTCAGCAAACAGAATCAATAAAACTTAGTCTTGTGTTGGATTAGCCTCAAAATTGTTCTTTCTATTTTCAGTCTCTCTGCTTCTCCAATTTATCTACCTTGTCCCTGTCAAATGTATATATATATATATATATTTGCTTCTTGGAGGGCAATTGGGGTTAAGTGATTTGCCCAAGGTCACATGGCTAGTTTTGTATGTTAAGTGTCTGAGGTCAAATTTGAACTCAGTTCCTCCTGACTCCAGGGCCAATGCTCTATTCACTGCACCACCTAGCCCCCCCTCACATGTATATTCTTAATGTATGCATCAGATCATGCCACTCTTCTGCTGACAAAGTCTTAATCAAATTAAGTCAAAAAGTTTTATGAGGTACAGACTAAGTGCCAGACACTAGGTTAAATATTGGGGATACAAAGAAAGACAAAAAACCAAATAAACCAATATAGCACCTGGTCTACAGGAGCTCAAAGTTTAATGGGGAAGATAATATGCAAATAACTATGTACAAGCAAGATATATACAGGATAAATTGGAGATAATCTCACATGGAAGGCACTAGCACTAAGGGGGATCAGAAAATTGCCTCTTGCAGAGGTGTAACTTTAGATGGAACCTGAAGGAATCCAGAGAAGACAGGGGACAGAAATGACAACAAAGAGAAGTCCAGGCATGGGGGATAATGGGCAAAAATTCAGAGTCAGTAGATGGAATGTCATGTTCAAGAAATAGCAAAGAAAACAGTTATCATTGGACTATTGAGAAGTAAAGAGGAATAAAGTATATGAAGACCAAAAAGGTAGGAAGGGCTTAGGTTATGAGTGACTTTACATGCCAAATATACAATTTTATGTAGTACAATAGCTGGTGGATATGGATGTATCAAGTGAGTTGTTTTTGGTTTTGTTTTTTTCCTGAGAATGGAGGTAACGTGGGAGTATTTGTAAGTAGTAGGAAGCATCTAATAGACAAGAGAGACTGAAAATTGCTGAGACAGTGGGAATGATCGAGATAGCAGTGAATTGGAGATAAAATGGAATGGAAAGGTATTTTCCTTGGCAAGGTGAAGCACTACACACGTATCTGAAACAGGGATGAAGGAGGGGATAGTGGCAGAAGACATCTAAAGGATGTGAGATTGAGATAATAACAGAAAAGGAAGCTCTTGGCAAAGTATTTTTTCCCTGGGAAATATGACACCATATTCTCAGTTGAGTAGGTAGAGACAAGAGAAGCCATGGGAGATCTGGGATTCCCTAACCCCTCTAAGGTAAAAACTCCTCTAGCCTTCAAATCCCTTTACCATTGACCCCATTTGTCTATCTAGTTTGATTACACATCCATCCCCTCCTTACATGCTACTTTCTTGCCCAATCCATTACTTTGCTGTTTCCCATATCCAAGATATTCCCCACCTTTGAGATTTTGACCAATCTATTCTCCATGCATAAAATGTTCTCCCTTCTCACTTTCACCCCCTAAAATCTGTAGATCCAAGGCTCAGGTCAGTTCTACTTCCTAAAGAAAACTTTCTTGATCCAGTCTAATTATTAATACCCTACAATTATTTCATATTTGCTTTGTGTATATTTTATATTCACTTATCTGTATCCCTGTAACATAATATCATTGAAGACTCCTTGTTTTGTTTATGTCTTTGTATCTGAAGGCTCTAACACTGCCTCACACACAGTCAGTAATAATACAATCTTGTTCAAGTCAAGTGAACCGTCATTTTTAATTGCTTCATATGTGCCAGGCAATATGCTAAGTGTCCATTCAGAAGATGGAAACAACAATGACAACAACCACAAAATGTCTTCTTTTCAAGGAGCTCACAGTCTAATGGGAGAGACAACATGCAAACAGCTATGTATAGGCAGAATTTACATGGTATAAAGAGTTAATCAGAGAAAGCAGGCAATAACATTAAAGGGAATCAGGAAAGAATTGTTGACCTGACATAAAGATCAAATAATCACAGGGGAAATGCAAGAATGAAAGTTTCATGGTAATTCCCTTCTTTTCCTTATTCATTTTTTGGAAGCTGACAAGGCTCTTTGCTTTATTGATCCTCTTCCTACCCCTAGCCTGTTCAGCAGATCTCTTTGCTTAGTGCTTTCTTTCATATTAATCCTTATTGATTACATATGACATAGGCAGGGATATATATAAGGAGTGACAGAACCTATGTCAGTCCACACTTTGTTCTATGTAGGCTAAGTATTCTTCATGTAAGAGGTAGGGGCTAAAATGTGATAACAACATTAGCCTTTGAGTAGGCATTTCTGTGGCTGAGTAAAAGATTATTAACTAGTGAGAAATGAAGTCGGTAAGCATACAATAAGAAACTTAACTTGCCTTGAGTGAAGTATGTGTCTGTAGCAATCAGGTAAATTTCAACTCAAAAAACAAAATAAGATATTTTTACATGTTGACCTTATCTAATTAGGCAGTCTGGATTGACTAATACTGGGAGCAATGATAACATTATTTCCACTGGATAGCCCACTGAGTATCTTTTGTTCTATCAAAATATCAGAATTTGAGCATTACAAGGAATCTCAGAAGCCATAGAGCCCAACTCTTACACATAAGGAATCCCTGCTGTGTCATACCTGGTAAATGATCATCCATTACATTGGGGAGAGTACCATCTAGCATGTTAAATTGTGATCTCCAAATTCTCCAGTGAATCTGTGATTTCACCATTTTGGAAATTACCTCCAACATAACAGAGGGCAAACCTGTTTGACTAGTGTCCATTTTTCCCACAGGAAAGTACTCCCAACATGCTGGAGGTTTTCCTCAATTTATCCTGACTTTGTTCAGATATTATAGGGCCCTCTAGCTATCTACTTGTTATCTCTCACCACAGACCAGCCCATTTTCTCTTTGGATTGTACAATTCCTTAAAGACATCTTTTGGCTCTTCTTTGAGCTTCCTTATTAGTTGTATGTCTCAACCTACTCATATTCAACATAGACTTCTTCATTGCCTCTGTTGGATAATTCATCTTTTGTTTTCAGCAGACAATTGTATTCTATGGCTCACCATGCAATAACAACACTGATAGAATGATAGGATTAAACAATTTGGCCCTTTGTTTCCATAAAACACTAGGAGTCATTAAAAAGAGATTTGCAATTTCCCGAAGCCAGTCTAGAGTCTAGATAATTATTCTCCTTACTTTGATCCTCATATGTTTACTCAATCAATTAACATGCATTTATTAAGTGAATACCATGTATCAGGTATTTTTCTGTAGGGAGAAAAAAAGATATAAAGTGTACTATTTCTTGCCCCCAAGGAACCTAAGTTCTATTGAGGGAAATAATATACTTGTTGACTATTTTAGTGACTTGACACATATTAAAAGAACAATTTGGACTCTTGCTTAAGTGCCTCAAGGCTTGATGCTTAGAATTTATAGTAAGGCACCACAGTTGCCACAGTGGGAAAGATCTCATAAACACTGAATTGGTGTCTGCTACTTCTAAGACTAGACTCCATGATCTCCTTTGAGAGTACAGTGGGACAACAAGGGGAAATCTAAGATTTTTTAATCACCTCTTGAATCACCCCCATTAACACTGCTAAAGAAATAGGGACTGGCCCACCAACAAGACAAATTGTACAATTCAAGAAGGTTTCCCAGGTAGGAGAAACTTGGCATTGTTTCTCCTCTCACTTCCTTTGCTTAAAGTGAATTTCTGGCAGTGAAATGCAGCAGCAGAAGATGAATCTTGTTAGATTGGCAGGTGCAATCAAGGCAGGTAACAGTTCCTCTTGGAATACGAGTTTAGCACTAACACTCTAATTACACTCTAATGCCACTAAGCTTTAGCTTAGGAAAAAAGGGACATTTTGAAAAATAAAGATACAAACTCTTAACTTTTTCTTCTTCAAATGGACTGAAAGTATGTAACCCTAGAGATCTTTTTAAAATTGGTATCTCTTCTGTTATGTTTGAAATGCTTGTTTGGGATAGCATTTGTCCAAAACATTTAAAATAATTGCTTGAATTATTAAGAGCCTTTGATTTGTTCGTGCTTCAGGAACTTGTAAAATAGTGTCATGGCATAGATGGTCTGTAAATATGGCCCTCTTTGCATCAGGGGAGAGCAATTTGGCATTAGTCAAGATGGCTTTCATTAGAGACACTAGAGCATCTCTCTACCCCCTCCTTTCTCTTTTGCAAAGCACATGCCATTTAAGAGTGGTGAAAGGATATATACATTGCCTGTTATATGTAGGCAGCAAGGTGGTACAGTCGACAGACCACCGACCCTGAAGGCAGAAGTTCAAATATGACCTCAGATACTCACTGACTGTATGAACCTGGGCAAGTAATTTAATTTCCATTGCCTCAGTTTCCTTATCTGTAAAATGGGGATAATAATAGCACCCACCTTCCAATGTTGTTGAGAGAATTGAATGAGATAATGTGTAATGCTTAGCATAATGTCTAGCTAGTGCATAGTAAATGCTATAGAAAGTACCATAATAACCATACCTTTATGTAACCGGAAAAGACATTGACCTGATTTGAGAAGGAGCTGGGAATGCAGAGTACCAGTAACCAGTATACATTCCTGGATAAAGCCAGATTTATAAATGGTGGAAAAGGCAGCTATGTAGGTGATGGCATTTCAGAGATGAGAGAAGCCACCATTTCACCAAAGCTGCTCTCCCCTGCTAAGCTGTAAGTGGACTGGTTTCCCTCTGTCACCGAAGAGGATTGGATAGTGTTGGTTGTGGAGTGGTAAAGGAGAGTCTTCTTCAGTTACTATTTGACGTAGATAGCTTCTGACGTCTCTTTTCCTACTTTTGAGTTCATTGATGTTTCAAATTACTTCACGAAGAAACAAAAATTTTCTATAATGAGAGGAAGATATGTAAATGTACATATACCTTGATGCAATAACCCATTCACATAAATTCACACCCAGGTGCAAAGGACTGATACCTGAACCATAGTTTTAGAGATAGGCAAAGTAGCATAATGTCCATCTAGACAATCCCCTCATTTTACAGATGAGATAATTAAAGCTCAGACAGAAGGGACTTGTACCAGGACAGAGATTTTATAAATAACTAGAACTAGGATTTGAACTCTGGTACTCTCTGACCCCACACCCAGTTTCCCTCCTACCACACAGATTTTGCAAATGGGGAGTTGGTGACAGAGAGTTGTTAAAGAAGGAAGAGAAGATAAAATAACATTAATCCCAAAGAAGGTCAACAAAGAGGAGACTGAGGCTGCCCAAAGACAAGTTATACTTCCTTTATAATTTTGTCCATGGAACTCCACTTTCTAGTTATTCTTTGGGAACTCACTACCAACCATACTGTTCTCCCCAGACAAGCTTCTATGCTTTTTGATTAAAAGAAAGTCTAATGGGAGCTGATCATCTGGGGAGGGAGGTGGCACAGAACAGGGGGTCATCTCACCAGATCAAAGGAAAAAGGAACCAAGTATGTGGTAACTAACAGGAGAAATTAGTGGGGGTGTTTCCCTGGATGCTGAGGGGATAAAAAAAATGGTGCTGAGGTTGAACAGCGATAGTGTTTATTACATACAAACCTTGCCTTTGTCTCTTGCTAGTTGCATTTCTCTCCTTGGGCAATTTGGAAATAACTGGTTTTTAATAATCACTTCCAGGTATATAATACCATTACTTAGCAACATTTTCCTATATTCTAATAGTAGTTTTCAAATATTTAACTTCAAAGAACGACTTGTAAAGTCGACATTGTAGAGTGGGGAAAACAATAGCAACAACTACAATCACAACAACCCCAATCACAACAACGCTAGGTTTGGAGCCAATGGACCTGTTTTGCTACTTTCTACATGAGCAACTTTGGGAAAGGTTTGGGACTTCAGTTTCCTCCTTTGGAAAGTAAAGGGCTTATAAAAGACTCTGCAGTTCTAAATCCTGTCTTCTTTCAGATAGCCTTCCTCACTCATTTCTAATTTTTACTGCAAAAAAGTTGTCACCAGAATGGGTAAAATAGTGTTCCTTTTGATGACGCCAATGAATCAATGTCTGGTTTTTTAAATTTAATATCATACATAAATGATTGATTCCCTTTTGTTGGACACAAATATGTCATAAAATTCTCTAATTTGAACTAATGGGGGAAAGGGGCACCATGGTAAAAATTTTTGTTGTATTCAGTCATTTCATCATATTCAACTCTTTGTTTTCTTAGCAAAGATTCAGTAGTGGTTTGTAATTTCCCTCAAGAGTTCATTTTACAGATGAGGAAAATGAGGCAAACAGGGGTAATGTCACTTACCTAATGTCACACAGCTAGTAAGTGCCTAGGGCTGAATTTGAACTCAGGTCTTCCTCACTCCAGGCCTAGCTCCCTTCTAACAGGGATGTTCGACCATATTCTCTCCTGTACTTCATTTTTAAGAAACGCTAATTGTAAAGGAATAAAGTAATATTGTATATCAAGGTAAAAAGAATGCACTAGTAACAATGGAATTCATATAATTCCATTCCATGTTTTCAAGTATACAGAATGCCTTATGTGCTCACCTTTCCAGAAAGGCACACACAAACTCAGAGATTCTATCTTTAAACATTCTTTGAAACTTTGAAAGGGCAACATTTTCTTCAGTATATGTGCCCCATCTACAGCTGCAATACATCTACACTTTACTAGATGGTACTTCATGAGTTTGGCAACAGACAAATTTCTGATGATAAACCCCTTTATGCTTAACAAGGCTGTTTATTGGAAAACTGGAGTCTGCCACAAAGCCATCATCATACCATCCCTGCTTAGTGCAGGATCTGCCAAAGTTTGTGCTGTACAGAAATAGCTTTTGAGTTTTTAGGGGCCCCTTTGTTCTATGATAAGGCATTGGGTTGGGGCTTTAATAAAGGAACTTTCCACACACTATATTTGAAAAAGAATAATTAGGGATGCAGTCCTTTCATTAGTTACCTACTTGCACACTTTTTTGTTCTTTAAAAAAGATCACCATTATTCATAAGAAAACTAATTAGATTCACCAAGTAGAATTTAAATTATACTCTTTCCCTAGTAAGTTCTGAGCTAGGATTTGGAGAATCTGGCCAAAAGCAATTTCTTGAACTTTGGAGGGGGGTAAGGAACTGGGGAAGAAACTCTGGCCAATCTTATTATTCTTTAAAGAAAAATATCCCTTCTATTCTATTGAACAACTGGCTCACCACGGGAAGTTCTTTCATCCCTTAACTCCCCATCCTCTAAGAATTAATTAATGGCCTCACTTTGTGACTAATTGTTGTTCTTTTATTCCATAGATTGTTTTTGTTTTTTTTTTTTTCAAGTCTTGCCTTTTCTTGAGTCTGGAAGCTTTGTGAAAATGTACTTAATTTTGGTGTGTGTGTGTGTGTGTGTGTGTGTGTGTGTGTGTGTGTGTGTGGTTTTTTTCCTGAGATTATTTATTGTGGGGCTTTTCCCCTTTAATCTCCTGAGGAAAAGCCACAAAAACCATACCAATTAAACATTTATAATATTGTGGAAAGTAGATATTCTAAAGGAAGTAGCACAAGATAGAACATGTTAAGGCAACATGGTGTCCTGGAAAGGATGTTTATTTGGTATCAGAAGACCCAGGTCCAAATTCTGTCTATGTTATAACTTGTATTACTTTGAGAATGCCAGTTAATATCTCTGGGTCTTATTCTCCTCACCTGTAAATGAGAAATTTGGATTAAAGGATGTCTGAGTGTCTTTCTTGGCACTAATCAGATGAGTTTATGAGATGATAATAGGAGGTGAACTTTGTAGGCAATTGTTGAAGGAATCAAGTGAAAGTTGTTGGACTTCTGTAGGGTGGCACGAGGTAAAAGAGGAAAATTGAGTCACTTCAACAGCATGTGGGGAGAAAACTGGTATGGGAAGAAAAGCTTGAGGTTCTAATCCCAGTTTGGTTTTGAGCTATGTAAATTTGGACAAGTATATAGGCAAGAGTGTGGAGCTTAGACAGGGAGGATAGATTAAAAACCTTGTTCCTCTCCTTACTAACTAGAGAATTATATTCAATTTGCCTTAAACTATCTGAGTAGAGGTTTTCTCATCTTTAAGATAGATGCAATTCTTATATTGCCCTTATCATAGGGTTATTGTAGGGAACATATTTGACAAATCTTAAAATCCTAACATAAAAACAACAACATAACAATAACTAATAAAGCCAATATTTTTATGTCCTAATACATTTATCCAATTTCAAACAGTGGTTAGCTTATTCATTAGAGCAATGACCTACCAAATGTGAAATATAAAACTGTAACAAGATAATGACTTATCCAGAGACCGTTTCTTTGCTGAACTGAATTGAATTGTCTTAGGAAGAATCTGAAGATCACCTAGCAGAATAAGATACCAGACACTGAAGGTCATTCTTTAACTAAACTGCCAAGCATTCGAATTCTACTGTAGAGTGCAACTCTAATGGGCTGACCACATTATTCAAATGCAAAAGGACAATTTTGTGGAGAACTCACAGATGGTATGTGTTCACATAGTGGTCAGAAGAATCATTATAAGAACACTCTCAAGGTCTCTCTTGGAATTGATTGTGTGATATGGGAAACATTGGCACAGGACCACCCGGCATGGCATGGCCTCATCAAAGGGGCTGTGCTCTGTGAGCAAAGCA
This sequence comes from Gymnobelideus leadbeateri, assembly GCA_011680675.1. Lineage (NCBI taxonomy): Eukaryota > Metazoa > Chordata > Mammalia > Diprotodontia > Petauridae > Gymnobelideus > Gymnobelideus leadbeateri. The sequence goes on from WOXC01000585.1 coordinate 74,568, forward strand.
GAATTGAAGTAGCTCAAAAGAAACATGAGATGCACAAATTTAGAGAGCCCACTCCAAATGTTCACATGTGCTACATGTTCGTGAACTGTGGCAGAGCATTCCAAGCCTGTATTGGTCTGGTCAGTCACAGTTGGACACATTGTAACTTGACTCTAATATAGCAGTATCATTTTGGTCCTGTTGGAGAATGGACAACCAAATTGATGACCAAAGAATTAATGCACAAAAAAAGAATAATTATAGCTAGAGTTGTTTCATTTTCAGTCAAGCTATGGATGACCTTATATCCCAACATTTTTATCCATTTTGAAAAACCACTCATTTCAGTCATCTACCCAATAGTTTGCTGGACATAAAATATATAAAGTATAGTAGTGTCACAACTTAGCCCAGGATGTCTTTTTTCATTAATTCCATAGAATATAATGATGATGGTGTCCTAAAATCAAGGTTATTTCTATGGTGATACTCACATGAACATAATCATTATGTCAACAAAGAAGTGTCCCAAAAGAGTGTGAGTCAAGTAGATTTGTTTACAGAAATAGAAGGGTTTATAATGGCTATTAAGTATTAAGTCATCACCATTAAAATTTATAAAAGATTCATTCTTAAGAATCCAAGATTTATAGATTACTGCAAATTACATAAGGAAATGGTAAAAAATCATGCAAAATACCACTGTAGCCTGTGAACATTTAGCACCTATTGAATATGTAGATAGATACTACCTGGTGGTCAAAAGCACTTACCAGAAATTCCTTCATGACTATATACTTTAAAATATTGAAAATTCAATAAATAATCTGTACTAGAAGTTAATCTAATGATCCTGTTAATCAATAATTAATCGATTCCAAGCAATACCATTGCCCGGAATCTCCAGGGCATAACATTGGTCCATTCAAATTTAAGATAAGTTTAAATAGATATCTCTATAGAAGATTTCCATTTTCTCCATGATACATGTAATGAAATAGTTTGAAAATACAGTTGCCTACCAGAAGAAATAGAAACTATGCAGCAATGGAATCATCACTATCATCTTGTCAGCTTCTGGGCTTATCCTGAAGATGCTTTCAATGAAGCAACAGAAAATGAGTTTACATTCCAGTAATTTTGTTTAATTCCAAAAATCATGTCTTTTATCCATCTGTGTAATAACTTGCAGAATGTTAAACATAAAATATTGATATTAAGATAATGAGTTGTCCCAGAATCATTTCTCTCTGAATTCCATCAGAAAAGTTAAGAAAAATAAGATTATCATCATCATTAACATCGTCATCCTTTAGATTTTTCATTAGCAAAAAGGGAGTCAGGGAGGGTGAAGGGGGAAAGCATTCATTAAGAGCCTACTATATACCAAGAACTCTGCTGAGCACTTTAGAAATAATATCTCATTTGATTCAATAGTTAGAACTATCAGATTGTCCTTAGAGGGCTTAAATGCATGTCAAATAAAATTACAAAATTTGAGACATGGAAGATTCCTTAGAAACAAGTTAGATAAGATGCCTTCATTTCACAATTAAGAAAACAGAAATTCAGAAAGATCAAATGTTTTTTCCTGGAGTTACAAAAATAGTTTAGAGCCAAGTCTCTTGATGTGTAGATTTTACGTGAGAAAGAATTTTGAACCTGTATGAACTTTTAAAAGAAAATAATGAGGTCAGGGAAAATGAGGAAAGATATACATAATAAAGAAGTCAGGATTGCTAGATTCTGGAGGTGAAACTCAGGAACTCCTGCATGTCATAAAGACAAAGAACTACCGTTAAGTTTTATGGAAACATGGGAAACTGAAATTATGAAAGTATAAGAAAAGGAAAGGATTATTTTTCAAGGAGTCTTCAGGTTTGACTAAAGATGAATAATACTGGATTAAAGTGCTTCTTTAAGGAACATCAATCAATCAATGAATCAACAAGAATTTATTAAGCACTTAATTTTTGCTTTTGCTTTTGCTAGATGTTACATATTCAAAGACAAAAATGAAACAGTCTTTCGAGATATATTCTATGGAAGGGAACCATCAAATATGCATATAATTTTTAAATGAACTTTTAGCTGAATTTTTTTTCAAAAATGTGCTTAATGCACTTTTAAAAATGCATTTAATATATAACAACTAAGTACACGATAATTTGGGGGTGACAGTAGAAGGTGGAAACAGCTAGAGTTTAGATTATACAAAGCAAAACTCCTCAGATTAGCATTTTCCAAATGTTAGCATAAGGCAAGTGTGAGAATTGATATAATGCCAAGACATAAGACCACATCATTGTCTGTTACTGTGTTAACCAATCAATAAACATTTGCTTTTTGTATTTTAGAATACAAAAAAAAAAGATCACTAAACATATTTAATAGGAGGAAAGGTTAAGACTGAATTATTGGAAGTCCAATTTATTTTTTTTAATATTTTAGAAGAAATTTTCTTACTATTGAATACATACAGCATCTCCAACAAGGTTAATGAGATGTTGTCTACCCAAGGTCCTTTGATAGAATAATTTAATGAATGGATAATGATTTATAATGAGCATATTTTTTATTTGTGTGTCAAAGGATACATCTGATGTACCTGAAAATGTTTATTTTAAGTGAGATTATATATTTTTTCATAATCATCTCTGTGATATCAGCTTGCAAAGTAAATTGATATTTAAAAATTCAGTTAATGAGAGTCTAAAATTACAAAATTTCATTGTAAATAAAAGTAACTATGAAAGAACAACATTGAGAGAGAAGGGAGGGCAATCAAACTAAAATCCGTTGTTTTTCATGTCATATATGTGTGTGTGTGTGTGTATTTGTGTATGTTTGTGTATATGTGTTTGTATTCCAATATGGTGGTCTGGTTGTACATGGGAACTGAGTGGATGGCTCCCTTCATTTATGCCTATTTCTATACTGGATGTACCATGTATCTTGAACTTCATAATGTCATGTGACTTGTAGAAACACACTGTGGGATATACTGTGTTTAGCTATAAAGGAAAGATTGGATCAATAGATTTTAGACTCCCAGTCCTTGCTATGCCATAAACTCTCTGAGAGCTCTTTTAGCCTTTCCATACCTTTATGTATCCATCCAACACACAGTTGTACTGCTTCAGGATGAACAAATGAGGGAGGTTAGTGAGAAACCTTTAAAAGAACCATTACCAGGGAAGCCAGTGTAATACATCTCTGCAGCAAAGAGTAGAAGGAAGCAGCAACAACCAACCAAAAGGCGGAAGAGTCAGTTTTTAATTCTTTTGCCCTTTTTAGGAAGGGCATGGTAATCTCAGGGATTATGTTAGTAGAGTGTGGTAGGAATGCGTTAATGACAGAAAATGATCTTTTCATCCTGCCCCAAGAGATACAGCTGATACTAAGAATCATTTTTAGCAACAGTTTAGCTTCTCTTTGAATTTAGCATTCCCCTGGTTGTTTGCATCTGAAAATATTATTCATTTCCCTGGTACCAATTCAAACACAAAGAGAAACCAGCATTTTAAAATTCTGATAAGCAGGAGTTAGTTTACAGTTAGAGATTTTGAGCACACTGCTTTTGTGTGATAATATTTGAAATTTATTTCCACAAGTTATTGCACATTCATTTCTGGAGTTTTCATTGCAGAAAATTGCCAGAAGGAATGGATTTTGTCTTCTTCAGCTGGCAGAACAATTTTCCACCTGTCGCCCAAATATTTGATGAGAAGGATTATGTTGCAGACTCTGAAAGTTTATACTGTAGATCCATAGGAAGAGAGAGGGTCTGATGAAAGTACTATCCTGATATAAGAGTCGGGCCTGCTAAAGTATCTCAGAAGCAGTATGTGGATTTCCAGGGGTTAGAATGGTTTTGATAGACTGGGTAGAAATTTGTAAACAGCACAGTAAGTATGTGTGTGTATGTGTGTGTGTATCTATATATCTATATCTATATATATGTGTGTATATATACATATATATGTGTGTATGTGTGTATATGTGTGTGTGTGTGTGTGTGTGTGTGTGTGTGTGTGTGTGTGTGTATCTTCAAACAGAGGTAGGAACTTCCTAAATTCTCAATAGTGAAATGCAAGGCTTTTTCACCCATAGGAATTCCACATAATTTATTGACATCTCACTATCAGCACCTTCATTGTTAACATCAGCATAATTATTATCACATTTTCATCTTTGTTAAAGGAGACAGCTATGTGGATCAGTGAATGGAATGCTAAGCATAGAGTGATGAAAATCTGAGTTCAAATCCAGATTCAGATATTTACTAGCTGTATGACCCTGGAGAAGTCACCTAACTTCTGTTTGCCTTACTCCACTGGAAAAGGAAATGGCAAACCACTTCAGTGTCTTTGCAAAAACAAAACAAAACAAACAAACAAACAAACAAACACCCACACACAGTCTTAGCATGCTATGGTCTTTGGGGTCACAAGGAGTCAGTCACAACTGAACAACTGAATGATGATATCTTTATTGATAGAGTTCAGATGTTAATGGTCTATGGACAATACCCTATCCTGCAGAAAAAGGATTCTTAATATTTGTTTGTTTGTTTGTTTCTGTCATGAATGCTTTTGGTATGCTGGTGAACCCTATGGAAATCTCAGCTTTTTAAATGAATATAGCAGAATAAATGGAATTACAAAGCAAATAAATTATGTTGAAATGGAGTTATCAAAATAATTTTAAAAACTAGTTCATGGATCCTAGGTGAAAAAAAAATCCTGCTCCTGATATTCTTTCATATAATGTCCTAAAGACTATTGCACAGAGGATGAAAATGCTACTTTTTAAAATTAAATGAGATTATTGAGCCCATATTCTGTAGGTTCGCTGAAATCATTTTTGGAATAATTACTTGTAGTAGACAGAAGAACAGCGATGGAATACACATTATTTTATTGTCGCAAGATTTTCATTTCTTCTTCTATGTCTCAATGTTTTGAAAGCTTTCCATGACATAGCATCTGGGGCTTATGAATATGGCATCATTTATCAAAATAATTTTCTTAAATTTATTTTGAAAAGATTTTTTTCATAAAAGGAATAAATGTCCTAGGGGAAAGGGGGAAAAGAATCAAGTATTTCTAATAAAGATATGATATCTGAATTTTTGTGTCTTTATTGTGTTATGATGTATGGCCAATGATCCTGTCTTTAATGATGCTCTTGTTCCAGAAGAGTTAATTTAATAAATTCTTAAGGATATTTTCATTTTCATATCAGTAGCAGAGCCATTTCTCAACTCTTCCTTTACAAAGGATAATAAAACCATGACAAATAATTCTAGTACCTGATAACATCTTTCTAGGTAACTAGTTATGCTAATTGTATGATGCACCATTTCAACCAATAATCCACACCAGTCTTTTTAAGGGTAACATGTCTGTAATTGTGACATCTTTAACCTTAATCACTATACAAATATTTCCATTTCTATTTTTTAAATTGTAATGTCCGACATTTTTTTGACACATTTCTTTTTGGCATCGTGCCATTTGAATTCATATGGTTGTCTTTCATGGAGTGAGTACCTTTTAATGCCATGCTCATATCTTAGCTATCTGATAGGCTCCTATCAGAAATAAACAGCTTTCAGTTTTAATGGACAAATCCAGTAGTGTGTACCTATTTTTAGCTTTGACTCGTTTGTGAATAAGATCTATTTGTTTCAGTGGTATTTCAATAAGTTTTTACTCTGTTTATTGAGTGCTCTGAGGACATCTATCAATCTTCTTCCTCCTTGTTAATAGGGAAATTTTATAATTTCTATTGCTACCTTGGGAGTAATCAGCCCTGTGTTTTAATAACACGGTATAGGATTATTATTTTTATTAACAATAGTAGTTGCAGTGGTGATGATGGTGCTATTTTAGAGCTGTGATTCCACTTGTCAGTTAGTCAACAATAATTTCTAGGTGCTTACTTTGTGCCAGGAACTGTGCAAACTCTAGAAATATAAATGTAGGCCAGAAGGAAGTTGTCCCCAGAAGGAGCTTACATTATAATGGGGAATATAACTCATAAAAGGAAACTGTAAAGGGTAGAGGAAGAAGTTACTTGGGATGGGGGTATGATGAATAAGTCTAGAGGAGTGTAGCCTGGTGGGGAAATTTGTGCAGATAATGTCCAATGAGGTCATTCCATAAGATCAGAAGCTATACTGCAATATTTTTTAAAGAGATATCTGGAATTTTGAGAAGAGACTTACCAGATTTACAGAGTCAGCATAAATTAGAAACATGTATTCAACACAAGTTTAACTGACTGAGTTCAGCTGCCTTTCCACCATCATACTGCTACATACATACATGGCTGCTAATTATTTTTATTATTGATAATATGTAAAAAAGTTATTTTTTCAATTTAGAAAATGCTCAGGTAGGAACTCCACTATAGTTAGCTTACTGATTCCTAGCTGTCTATGATTTAGGAACTAAATCCCAGGAAGCTGCATGAGACACTTATAGATTTAGTAACTCCCTCAGGATCACATAGCTAATAAATGGTAGGGTTAGGACTTAAATGTTTCCAAGTCTCAAATTCTACAAATATACTCTGATGCATATACTATTTTTCTAATAAAATGTATCATTGCTACTTCTGATACTGTTGTATACTTTTATTGAAAAAAGAAGGGGCAAGAATACGCTTTCTCCATTTCCTGTATTTAATTAGTAGGACATGTGAAAGGTAAAGTTATTCTCAGGGTCATAGTCACTCAGAAGCCAAGCCAGGAATTAAACTTAATTCAGGTTCTGGATACCCGCCAAGAAGACATCCAAGTTCTCCCTAAAGGTTTACGGTATTCCCTCTCTGAGATCATTCTTACATGTTGCTCCCAAAGTCTCAAATCTTGTTCATATCATTTTGACCCTTTCTTCATTCTGCAGGGGCTACTCTTGTCCCTCTGTAGCAAATCACACTTTTCACCCTGTCTCCCTCAACTCCCTTTTCTATATTATCTGCACTTCAGCCTTCAACTCATATTTCTATTTCAGGCCTCACACCTTCCCTTGTGCTATATGTACTTTTGGAAAACCTCTCCCTTCCCTATCTGACTTCACCAATCCCCTCTTTCTTCCCCATTTGGAGACCTTCTAAAAACAAAATTCCACCTCCTCCACAAAAGTCTTTCCTGACTGTGTGGATGTGAGGCACAGAATTCCCACCCCCATTTGCAGTCTCAGCTCTGGAGATACATGTTTCCCAACTCAGGAATACACTCACAATGCTTTTCATGTATTCCTCTTTGTGGCTGAGAATAAGAAATCACTCCAATTTGTATAGCAGGCTGAAGGATTTCAAAGCATTGTCAATGTCTTCCATATCATTTGATCCTTACTTCGGACCAGTGTAGTTGGCAGGGAAGATGGTATTGTGCCTTCTTATAAGGAAATGGAGGATTAGACAGGTCAAGTGATTTGCCTGAGGTCAGAATGACCTCAAAAATTACATTTTTATTCTATTGCTCTTTGGCATACTTAATGAGAACGTTTGTGCATCTTAGTCACTTCTTTAAATCTGCAAGTTTAGGGAAGAACTTGCCTTACCAAACATGTTTTGTCAAGTGCCTAACTGCATCTTCCACAAGGCATTGGCTATTGTGATTTAAAGCAGGGGTAGGCAAACTAGTTCCATAGGCCAAATACAGTCCAACACCTGTTTTTGTGTGACCTATGATCTAAGAATGACTTTTATAGCTTTATTTTAAAATTAAAAAATATTCTTAGCTCATGGGTCATATAAAAGCAGGTGGCAGGCATCACTTGGTCTTCGGGCTGCAGTGTGCTGACTCCCAATTTAAAGAAAATGATGACTATTAAGTTCCCATATTCCCTCAGATTTTATACTGTATCTTTCTTCCTCATCACTTCTTTGGGAGATATTCTTCATTAAGTCCCATACTTCAATAGAAAGATATCCCCTATAATTTTCAGAAGAATCCTTGAATGAACTCTGGAAGAAATGGCCAGACATCATTTTTAAGGTGAATTAATGGGGGTTTTTAAGGTGAATAAAAATGGGGGTTTCCTCAAGGTTCCAAAGTAGTCCTTATTTTTGTTTAGAAGAGCACTTTTGGATCTTTCTGGACAAAATGTATTTGGGGCCTTGTGACCAAAGTCATCTTGAGACATTACTGCTTCTTTCGGAGCTGTCTCCCAATTAACTAGGTGTGACCCTTTAAAGGGTGATCCCTTCAACTGGACTCATCCCTTCAATATTCATTACATGTACTCTATTGATAGAGCACCATGTTACAAACTGAAGTGAGAAATAATGTTTGTATTAGATAGAATCACTGCTGTCATGGGACTGTTAGTCTAGTAGTCACAATACACGTAACTATAATACACAACATTAATTAATAATCCAGAAAAATATAAAATAAATTGATATGGGATGCCCAAGGGTAAGTTGCTATTAAGACTTCACAAACTGGGTAGATTTTAAGTGAAACTTTAATAATGGATCATGATTCTATAGGCAGACATGGAAATTAAGGGCCTTCTAAATATAGGATACTATTTGGCCCAAGAAAAGTACTGAATGAATATGATTTATCAATAGACATTTATTAAGATCAATAGACATTTATTAAGGAACTTCTATGTGCTAGGAACTGAGCTAAGCACTGGGGATACAAAAAGTGGTGATAGTCCCTGCCCTCAAGCAGCTTAAGAAGACAATGCTTACAGATAGATATAGATACAGATATATGCATTTGTGTGTGTTTGTGTATACAAAGAAATCTGTGCGTAGAATAAATAGAAATTAATTAACAAAAGGAAGGCACTAGAATTAAAAAGTTTGAGGAGGCTTCCTATAGAAGATGGGATATGAATTTGGACTTAAAGGAAGCTAGAGAGACCAGTAAACATGAAGGAAGGAGAGCATTCTATTCACTGGGGATAGCCAGAGAAAATATTCAGAGCTGAGATTGTCTTGTTCATGGAACAGCCAGGAGACCAGTGTTACTGAATCAAAGAGTTTATATCAAAAATCAAGGTGAAAAAAGACTGGAAAGGTGGAGGGGGCGGGGTTATGAAGGACTTCAATGGCAAATAGAGATGGGGAAAAGGTTCTTGCTCCCTTTAGTAATTCCCCAAAAGTCCATGTTAAAGAGCTTGATCTGTTTGGTCAATCATGTTTCCTCATCCAGGATTATCTATACCAATGAAACCACAGGTTCAATCCCTATCCTTTACATTCATGTACTAGAATTGATTTAACCATTACTCAATGGCCCCTCACTTGTTTTTGAAGAGTTTGCTTTCGCAAAAAATTCTCCTATATTTTAAAATATAGGACCTTTCTGTATTTGAACACTAAGGGTATAAGCATTTTGTGGGGTCACTGGTTCAAATAATATCATATGGAAATGTTTGGTTTTTTTATCATAATTCCAATTTGTTTTCCAGAACTTTTGGACCAATTAACAGTTTCACCAATAATGTAGTAGCATGATTGTCTTGCCAAAGTCCTCCCAGTGTAGAATATTTTCATCTTTTGTCATCTTTGTCAACTCTCTGAGTATGATACAAAACCTTAGAGCTATTTATTCTCATTTAAATTTCCATGTTATTAGTGATGCAGAATAATCTTTCATATGACTATTAATAGTTTTCAATTCTTTGAGAATAGTTTATATCCTCTTCTAACACATCTCCGGTGAAATTGTATCTGGTCCTATATATTTGTGTTAATTCCCCACTTAATGTTGATATTATACCTTTATTAAAGCTACTTGTTGAATTTTTCTATCTTTCCATAGGGCATTTGTTTTGTCTGTGAAAAATTTTCTCAATGTCATCTATTTTGCATCATAAAATTTACCTTTTCTGATCTACTCTGTTCCTTGTATAGTTAAGAAGTCTCCCCCGTAGACATTTTAATGAAAGGTCATTTCATTTCTCTCAGTTACCTTATTTTATTTTATTTTTATAATATGAATGCTCATATTTAGCTTGTATATTCTCTTTAGAATTTATTCTGGTACATGGTATAAGAAACTGATTTAAATAAGCTTTTTTTCCCCCAGACTGCTTTCCAGTTTTTTTTTCTTTTTCAGAAATTCTTGTCAAGTAGAGAGTCTGTCCCCAAAATGCCACTAGTAAATTTTTGGCTAAGGAGTGAAATGACTATATTATGCAGAAAGATTAAATTAGCAGGAGAACGAAAAGGAAGGGAATAAGCATTTATACAATACTTACTATGTTTATTATATATCTGATCCTCATAACACCCCTGAGGGTGGGTGCTGTTATTATCCCTATTTTATATTTGAGGAAACAGAGGCAAAAAGGGGTGAAGTGAAAAGCAGTTGGGGGGAGGGGGAAATCAGCTTCTTATACCATATACCAGAATAAATTCTAAAAGAATATACAAGCTAAATATGAGCATTTGTAACATAAAAAAGATGTGAAGCCCAGTCACACATCGTGTAATTGTATGAAGTAGGATTTGAATTCAGTTTTTCCTCACTCAGTGTGGTGCAGTTAAAAATGTGATAAATTTATGGTCAGAAAACCTGGACTTTTGTTAAATCATTTAACCAGTCTCAGTCTCAATTTTCTCAACTCTTAAATAAAGAAGGGAGATTGACTACATAAATTCAGGGGTCCTTTCTGACTCCAAATTTAGAATCCTGTGATCAGTAAGACAAGCCAATAATGTATTAGTTAATATGGACCCCTAGTAGATAGATAACTTTTTTCCATGATATCGATACTCTGTGTTCATGTCTTGAAGTGATTTTACTATTCTAAACATATAAAACTCTGCACATCAAAAGGAAACTATAATGAAAAGAGGCCTAGTTTCAAAAAACTTTGGATTGAAATGTTTCCCACTCAAACTTCAATCCTTTAGTTTATGTCATCCTCATTAGGTCTTTTTTTTCCACTTAAAAAAAATACATTATAATTCTATAGTTCTGCCTTTTGTGTTAACTGACAAGGAAAACTCCACTGATAGAAAAAAAAAGTTCTAAATTTACAAATGTCTAAATTCCTATTTTTAAGAATTCTTTTCTTTCTCCTTCCCCTTGTTCTCCTCCCTCTTCCTCTCCTTCCTGCTACACCTCCTCCTCCAGCTGTTATTCAGCAGCCATTTACTGGCCAAATCCCACAGCTCATCATCTGTTCAGAAGCTTTGACTTGCTCTGTTTCTGATGTGAGACAGTTTACAACTCCATAGGTAGTCTAGTGGTCTTCTCTTCACTGAGGTTCACCATATTATATTACTGCTGGATTTATTGCAGCCATCCATCAGCTTTAATCCTGCTGAAACTCTGAACTTCTTAGTTTCGTCAGTTTCAGCTTTATCCAGGAGCAGAAATTGCAAAGATCTGGTCATTGTGCACTGCATACATATGGAAAGAAATTTTTAAATGGTGGCTATTAAAAGTTGTCATTTGTCATTCTTCCATCTTAAGATAATGAATAGGTTGGGAATTACTAATAGTCTTTCAGTTATAAATTGCTTTGGTCATTTACAAGTTATTCTTGTCCATCATTTGAATGCCACTCTTTATTAGAATTCAGGTTTAAAAGATTGATGAATATTTTAAGACACTGGAGTGGGTGGTCCCAACACTCCATGCCAATCACCAACCCTGAAGCCCACTTTTTCTTTTTCTTTCTTTCTTACTTACTTACTTAATTTCTTTCTGTTTCCCTTCCCTCTGATCACATAGAGTATCATACCCTTACCTGATAGTGCTCTGCCCAAAGGAATGTAAATTTTAATCTCTGAAACAATGCAAGATATATTGAAATTTATGGCTAGACTTTTTTTCTTCAGAACAGTGCCTTAAACCCAAAACACACTGCTTCTCATAGATCAGCCAACAATAGTTCTCAGGCCAAGACTCACTTGGTCATTGTTTGGGCCTCAATTGGCTCAGAGTGAAGGTAAATAGCATTTTTTTTTCTGTTTTGGCCAGAAACCCTGAAAGTTTTCCTCTCCTAGGTTTTTAAACTAGGTAAAAGAGGCTATTCTTTGCCTCATTTCTCACTTCTTATCTAGCCTTAATCACAGAATGGGCATTGCCTCAGTCAAAGTGCAACTTGTTAAAGACCTTAGCTTAAAAAGGTGAAGGTCTTCCACTGGGTCCAGGGCCATTTTCAGTCATCTTGATCTGTATATTGGCACTGGACCCAAATGATGCTGGAGGAGAAAGTGAGGCTGGTGATTTTACATAGTCCTTACTCACTTATATCCAGTTCACTTGTATGTCATGGCATCACCTCCCTGATGTCATGGTCAGAGGATGAAGGACAAACAACAACATACACACACACACACACACACACACACACACACAAACATACATATACACATATACATTTTAGCATTGTTTTTTTATTTTGAATTTCAACTACTCTCCCTGACTCCCACCCCCTATCCATTGAGAAAACAAACTATATATTAATTATAGATGTGAAATTATGAAAAATATATTTCCACATTCATGTTGCATCAAAAAGCATAAAAAAGAAAATGAAAAATATATATTTCAATTTTTACTCAGACTTCATCAGTTCTCTCTCTGGAGGTAGACAGCATTTTTCATCATAAGTCTTTTGGAATTGTCTTAGATTATTGTACTGATCAGAGTAGCTGAGACATTCATAGTTAATCATTCTTATAACATTGCTAGGACTGTGTACAGTGATCTCCTGGTTCCACTCACTTCACTCTGAATCCATTCATATAGGTCTTCCCCAAAACCATCCTGCTTGTCAATTCTTGTAGAACAATACTATTCCATCAAAACCATATGCCACAATTTGTTCAGTCATTCATCAGCTGATAGATGTCTCCTCAAATTTCCAATTCTTTGCCACCACAAAAAAGAGGTACTATCAATTTATTTAATTTTATGGGCCATTTTCCCTTTTCTTTGATCTCTTTGGGATACAGACCTAGTATTGGTATTGCTGGATCAAAAGATATACACAGATTTATAGCATTTTGAGCATAGTTCTAAATTGTTCTCCAGAATAGTTGGGTCAGTTCACAACTCTACCAATAGTACATTAATGCACCTTTTTTCATATATTCTCCAGCATATGTTATTTTCTTCTTCTGTGATGTTAGCTAATCTGATAGGTGTGAGGTGGTTCCTCAGAGTTGAAGAAATTGCTCTTTCTATAGCACTATGTCATCCCTTTTTTAAATCAACTTAACATTTTGGAAGTCTAAGATATGTAAAATATTCCATCGCCTCCTCAAATTTCATTTTAATTGGGTGGAAAAGCAATGAATTATATCAAATGTATATAGTTATAGTACAATTAAGTCTAGTTATTTAAAACATACACACATATGCACAAAACCATCCAGTTCTGTCTGTCCTGATATGTTCAAAAAGAACCCATAAATATGGTCTGTTATATTTTAAGTATTCCAAAAATAACTGACATTTGTTTCATTAGATATTACATTCTTCTGTGAATCACTGAACTGTCACAGTTGCCCAATTGTTGCCTGTGATGATGGGGTGGGGGTGAGGGAGAAGGAGGATGGAGAGGCCCCTTTGTGTGTGTGTGTGTGTGTGTGTGTGTGTGTGTGTGTGTGTGTGTGTGTGTGTGTTTGTATGTGTATGTGGGGTGGGGTGGGTAGGGGTGAGATTCTCAGAGAGTCAGCCTAAGAGTCAGGAAGGACTAGGTTGAAGTTCCTCTTATTATAGCTACTAGCAAGGTGACCATGGGCAAGTCACTTAATGCCTTAGGGTTCCAGATAACTCTCAATAATATTTAAGGGAGACTTTCCATTCTGCATCAGTGGAAGGAGTTTTTATACAAGGAGTTTCCTGCAGGGAGGGATACAGTCAGATTGAAGATAGATAGATAGATAGATAGATAGATAGATAGATAGATAGATAATTGTTGCGTTTGTCCTTCATTCTCAAAGAGGACCATGACATCAGGGAGATGATTACATGACTTGCAGTTGACTTTGATTTGAGGGAGGGAGGGCTGTGCAAAGTCATTAGCCTTACTTTCTCCTCCAGAACCATGTAACGCCCATTATGGCAGCATACCTGATGACTGCTGCTGTGAATAATTTTGAGAGATTAATCACATAGTATAATGACCTCTCTATTCATTCAGCAATAAACAAAACATTGTTCAATAAAGTATAACATTCATAGCAATATCCTTAAACAAAACATTAGATAGATAGATACATAGAAAGATATAGATATAAATATATATGCATCATAATAGTGCATCATATGGAGTATAGATATACCATTATATTCAGTAACATTACCCAAAATACTTGTTTACACAATTATGGAATCCTAGGCTAGGGTCTCCCCTAGCACAACACATTCTTAAGGGGTAGCAGAAAATACAAATACTGTCTACCCCTAAGTCACATTAAGTCACAGTCTCCTTAATCAATACACAGTGTCCAAGTAAAGTCCTCTCTTATCTTAACTCCAGGTTGACTTCCAAACACCATGGCTCTTCCTCTGTGGGCTGACCACTCCTGATTCTCACCTGGATTCATACATAGGCAGTTCACTTCTCCTGCCCCATATCTCAGCTCATTAGGACTGCTCCCCTCTAAGCTCCTGCTTTTCTAGGAAAACAAAGCTTAACAGGGCTACAACAATATTTATAAACATTACCATCACCATGATCTCAATTCACTTTAACAACTCTTAAAAAGCCTATAGGCTAAGTCTCCTTCCCATGGGCAGATCTCCCCTCTTCAACTCAATTCACTCATAAAGACCAACACACAGGACTTCTGTCTGAGAAATTAACACAGACCAACAGACAGAGCATCAACATCACAAACATTCTTTCTGTTAGACCTCCTGACAAGCAAGTTCCTATAGCCTATCTATCTAGCGTAGATAAGAAAGACACCATGAGAGTCCTTGTACCAACCAATGCCTCTTTTGACTCCTTTCTCTTCTTTCCCTTCTCTCTCCTCTCCTCTCCTCTCCTCTCCTCTCTTCCCCTCTTCCTCCTTACCTGGGGATACTGTGCCTAGGGGAAAGAACATTTTGATGGCCAAAAGCTGCCTTTTTTCCTTTGGGTTTACTGGTTATATTTCTTTCCCAAAGACCAAGATAGATAACTACATAGATAGATAGATAGAGGATAGATAAATACATGGGTAGATGGGTGATATATATATATATATATATATATATATATACACACACACACACCTACACATGTCTATACACATATATTAAATACGGATGCATGTATATATACATATTTGTATATGCCTATGTGTGTTTATGTGTATTGTATTATATAGCATGCATGTACTGCATATTATATATGATATATGCATAAACATAAAATATATTGCATGTACACATATGTATATGTGTTCATGTGTGTGTATAGGAAGTATCCATATATATGATTTAGATATATAATCAAGTTCTTGGTCTTGAGAAATTTTACTTTTTTAGGAAAGAGCTTGCCACTTAAATTTGCAGCAGGCCAGGAACTTCAGCAAATCCAGAGCCTACATCCATCTTGAAGGTTTGTTCTTTCCCTCCAGTCATAACAAGTGCAGCACATTCTTCAGAAAGTGACTCTTGGAGTCCTTGGACACTGGAGTTATAATAAGACGGGGGGGTTTGCCTCATCAATCTCACATGGTTCTGTAATGTGAATGCTGTCGAGGAAGCACTTAGTACCTCTGAAGCAAGTGACTTTGGAGATTGGTTGACCATTTTGCCTGCTTTTCCCCTCCTTTTATATCTTTAGAGTGCAGAGGGTGTTTAGAAAGAAAAGAAATACTGTTTTGTGCTGTGTTGATATTTTCACAGTCTCTGGTCTTAGCTCTAGGAGAGAAATCTGATAAGATATGGGATTTATAATGGGGTTATTTCCAAGAGGATTTTTAACAATTGAGGATTGTTAACAATGTTAGCAATTTAACAATTGAGGATTATAGGATTAGAAATAACTTCCCTTTTTTTCCCCCAGTGTGAGAGACCCTGTTCTTCACACCATGATACCTAGGGAAAGAGAATTAACAAGGAGCGACTATTTGTTACACAAATTCTCATTAATTTTGAGTTATCAATGTCCAAAATAGTTTTTAAAATTATTATTACACTTATAGCAAGGGTACTAAACTTGTGTGTGTGTTTGTGCATGTATGTATGTGGTGTGTGTGTGTGTGTGTGTGTGTGTGTGTGAGAGAGAGAGAGAGAGAGAGAGAGAGAGAGAGAGAGAGAGAGAGAGAGAGAGAGAACACAATCCCTTTGGAAGTTTGGTAAAGTCACTTCACAATTGTCTTTTTAACATCTATAAACATAAAATATATGGACTTAGGAAGGAAACCAATTATATTAAAATACAAATAAGTTCCTAGACCACAAATTAAAAATTCTTGGCTTAGAGAAACACAGTTTGTGCCAGTGGATTTAATTTATGTACTTCAGACATCGACCTCAGAAGCCGCATTGAGTCATGAAGGTTACCTTGGTTTCAGAAATCTTTGCCTGGCAAATATAAACTTTAGTAAGTCTTAATACTTGGAAGGGCTTTGAGTACAGACAAAGTGATATACTATGGGTGAATGTGTCTGTCTCCCAGCCAGCCTAGCTAAGTTCAAAGGGTCTCATCACCAAAATTTTAGCTGCTAGGAAGTAAACTTTTTTTTAATCACAGAAGCTCAGAAAGATGATCTACTAAACTATAGTAAACTGTTGGCTACTGCTCACCAAGTAAAGTCAAAACTTGATATTGTGATAATTAAGGCCCTCTGCAGCCTGAAAGTTCTCTAACTTTCCAGGCTTACCTCCTTCTACTCCCCCTTCATACATGCTTCAATAAACAGAATTGTCCCTCTTCAGGCCTAATGACCAATATGTTGCCACTCTGTTGCCTTTATTCAAGATTGCTATCCTGGAACATTCTCACTTCCCCTGCCTGTCTGTTAAGATTTTGGCCATTCATTAAGGAGATGTTCTTCACATATGAATCTACAGTCTTCTTGGAGGCCGCAATTCCGGAGAGATCAGCCCTGACCAAAGGGTTATGATATCAGCCATTTGGAGAGTGGAAAGACAAGTCCTATCCTCCCTTGCTGAGAAAGATAGTCTTAGGGCTTGTCTCTCACACAACCACACAACTTTATCCCTCAACACCTTCCCAAGCAGTCCCTTCACTCTGCTGCATAAGCTCCCAACATTTTCCCAAGCTGCATCCTAGATCACCTCATGTCTTTGGTGGATACTTCTTGAAGAATAGGCCTTGATATTTCATGCAGTGCCTGGCATATAAGAGTGATGCCTGCCTCTTTTCATTTTGGACTGGAAAGCATGAGTCACAAAGGATGAGCCAACATGGACAGACTGTAGTTCAGATATCACACTAACTTTTCCACCAAACCCACTCATCTTGAAAAGTCCTTACTACCATTGAAGTGGCCACCATCTTTGCAAACTCCATATAATAACAACTTGAATGCCATTTGTTACCACATCAGCTAGATAACACAGTGGATAGAACCCTAGCCTACAGTCAGAAAGACCTGATTTCAAATCCAGCCTCAGACATTAGCTATCTGTATGACCCTGGGCAGGTCACTTCACTTCTCTCTGCCTCAGTCTCCCCAAGTGTAAAATTGGGATAATAATAGCATATCCCAGAGATGTTGTAAGGACCAAATGGGATAGTATCTGTAAAGCATTTAGCATGTTGCAAGGCACAATAAAAGGCATTTAATAAATACTTGTTTTCCTCCTTCCTTCTTTATCCCACAGCCATATTTGCAATCTTGTCACTTTAGGCTCCATGTTTCTTGATGTTTACTCACATAAGCATCACTCTGGTTCAGGCCCTCATCATCTTTTCATTAGATTATTGTAATAACTTCCTAACTGATTTTCCTGTATTAAGTTTTTATTCCCTACTCCATTACACCCATTACAAAATTGTCGAAGTGATTTTCCTAAAATGTAAATCTGGCCATATTATTCCTCTACTCAGTAAAATCCAGTGATTCTTTCTAGGATCAAATATTATTCCATCTTCATATCATTCTTTCCTAATTTTGTTTTTTGTGTAACTTTTGTAATGTACATAATTATTAATATGTTCATACATGCATATAATTTTAGAAATCAATATAGATACATATCTTAAGAATTCATGCTCATTTCTTTTTTTTTTTAGTGATAGAGATACAAGATGGGAAAAAAGCCTGGAAAGTTTTGCTTTGAAGAAAAATTTGATATACCATCTTTAAGAAACTTTCCTTGACCCACTGGTTCAGTGATGTCTTTCCCCTTTGAACTTGCTTTAACTCTTTGTTTTGAAACTCTATTAAATGTATTATAGCAATCTATATTTGTGTTCTATGCCCCTAACAATCTGTCAGCTCCAAGTATACTGGGACAAATGTGTTTAAACTTTGGGTCACCCACCTTTAGCCCAAGCACAATGTTCTCCACATAATCTATATTTAATAATTGTTTGATAAATTGAATTAAAATTGTAGGGTTAAAAATTTAAGTTGCTGGGAGGAAATAAGTTAATACTCTTAAATGGGTTAAGTAATGTCACTGGGTTTTTTAATAGCTGATCTTTTTTTGATATATCTGATTTTTATATTACAAATATATCTATGTATAGCCTTCTCCCCTTGGCCTACCCAGTGAGCTAACGCCTATAATAAAGATTTGAAAAGGAAAAGTGGTTTTCGGCAAAACCAATAAACTGCCTCAAACTGTATATCCAGTAATCCACATCCATAATCCCCCACCTCTACAATGAAAATTAAGTGGTATATGTCTTTAACCCTTCCCCAAATGTGGTCACTCTAATTAGAGTGTTCTCTTTAATTTTCTACTCTCTCTGTTCACATTGTGGTAGTCACAATGTTCTGATAAAAGTCAGAAGATGATTGCAATCATTTGTCACTTTTCATCTGTGATTACAGGTAAGATATATTTTATGTAGGCTTCAGTATCTTCATTTGGAAACTGAGGGGAATGGACTAGATCTCACCTGCACAATAAAAGGCCCACTGGCCACTTGCGGCCCGCCAAAGGATTTCAGGTGGACCTTGAAAAACATGTGGTTGCCACTGCACATTCTCCTGTTTGTTACATAACATATGGCAACCAACCATTGTCAGTCAGTCTCTAGTCTAATCCATCTGCATCCCCAAGAAGTTTAGCCTGTTTTAATTTTGCCCTCTACCTACTGACAGGTTGTACAGATCTGGATGGGATGATCTCTCACATCCTTTTCTGTTCTGCCCAAGTGGAGAAAGTTTGTGTGAAAAATCTGGACTAGTGGACTTTAAAGTCCAATATGAATAAATGGGATGTCACAGCAGCCAGTACATGGAAGCCAGTACTACCTTCCATATAAAGCATAGTGTCTGAAATGATGGAAATGAAATTATTTTGGTACTCTACCCCAATGTAGAGTCTTATCTTAAGTTCTGGGTGCCTTATCCAAAAGTTATTGACAAGCTTGAATATATCTGAAAGTGAACTTCCATAATGGTAAAAGGACTGGAGGTCATACAGAAGAAGGATTAATAGAATGAACTCATAATTTTTAGCCTGGAGAAGAAAAATAATAGGGGTCAGTCAATAAACATTTATTAAATACCTACTATGAGCTAGGCACTGTGCTTAGTGTTAGACATGAGATGAAGGGGAAGACATTTTTTTTACCTTCAAACATTGAAGAGTTTTCATAGGAAAAGAGGTTTTCGAAGTGTTCTTGGTTTCAAAAGGCAAAATTAAGATGGAATTATAAGATGCAGAGATTTTTATTTGCAAAAAAAGACAAATATCAAGCAAAATCCTAGCAATTAACTGTATCTAAGTAGGAAATGGGCTTCCTTAAAAGGTAGGGTATGCTCTTTGCATAGGAAGTTTTCAAGAAAAGGCTAAATGACCATTTGCCAGTGATATTATAAAAGGCATCCTTGGTCAAGTAAGGTTTGCATTAAATAGATTCTGAGATTCTAACCCAACTCGGAGATTCTGTGGGCTGCCACACCATGGAAACCACACAGGTCCTTCAAAGAACTGAAGACTTTAAAGCATGCATCTCATGCTTAAAAATGTTTTTTGTTTGTTTGTTTGTTTGTTTTGGGGGGGTTCTGGATCTTGATCAAGAATATCATGGTTCAGATCTGGGGATTGACTTGAGGCATTATAGAAGCTAACCCAATTAAGCTTTTGACAACAGTAAGCCTTCAGTTTATTGTGTATAGTTGTCTTCACTAGGAACACTGTAAGTAACACTGAACAGCAATGCAACTTCCATCTTGATTTTGTGAGTTAGTGATTGTAATGCCATTCTTCTCAATCGCCACTGATATCACTGTGACATTTTACACCTTATACCATCATCTGTGCAGATATTGATTCTGCATGTCTGGACACTGCAATACTATCTTCTTAGTCAAATCCTAGTGTTATTTCTCATATATGCTGATGTTGGCTGGTTTTCTCTCCAGACTATCAAGAGAATTCTCTCTCTCTGCACTGACA
This sequence comes from Gymnobelideus leadbeateri, assembly GCA_011680675.1. NCBI lineage: Eukaryota > Metazoa > Chordata > Mammalia > Diprotodontia > Petauridae > Gymnobelideus > Gymnobelideus leadbeateri. The sequence goes on from WOXC01000585.1 coordinate 95,086, forward strand.
TTGGCTTTTGTTGGCTCTTGACACCGTTACTATCATTCCTGTTCCAGATCATTTCCCACTGGACTGTACCCTCCTACAATTGAAATTGAACAATACTAATGGACTGATAAAGAACAAATGCACAATGGAGAACATCAGATGCAAGATGGGTTTTCAAAATTCTTTCCCCAAAATAAAATACAGTGGCAGTCGCTTACACAAAGTTGTCACTTAATATGTGTTAATTATATTGCATTAAATTGAATTTTTACATTTTTAATTAAAAAATGAATTGATACTAGCTAAAATTTTCCTCCTGTGATTTCTCAGTGCATCATGACATTCCTAGATCAGTGTTTGGGAGGGTGAGAAAACACACATTCAAATATAGAGGGAGAGAGAATGAGACACTGTCTTAGAGCTAGAAGACCTGGGCTCAAGGCTTTTCTCTTGCCACTTGGTTATAAGACCCCTGTCAAATCATTGTCCTTTTCTGGGCCTTGGTTTCCTCATCTATAGTATAACAACAATAATCTGCGTTTATATAGTGTTTACTCTGTGCCAAGCACTGTGCTAAATGCTTTACAAATATCACCTCATTTGATCTTCACAACTGCCCTGGGTTGTAGGTGCCTTTATTATCATCCTCATTTTACCAATGAGGAAACTGAGGCAAACAGTAATTACTTGTTCAGGGCCACATAGCTGGTTAATATCTGATCCAGATTGGAGGATTCCAGGCCCAGAGCTCTACCCACAGTGCCACTTAGCTGCCTCTAAAATATCTCTGACAGGAAACATGTGGTAGCAGATAGGGAGTTGGCCTCAGTGTCAGGAATAATTAGGATTATGATATTAATAATAGCTAGTGTAAAATTTGTGAAACACTCATACATATTATCTTCTCTTAGGAAGGCTGGGGTTAAAGTCTTACCTGTGACCCATCTTATTTTCTGATCCTGGGCAAGTAACTTTATTTCTTAGCATCTCACAAGTTACACTCTGCGTTTAGTTGCAGATCTGCATTGGTAAAGGAGATTCCATTTACTAGTAGTTCCCTACAGAAGTGAAATCCAAATTTCAGGAACTCAAGAAGAAATCTCTTCAGCTGCCTAAGTCATAGAACAAGCGAAATGTTTTGGGGATTATAGGGCCTACTATAAGTAAATGTAAATTATCTTCCTTCTGCCAACATAGGCTATCTAGCTGGTACAACTATCAGCAGGACTCCTTCTCCTCCAAACTTCCTATGCTAATTACCCCTATTTCCTTTCTGGCAAAACACTGATCCTCCTTATTTCCAACTCTGTAGGAGGAAACTCAAAATCTTTGCTAGCATCCTTAGGGTGAGGGGAGGTTGGAAGTACCCACTATAGAAGAGGGACGGGATCATGTAGGGAATGGACTAGGTGGGGGGTGGGATGAGTGGGAGGGAATTATAAGCAGCCCTGTACAATATATCTACTATGATAATGTTTTGCATAGCTAGACATGTACAACATATACTGAATTACTTATCTCCCAAGAAGGAATGGGTGACAAGGGAGGAAGGAAATGGATCTGAAATTCGAGGTTGTAACATTAAATGTTTCAAATATATATAAATACTATTATTAATACTCTTTTGCTTGTAATAGGGAGATAAGATGTGCAGGCATTGGGACACAAAGATTCACCTTCCTCTAATGGAAAAGTCGATGGGGGTATGGGAGAAGGTATGGGAGAGAGCAGATTGGAGGAAGCGATATCTTGTGGGACTGCTATTCTGGGAGGTTGGGTAGGGGAATAATGGGGGGAAAATGATTGTAACTCAAAATCTGGCGGAAATGAATGATGTAAAACAGAAGTTAATAAAGCATTTGTTTAAAAAAAAATCTTTGCTAGCCTTATACCTTCAAGTCCACTTTTTTCTTCTCATTTGTGTACGGCCCCTCCATTCTGTATCTTTACCCCATATAACATAACTATTCACACTTGGATAAACTGAGGGTGCCCAATTATAAGCATTTTAGTAAGATGGCAGACTATCAGGACAATTTGCTTTGCCATTACATCCAAGGCTTTCTGGACATTTCCACTTACCCTCTTACTTTACTCATCAGTCCCTTGGCACCTTGACCAGACTTGGTGATGTATACTAAGGACTTCTATGCTTTACCATCTATCATAATACTAAAATCCTAGGACTTGTGGGCTCTACTATGCACCCGGTAGCTTATCAGCTTCCCTCAATTTGAGTGTGAACTCCTTAAAACCAGGAAATGTTTTCCTTTTCCATTTGTATCTCTAGTACTTGATACATAGTGAAGCACATAATCATGTTTTGTTTTGTTTTCATTCATGCAATCCTTTGTTACCACAGCCCAGCTTTTTCAAGTCTTTTGAGCTCACATGTAGTTCCCAAAAAGACTTGGAGGAAGTGGAGAAGAAATGGTATGTTCCCTGAAATGCCATTTGCTACCTATCCCCTCTCCATCAAACAAGCATGGCTCTGTGCCTGCTGCTTTCTTTGAGAATCACCTTTTAAGTCCTAGGCAATGGTTCTGCCCTTGGGTGCCCATTTGATTGATGGTTTAATATCTCCCCCAGACTACCAACGAATGTTAGTTCTTTCTTTTAATTTCAAAAATGGCTCAATAGTAATATAGGTCATTACCTATCTCCTGACCCAGACCTGGATGTCAACAAAATTAAATGTTTGCTATAAGTGAGCTAACTGCTTGGTGAAGATGAATGGCAAAATGAGGGTGTGTTTCCCAGCCAAAGCAAGGTAGATGTAGTTGTCTTTTCATATTCATTTGTATGTGCCTGGGTGGCAGGAGGATGCTGAGATAGCTAAATCAGCAAATCACATAATGCAATTACACCTACTTTTTTAGAGTGCTCTTTTTCCCCCTTCTTGCTGACAGCATTCATACCACGTTTCACCCCAGTGCAATTAAGCTGATTAGGTAATATTAAGCTGCTCAAGTATTTTTTTTTACCTTAAAGAAGTCAAATGCCATATACTGGAGGTAGAACATCAGCTGCCTTCATTTTGTGTATAATAAAAAACTCAATAGTGACACTGACCATCCAGTAAAAGAATAGACTTATCCTCAAAGGAGTAAATAGACTTTGTAATCTCCTGTTTCAATTGATGATACTGTTTTTGAATAAAGAACAGCTAAAGCATTCAGGCATTTACTGTGGCTTTTTCCTCAACTCCCACATTATTATTGTTGTTGTTGTTGTTGTTGTTGTTGTTGTTATAAATACCACATTTCCAGTGGAAGACATATAATATTGGAGAGTCAGAGTGAAACAAAGGAAAAAGGTACTGAAATCAGGGTTAGAGGATCTGGATGTACATCTCTCTTATTTACTACCTCTGTGACCTTAGACAAATCTGTCTAATCTCAATGGGTATAGCAAGGTGGCACAGTGGATAGAGTATTAGATCTTAAAACAGGTAGAATTAAAAATAAAATTTGGCTTCAAATATTTACTAGCTGTGTGATTCTAGGCAAGTCATTTATCTTCTGCCTAACTCAGCTTCTTCATCTCTAAAAGGGGATAATAACAGCATCTAATTCCCAAGGTTTGTTTTGAAATTAAAATGAGATAATATTTCTAAGACATTTTACAAAATGTAAAGCACTTCATAAATGGTAGCTATTATTATTACCTATCTGTAAAAAATAATGGGGTTAGAGTTTTGATGGTCTCTAAGGATCTTTCCAGCTTGAAATCCTATATTGTTAAGCTGTTTCCTTTCTTTGATCCTCTGCCAAAATTACAATAGAAGATCAGATAGTCTCAGGTCTCTTCTGGCTCTTTTCTTATTACAAAACAAGGTACAAACAAGGCATGAGTATGACTATTTGTTCTCATCAGGTATCCAACATGATGTAGTGACTCCTGTTCATTGATTTAGGAATGTGAAATTGCATCTGTATCTCTCATGGTCAGTCTAGGAAACAAAGTAGAATCTGCCCTTCAAGAAAATGTCATGTGTTTCTCTGGGTCATGCTTGACTCCTTCAGTGCAGTTCGGTGTACTATTCCCTTTTGCCTCTGCCCCTGTCTCTCTGTTTTTCCAGCTGAATGAGAGGTCTTCTCCCAGGGGAAAGAGGGAGTGCATTGTCCTTTATTGTGCAGGTTTCAGTTACAAATCAGGTGCCCACACAGAGTCAGAGAGCATCTGACTTTCACTACAGGCTTCTGGGTATATTGTCAATCTTGACTAAATACCAAGTCCCAGCAGGCTTCACTAAATCTATGTATTAGAGGAAATAACAAAGGAAATAAAGGATTTTACATGGAATCAAAACTTCATCCTCACACGCATGTTTTGTGTGACTTCCAAAAGAGGGACTTTGTTGTGCAGAGGAGGTCACCTCATTAAAAAAAGGGAGACAAATTCTGCTTTAACTTTCCTTCTGAATCTCCTTTAAAGAAAGTGCCCCCCCTCTCCCTCTCCCTCTTTTTTAAGTTTATGTATTTTATATTATGAATTTAAAAACATTATTCTGAGACTTCACCAGATTGCCAAAGGGGTCCATGATACATGCACAAAAAAGATTAAGGACTCTTGATTTAGGGTAAACTCTATACGCTGCTTTTGCCAGAGTGGTCCCTTTGAAGTGCCCAGAACTTATCTGTGTTCCAGTTTATTAATGGAAGGCAGCAAATGTTTATCAAACTATGGTGGAGAGAGGAGGAAGAAAGAGTTTAAAGATGGGAGAGTGACCCCTTATTCCAATAAATATAAATACAGAGGGCTCCAAATTATTGAATTAATGAATCAATTCAACAAAGGCACCGTGGATAGAATGCTGTCTGGAGTTCAGAAGACTTGAGTTAAATTGTGACCTCAGATACTTATGTGACCCTGGAAAAGTCACTTAACCTTTGTTTGCTACAGTTTTCTTAGCTGTAAAATAGGGATGATATTGATAGCCTCTGCTTCACAATGTTGTTATGACGATCATATGAAAGAGGATTTGTAAACCACTTAGCAGAGTTCCTAGAACATAGTAGGTGCTTAATAAATGTTTGTATCCTCCCTCTCCCCTTGTTCCTTCCTTCCTTCCTTCCTTCCTTCCTTCCTTCCTTCCTTCCTTCCTTCCTTCCTTCCTTCCTTCCTTCCTTCCTTCTTCCCTTCTACACTGCCTCTCTTCCTTCCTTCCTTTTTACTTTCTTTAAAGGCTTCAAGTCAGACAATTTGGGGTCATTGAAATTTCTTGAATGAGGGAGACACAGTTAGATTGATGGTTTAGGAAGATTCCTTTTATTGCTAAGTAAAAGATGTTTTAGTATGGGGAGAAAATGAGGGAGTAAATTAACTAAAAGGCATGGCATGATCAGGGTCTGGACTAGAGTGGGCGATCCCACTGTCCTCTCACCTTCTAGCCTAGAGCCCTATGTTCTGTTCTAGCATTTTGATGAGCTAGAGGGAATCTATAGGAATGAAAGCAGGATAATGAAGCACCAATGCATAAGAGGTTTTTTTTCAAGTAATGGGGGTATTTAAGCAAAGAGGAAAAAGAAATCTAAGAAACAGGAGGGTAAGGACATAATAGCTATCTTTGAAGGTCTGTCATGTGAAGGAGGGATTAGCCTTTTTTTGGCTCCAGAAGACAGAATCAGGAATAATTATTAGAAAATGACATAGTTAGGCTTGATTTGGGGTGAGGGGGAAGAAAGCAAAACAAAACCAAAAACTCCCTAACGACTAGAACTGAAAAACGTGGAATGAATTGCCTTGAGAAATGGTAGATTCTTTTTCCTTGGAGGTCTTCAAGAACTATATGTGATGGTGAAACTTTCTACTACATAGCTACTGAGGTGCAATGTTTAACAACTGGCTCTCCCCCCAAAAATACTGACTTAAATTTAGTCTACACCGCTAATATTGTCTCTATCCCTTTTTAAAGTCATGACAATCAACAAAACAATAAATCAAGCCTTGATTTGTAGTGTTTAAAATTTCTGAATTGTAAATGTTCACACTGAGAAAAAAACAATAGACTTTCAGAAGGCAATATGACATGGATCAAGCACACCCCCTGCTTCCAACTATCAAATTTTATAATGATTCTGTGAATGAATGTTATGAAGATAAAAATTAAATAACTCCTGTGAAAATATTTTGAAAGATATATATGTATATGTAATGTTTCAAGCAAAAACAATAACTAATATTTATAGGAAAGGTGAGAAAGAGAATAAGCATTTATTTTTATTTAAAATTTTTGTATGTGAAACTGCAAATTTATTATGTACAACTTGTTATTCCTTTTAAACATATAATAAACTTATGTAAATTTCCTTTTCCCTTTTTTTCTCCTCCCCCCCCCACACTAGAGATGGCTACCATTAGACAAAATATGTATATTGATGTGTGGGTGTTTGTGTGTATACATATATGTGTGTGTGTGCATGCATGTGTGTGTGCGCGTGTGTGTATACATGTATATAGAGACATATACATACATATTATATGTGTGTATATATTTGTGTGTATATATAATATCTACATATATATGTAAAATCATTTTACCTGTTTCTAGTTATCAGTTCTTTCTCTGGATACAGATAGCATCTTCCTTCATAGGTCCTTGATGGTTAATTTATAATAGTCAAAATTACTTAGTTGCTCAAAAGTTCTTAAAACATTATTGTCATTATTATATATAATATTCCCTTGGTTCTGCTCATTTCACTCTTCATTATTTCACTTAAGTCTATCCATGTTTTGTTATGTTTTGTTTTTCCTAAAATCAACAAGCTCATAATTTCTTATAACATAGTAGTATTCCATCACGGTCATATATCACAGCTTGTTCACCCTTCCCCAGTTGATGGACATCCCCACAATTTCAAGTTCTTTGCTACCATAAGAGCTGCTATAAACATTTTAGAACATATAAATTCTTTTCCTTATTCCCTGATCATCTTTGGAAATAGGCTTAGTAGTTATCCTAATATGTACCAGGCAGTATGTTTAAGAACTTTTTAGATATTCTCTCAAAATAATAATAATAAGGATGATATCTAGCATTTGTATAGCACTTTAAGTGACTTGCCCAAGGACACACAATTAGTTAGTATCTGACATCAGATTTAAGCTCACATCCTCCTGACTCCAGGCCCAGTGCTCTATCCACTGTGCCATGTAGTTTTTATTCTTGATATATTAGTAAGAATAGTTGTCATTTATGTGTTTTTGTTTGTTTGTTTGATTGGTTGGTCGATTTATCATACCAGTGAGTTCTTTGACCTAAAGAGGTCCTGGGTAAGGAACTTCCACAAACAGTACAAATTCCTTTCTTTATCTGCAACTTCTAGGTTTAAAGAATAGTCTAGAGAATAGAGAGATTGTTCATTCCCCAGGGTCATATAGTTAGTATGTATCTGAAGCGTGGCTTGCACCCAGGCATTCCTGACTCTGAGGTCAGCTATTTCTCCACTCTGCACACTTCCTATACTCATTAGCGGTTTATAATTTTAGAAGTACTTTACATACATTAGTATTTGTAGAGTTTAGATCATTATAGTGATTTACCAAGTGCTTTTCCCACAACATACTTATTAGGTAATCTATGTAAGTATCATTATCCCCATTTATCTGTAATAAGGAGTCAGAGACTCAGACCAAAGATGCAATTTGCTGAAGGTTACATGGCTAGTGAATGCCCAAAACCTGTATGACTTGGGACAAATCGTTTAATCTCCCTAGGTCTCAGTTTTCTCATCTGTGTAATGAGAACACTAAACATAATGAAGTTTGTGGCCCCTTCCATCTATAAATTCCAGATTCAGATCATGCTATGCAGTATAAAAGCCAGGAATGAACCTAGGTCTTTAAGCTCCAAATGTAGTTCTTTTTCTAATACATTCAAAAACTCTTTGAAGTCTGTATAAGGAAAGCATTCTTTCAGTTCAAGGTCTATTAAATGTTATTTATATTTGGAAACAGTCCTTCATTATAACCTTTCCACTTTTTAAAAGAAAACACAGCATTTTATTTTGACCACATTTACTTAGCATACTTGCTGGATACCAAATTAACTTAGAGGGAGATTTAGTCATATTTTAATCCTGTCAAAGGTTCCCCCAGAATCTATACAAAAGCTTTAGAGGGGTGAAGTTCTACATCTTCTCTCCTTTCCCAAATGTTTTTTAACCAATAAGTTTTCTCGTGTGTGTGTGTGTGTGTGTGTGTGTGTGTGTGTGTGTGTGTGTGTTTGCTTAGAGGGTAAAAATGGGTCATGGTAAGCATTCCATTCAACTTCAAAATGACATGTCACTCTGATTCAAATTTCAAAAGATGTATCTAGCAGCTTATAATCAAGATTTTTTAAATGTGACCTGACACAGATACAGCCCTATTTATATCAAAAAAGAATGTGTTGTTTGTTCCTTATGGTTTCCTTCTTCTTTCTGCTTCCTTTTAATGTCTTAACATGATTGAGATTCTCTATTATAATAGCATGTAGAACATAGAACACAAAGCTCTTTCCAGGAGGTAATTTCTAAGAATGAAAAAATACAAGAACAGTGTTTGATTATTTTGTATTCTGTCATTCATGGTTTTCTTAAAACAACCATTTTTATATAACTATGAATGGCCTTATTCTTGAAAATTGTCAGTCACAAATGAGAAGAAGAAACAATTGAAGGTAAAACCCTTCCAAAGTCACACAAGGTTTCAGATGAATTTGAAAACTTGTTAGAGTGTATTCACTCTAAGACACACATACACGAAAGGGATGCACACATGTGCTGTTATAATACAGTATACAATGGAAAAGGAATTAAGAAGTCTCTTTGTATCCTCTGTGGTCAATAATCGAAGCCAGCAAGAACATTACCACTCATTCATAAGTTTGGAAATAAATCTTTTTTCAAAAGATGCTGCCTCTTTTCTTAAGAATATATTTTAACACATCCCCCACCACTTACCACAACACATAAGATTTCACACCATGAAACATATAAACTCAATGTTTTCTAGGTATGCTATTTACAATGTCATAACTGCTCAAAGGTCAGCTTTGTATTCTGTCCTTGTGTTAGACTGTTTTAAAGAGAAATGCAAAGTCTATATCTGAGTGACATGATGGTTTCCTTCAATGCCTATAGGCCAACAACTTTACTGGATTGTCTTCATAATAAGTTCTATAAGACTTCATGCCTTAATACTAAAGTATGGTACTAAAGATGATTTGACACAGAGCTATTGCAACTATGGTTTTAATCCAAAATTTCTTTTTGGCTGTAATCTTGAAGTTGTATGACCCTCCACCTAGAGATACAGGAGAGAGAGAGTACCTCAGAGAGGAGAGAGGGATAACTCAAGAAGTATTTATTAAGCACTCACTCTGTGTCGGGCACTGTGCTAAGCCCTGGAAAGATAAATGCAAGGACAGTCCCTCAAGTAATTTACATGCTAATGGAAGAAGACAGTCATAAAAGGGAGAGCATGGTGTAGGAGACAAAGATAGCCTGTATGGAGGAATGGTAGATGAAATCCAGCCTAGAGAGCTGATGAGACATGACTGACCGAGGAACCCTAGTTACATAGAGGTTCTGGGGAGGAGAGGGTAGCCATCTAATAAGGCAGAAAGACCATAGTAGGGATGAGGGGATGCTTCCAATTGGTTAATTCTCCGATTAAAATGAGGTTCATCATGAAGAGTTGGGTCAAGGTAGAGAAAATCCAGAACACAGCGTGGAAACTTATCTACCTTCCCCTCTATCCTTACCTCAGTTTAGTGTGCGAGCACACACAAACACACACACGCACGCGCACACACACGCACACGCACATGCGCACACACACACTCCCCTTATAGACCTGTCCTTTGGAAACCATGATATTGGTCGAGCTTATGGAGAAAATCACTTTTCAAAATGGTCTGTTATTTTTCTTTTAACCATTTTAGAAACTTAAACCTCTTGGATGGGGGATGGAGAGACAGACATTTTTATGCTCAGTTCAAATCTAGTACAGTCTTATAGGAAGCTGCAGTCCCCTGCACTATCTGCTACATCAAAAGAAATAGCCTACCTGTCACTCCTATAGCATTTTATGATTTCAAAGCTCTCCCATGTATCATCACTTCTCTTGATCTTCACAATAACTCTCTGAGGCAGGTAGAGTAAGAATCATCATGCCATTTTAGAAATAGGGAGAAATTAGGCTTTAAGAAGTTACTAACACAGGTAGTGAATTGAAGTATAGTGATTGGAACTGGTGTGATTCTGAGTCTATATTCTTTTATCCATATCGTGTGGGCCTCTAATGTTGAATTCAGTTCAATAGGGAAAGAGAATCATCAATTGCTCTTAATGCATACACACAGGTTGCATTTAAACTTGTGAAATCATATATTCTCACTTGAAGGTTTTTGTTCTAGATAGTGCCTATGCAACAGTAGAATCATGGACTCTTGCCGGGCTTTAGACACTGATTTTACAGAGGGGAAAGCTGAGACCTAATAAAGCAAGGCACCAATCCCAAGGCGCTATAGCAACTAAAGGCCTGTGCTCAGGTTTGATCCCAAATAAATGACTCTTTCCACTATAACATGCTTCGTTATTGCAATAGAATGTTTAATCTAAACATCTCCAAAATCTAGAACCCCTGCTTTAGGGTACAAGCATGGCCATTCAAGGTTTTTGTTTTTTTTTTTCATTTTGTTTTTGTTTCTACTTTTAAAGAAATGTTCTATAAGGGTTAGAGATATGCTCAGTTGGCTAGTATCTTAGGCTCACTTCATATGAGATCCAAGACAAGTGAGGTGAAATATGCAAATATAGCAAGATAAAACATTTCCATTTTTATTAGAGGAAGGAAAGAATGCAAAATGATTTCAATGCTCAAAAAGAAAAAAAAATAGAGCTTTAATGGGACCTAGGGAAAGAGTATATGTTTCATAAATCGCATTAAATATTTTGTACGTAAAATTCTGGCTGTTGTAGCACATTAAACTTGTACAAATGCATCCCCTATCTAATTAGGGAACCATATGGAGACAAGTCACATTTACATAAGTAAAAAGCAGAGAATGCAACTCCTTTGTGTTGTCTTTTTAGGTGATGTAACTTGAGCTTTGCAGAGATGGTTCCTAGGCTAGGGTTTTAACTGTCTTGCCTTAGGCCAGTACATTTCCAGAAGATGAAATGGAAAATGCTATTTCTGAAGGCCATCTATACATACAGTTTAGTATTGCAGGAAAGGGCCAGGCAAAAGTTAAAGTGTTTGGAGCCTACAAGACATTCTTTTTTAAAATATTTTAATTAATTGGGCTATACTAACAATGATTAAATTTATCCACTATGGACAAGCCACCACCCCCCAAGCCCTAGAAGTAAAAATAATAATAATAATAATACATGGACACTGATCTCATGGAGCTTATATTATAGAAAGTCATATGCACAAATATTTATGCTAACAGGCAAATAAGATAGGCTAACTGAAGAAGCAAGGAAAGAAGAAAGAAGGGAAAGGGAAAATGGGGAGGAGGGAAAAAGGAAGGAAGGAAGGAAGGAAGGAAGGAAGGAAGGAAGGAAGGGAGGAAGGAAGGAAGGAAGGAAGGAAGGAAGGAAGGAAGGAAGGAAGGAAGGAAGGAAGGAAGAAAGGGAGAAAGGAAGGAAGGAAAATAGAAAAATTGAAAGGAAGGAGGATGGAAGAATGGGAGGAAAAAAAGGAAGGATGCATTTATTAATGACCTGCTATGTACCAGGCACTGTGCTCAATGCTTTACAAATATTATCACAGTTGATCCTCACAAGAACCTGGAATTTAGCTGCTATTATTATCCTTATTTTACATTTGAGGAAATTGAGTCAAATACCAATTGCCCGGGGCCACATAACTAATCTGACTTTTAGGCTTGATTCAAACTTATGTCTTCCTCTTTCCAGAGCCAACATTCTATCCATCATACCACTTAGCTTCCATGAGGGGACTCTGAAGGAAGGAATAGTGATGTACCAGGCAGGTAAAATCACTATCACCTCCCCTTACATTCCAATGGATAAAGGCTAGTATCCTGAGTCCAAGAATCTTGGGAATAGAAGTTCCACCCAAGTTATTTATACTGCTTCAATCCTGCCTCTTGAAGCCATCACAGAAGGTAGTAATCACTGCAACAAGGGGGACCAGATTCAATTAGCTTCACTAAATACCATAAGCAGGTTAACCCAAAAAGTTTGGGAAGGAGAGCACCACAGACTATGGGTCCTGCTTCCACTTCCATTTCCATTTTCCATGTAAAACAAACTTAGAAAGATGTGGCCTAACAACTGCTTCTCTGGGTGCTGTAGCTACAGCTACTATTGCAGTCCCAGAAAAGAAATTTCTCATTACCAAAGTCCTTGTCCCTATCAAATGGTTCAATATTAGAAGTCGAATGATTTTATCAGTGGGAATAACATTAAAGAAGATTCATTAAAGTATTCTCAGCTGCTGTGCCCTAAGGTCCATGGGACCTTTACAGGTGACTGGCAGCTGACGTTCTCCATACGTGTTGTCTCTCCCATTGGAAGGTGAATTGCTCAATAGCAGGAGTGATTAAACTTTTTCATTTTACCCCTAGTGCCTAACTTAGTGACAGTGCTTTGCACTAAGTGCTTAACATGCTTGTTTGGTTTTTGGTGGTTCTTGTTGGGCTTTTTGTTTGTTTTTCCATTTGTTCTTTCATAAGTGCAAAATTTGAGCTGTAGGAAAAGTTATATGAGAAATTTGAGGGAAAATCATTTTCACATGGAAGGTCAGGAGGGATTCATGCAGGAGGTAGCATGTAAGCTGATTTGAAGAAAGGCAGAGATTTGAAGAGGTGCATTTTGGGTCAGTTCATTCTGGACATGGAGATTGTGCGGAGCAAACACAAAGAAGTGAGAAAGGGCTGAACAAAAAAAGAGATAGTATTTCATTTTGGATAAAATTTAATGTGTCCAAAGAGGAGTAATAGAATCATAGATCTGGAACTGAAAGGGACTTTAGAGAACATTTACAATAATCCAAACCCTTCGTTTTGTAAATGATGAGACTGAGTGTCAGAGAGGTTGAGTCATTTGCCCAGGATGACGAAGCTAGGAAGTCTCAGAGGAGATATTTTAGCCCATGTCTTCATGACTCTGAGTCTAATACTCTATCCAGGCCACACAACTGGAAAGCTTGACTAGAACTAGATTATGGAAGGCCTGAAACACCAGAGTCAAGAGCTACTATTTTAATTAGTAGAGGATAGGGAAACTTTGAAGTTGATGAAGTTTGAATGTGATATAATTAGAGGGATGTGTTAAGATTACTAGAGCAACAATGTTAAGTAAAGGTTGGAGAGGGGATAAAATGGAGGTAGGAAACCCAATTCATGAACTAGTAGAGATATCTGAGCAAGAAGAAATAGGATTTGAACTAGGGAGATTATAAAGAGAGAGACAGGTGGAGAAGCTACATTGGCATTAGAATATAGAAGGAATTACAATTAATGTGTGTATAAGTGAAGGGAGAAAGAAGAATCACCCTTTGGCAATGACTGTTTTTGTTGACACACTATGAGCAAACATAATGTATACATGCCACATCTTTCATAGTCAGTATTTAAATATCATTTGAAGTCACAAAGCCTTTACATTAAAAAAAATCCAAATCCTTGGTAATGTTTTAATTTTATATTACAACTGGTAATAGAAATGATTTGTGTTTCAAGGTTTTTGTTTTTAAGGGGCTAGATATTAGTAGGTAATTTTTTTTAAATGTCGAGGTAATAATTGAATTTAACTTACTATATATTTGATGAAAATATATGATCAAACTATGCCATGGGGCAGCTAGGTGGCACAGTAGATAAAGTGCCAGGCCTGGAGCCAGGGAGACTCATCTTTATGAGTTCAAATACAGCCTCAGACACTTACTAGCTTTATGACCCTGGACAAATCACTTCACACAGTTTGCCTCAGTTTCTTCATCTGTAAAATGAGATGGAGAAGGAAATAGCAAAGCACTCCATGAAAACCTTTGATGGGATCACAAAGAGTCAGACATAAGTGAAAAACAACTGAACAAAAAAAAAACTATTTCATTCACCTATAAAGACAAATAATTAAAGTACATAGGAAGAGGCCTGAAATTAACCTGAATTCTTGGATTTTGAACTTTGAGGGTCGTAGAGGTAACCTTGTTCCAAACCCTTTTTTTCGATACATAAGGACCTTAGAACTAAGAAAAGTTGGGTCTTGATGAAAGTCATATAGGTATCAAGTAACATAGATGGGATTTGGACCTTGATTGTCTGATTTCTTTTTTTATTTTCTTTTTGGAGGGCAGTTGGGGTTAAGTGACTTGCCCAAGGTCACACAGCTAGTTTGTTTGTGTGTGTGTGTGTGTGTGTGTGTGTGTGTGTGTGTGTGTGTGTGTGTTAAGTGTCTGAGGCCGGATTTGAACTCAGGTCCTTCTGACTCCAGGGCCGGTGCTCTATTCACTGTGCCACCTAGCCTCCCCAATTGTCTAATTTCTAATCTAGTTCTCTTCCCACTAGACTATTCCATATATGTACTGCACATTCACTGTGTAGGTAGACAATGAAGCAGGGACAGAATTGAGCAGATCCGGTTAAAAAGTAGGTAGAAAATGTCCAATGTTTCAGAGATTCCAAACCTCTGTTGTGTTGCAGAAGGTTATGTCTTTAATATCACTATCTCCCTGTTCATACCATCTGGCTTCAGATTATGGAATAACATGATCCTAGAAGTATCTTTCATAGAAGATTTATGAGAAAATATAACCAATAATCATATAAGATGAGAAGCTATGAAGTAATTGTGATATTTTGGAAACAACGCTTGTGCTAATGATACATGGATCCAAGAAATACAAATGTTCAAATCAAGAGATATTTACGATCCCCAGGGTCCTAGAACTGCTTATATCACTACTTAAAACTCTAGACTATAATGGCCCCGACTCTACTACAGGAATCTTTTATTATTTCTTCCTCTCTACCATGCATATCCAGATTGTTAAGTCCTATCAATTCTGCCCATGAATTATCTCTTGCATTTAAGTAGAAATTTTCATTTAACAAATATTTACCGAAGACTGAGTATATGCAAAGTTCAATTATGGGATTACACAGAAGGGTAAAATAAACATCTCTGCCCTTAAGAAGCTTATTGTCTACTTGAAATATTTAGTGTTTAAAGATAATTTGAGGAGACAGAATTTGAATGCACATAATTCATATCTTAGTTGAGATTTGAGGGAAATTAGGTATTCCAAGGCAGAAGTGTCAAACAATTGGCCTATTGGACACTGTTGCAGAGATTAAAATGTAATTGGGAAATATTTAACAAAATAAAATACAATAGAACATAAACAATATTAATGTATAGTTTCCTAAGTCAATATGTGGCCTCAGACACCCTCTTTAAGATTGGTACCATTCATGGGAGGATAAAGAATGAAGAAGGAGTGTATTTCAGGCTATGACATGGAAACTTGATTTAGAATATACAGTTTCAGGAATATCTTGGTCAGGATGGCTGGCAAGTAGAATGTGTGAAGAGGAATAATATGAAATATGTCTGGAAAGTTAGGGGGAGGGCTTGTCATGAAGGGTTTTTACTTGTCACTTTAAGTATTTTGTATTTTTCCCTGAAGTGATAGGGAGTCTTTATGGTTTTTGAGTAGGGAAATAATATGTTCATATATGTGATAAGAGTTAACTTGGAAGCTGAATGGATGATGGATTGGAGAAAGGAGAAATTGGAAGCTGTTCTATCCCAGAAAAGAATTGAAGAGGGTCTGGAAGTGTAGTAATTGTGTGAGTGTAGAGAAGGTACTTCTTTAATTAGTTTATGCTTACTTATCTATGCAAATGTTGTACACACACACACACACACACACACACACACACACACAGGAGCTCGAGTGGCATCAGTTTTTCTTTCTAGGTCTATGTTTTCTCCCTTGTAAAATTAAGGAGGTAGATGACTAGACAACATCTAAAGTCCCCGATAGTGGAACTCCACGAAGCTGACTACTTTTAATTTTGTATTTCTATTCCCGGCACCTCACACAAGGTCTTATATAGTGTAAGTACTTAAATAAAAGTTTACTGAATAGAATTATGGTATGACCAAGAAACTTAAACACCACTTATAATTGTGCACGTGTGTGTGTGTGTGTGTGTGTGTGTGTGTGTGTGTGTGTAAATGTGTTAGGGGTTTCAACCAACCAACTTCCAAATGAACTTTAGGAGTTCATCTTTTGGTTTGGCACTGCTTTCATGTTCTCATTCCCAGGCACTTTATTTCGATATGTTCTCTCTCCCGACCTGGATTTTAAATTCATTGTTGCAGGAGTTCAGTCTTGTATTTCTCTGGTATTCCCTTACCCTAGAGTTCCCAGTACATAGCAGCTACACAAGAAATTATTTTTGATTGATTCCTAATGTTTGTGTTATATTACGTTGAAGTTTCTTAGCATGGCCAGAACACTGTTACTCTCTATATTGCAATTGACTCCATCTTTTAATTGGTATGGAGATCATTCCACTATTAAATTCTTACTCTCATACCTTTTCATGGTGTGAAGTTATCCCATGTTCTCATAGTCAATTCTAGTGGAAAGCAAATTCTGGCAGATGCCACCAAAATGGGAAAAAATAACCCATCTAATATAGACTGAGATTAACTACATATCTATGGTGTGTAGATCAGCTTAGTTAAATGCAAGGTGACTCATCTCCAGAGCAATGAACACCAGGGAATGTATTTATTTAGCTATGGCAGCTCATGACATTTTGAACATTGTGCATTTATTTCTAGTGCACGCAAAAAGTGGTGCTTTAATCAATTATAAAATAAATTATAAATTATTATATAGGCGGAGTAGAAACAGCTCATCCAAGCCACTCTGCCCTCAGCTTCCCCCCAAACTATGTAAAAGGGGACTCTGAACAACTTCTGGAGCGCCAGCACCCACAGAACGACACAGAGAAGCTAACCTCCCACTGAGGGCAGCCCAGCAGCCCTGCAGGAAGGACCAGTGCAGCAGTCTGGGAGCTGGCAGTGCGCAGCACGCAGAGTGCAGGAAGCCGAGCAAAGCCTGAGCTGAGGTCCCCTTGAGTTAAGGTTTTAGCCCCAGGGCACCAGGTCCAACAGCCGGCTGGAGGAACCCCAGAACACCGGTAGCTGTGGCGACTCCAGAATTATCAACATAGACATGCCTAGGACAAAGTAAGAGGTTAGTGTCCTATGGACTTTGGGACCTGTATTTGGGGAATGCGTCAGCTTCCTCCCCTGGGGGCTAGAAACCACTGAGGAGACACTCCATTTTGTAGTTTTCAGATGCAGCTCCAGCTCTTGGCCTGCAATTAATTGTAGGGAGATCCAGCGATCAGTCTTGGGGGGTAATCGCTCTTGCTTTAACCTCCCTGGATCTGGATTGTGTTCTAGGGTGGAAGTCGTGGGTGCGTTTACAGCTTGCCAGAAACGGAAGTTGCCCCCCACACGTTCGGGACGAAAATTCCTCTATCTGGCCTTAAAGCCATAGTGTGGCAACAAGCCCAAAAGTCAAGTAATTAAGTGGCAACATGCCAAGGCAAAGGAAACAGAAAAATGCAACCCTAGACTCCTATTTGGGGGGCATAGAGCAGGAAATGGACTGTGAGGTCAGAAGTCCTGCTCCAAAAGCCCCAGGGGAAAACATGAATGGGTTGCAGGCCATAGAGGACCTTAAGAAGGACTTTAAAAATCAAATAAGGGAAGTGGAGGAAAAATTGGAAAGAGAAATGAGAAGGATGCAGGAAAAGTATAAAATGAGGGTCAACAGCCTGACTGAGAAAACAATACCTTAAAAAATAGACTGACTCAAATGGCAAAGGAGGCCCAAAAGGGCAATGAGGAGAAGAATGCCTTAAAAAGTCGAATTTGCCAGATGGAAAAAGAATCTCAAAAGTTCACTGAGGAGATTCATTCATTCAGAGTTACACTGGAGCAAATGGAAGCTAATGACTTTATGAGAAATCAAGATGCTGTTAAGCAGATCCAAACAAACGAAAGATTAGAAGGCAATGTGAAATATCTCATGGGAAAAACCACTGACCTGGAAAATAGGTCCAGGAGAGACAATTTAAAAATTATTGGACTACCTGAAAGCCATGATCAAAGAAAGAACCTAGAAACTACCCTTCAAGAAATTCTCAAGGAAAATTGCCCTGATGTTTTAGATCCAGAGGGCAAAATAGAGGTTGAAAGAATCCACTGATCACCTCCTGAAAAAGATCCCGAAAAGAAAACTCCCAGGAATATTATAGCCAGGTTCAAGAATCCCCAGATCAAAGAGAAAATACTACAAGCAGCCAGGAAGAAACAATTTCAATATTGTGGAAACACAATCAGAATAGCCCAGGACCTGGAAGCTTCTACACTGAGGGATTGAAGGGCATGGAATATGATATTCCAGAGGGCAAAAGAGCTGGGAATGAACCCAAGGGTCACCTACCCAGCAAAACTGAGTATTTTGTTTCAGGGGAAAATATGGTCATTCAGTGGAATAGAGGACTTTCAAGCATTCCTGAGGAAAAAACCAGAATTGAATAGAAAATTTGACATCCAGACACAAGAGGGAAGAGATGCCTGAGAAGGTAATCAGTGAAAAGAAATCAAAAGGAACTTATCAAAGTTGAACTATTTACATTCCTATATGGAAAAGCAATAACTGTGACTGATGATATCTTTCTCACTATGAAAATAATGGAAGAAGGGGGTGTGGTCATATGAGTACATATGTGAATGTGTGTGTAGATGGTTACAGTTATATATGGATAGAGGGCATAGGTTGAATTTGTTGGGAAGGGAGAATACTCAAGGGATGAAATTATGAGGTGAGAGAGGAAAGTGGCAAGAGGAGATGGGGAGAGACAGGGTAGGGTATAGGATAAACTATCTTATGTAGAAGAAGCAAGGGGAAGTGGTTGTAAGCGGGGGAAGAATAGGAAGGCAAAAAGGCAAAACCACATTCTCATTGAATTTGGTTCAGGGAGAGAATGACATACATGCTAAATGGGATATCTCAACCTGCAGCAGAATAGGGGGAAGGGGTATGAGAGTAGGGAAGATGGATGGGAGGGCATTCTTGGGGGGAGGGGAGGTTGGAAGTACCCACTATAGAAGAGGGACAGGATCATGTGGGGAATGGACCAGGTGGGGGGTGGGATGAGTGGGAGGGAACTGTAAGCAGCCTTGTACAATATATCTACTATGATAATGTTTTGCATAGCTAGACATGTACAACATATACTGAATTACTTATCTCCCCAGAGGGAATGGGTGACAAGGGAAGAAGGAAATGGATCTGAAAGTCGAGGTCTTAACATTAAATTTTTCAAATATATACAAATACTATTATTAATACTCTTTTGCTTATAATTGGGAGATAAGATGTGCAGGCATTGGGACACAAAGATTCACCTTCCTCTAATGGAAAAGTCGAAGGGGCTATGGGAGAAGGTATGGGAGAGAGCAGATTGGAGGAAGCGATATCTTGTGGGACTGCTATTCTGGGAGGTTGGGTAGGGGAATAACGGGGGGAAAATGATTGTAACTCAAAATCTGGTGGAAATGAATGATGTAAAACAGAAGTTAATAAAGCATTTGTTTAATAGAAAAAAAATAAATTATTATATAAATAAACTGTTGTATGTATTAATCATAAAATATTAATACTAGCTCATATTTATTTCTCTTTTTTCTCTGCTAAATTATGCTCCATTGTATTGAGGATGCAAACAGGCAACACTGGATTTTTGGAGGCAAATATAAATTCAGGCATATTAAACCAAGCTACAAAGTCTTTGAGTATAGGCACAAGGCTGGGCTCCATTCCTTGTATATGAGAACCAACCTAGATATATATGGGGAGATATATCATCAGGAAATGTGCCACCATCAAATCAATATTTTGTCTACCTAACTGCCATCACCAGTAAAAACCATTCTTTCTAACATGATCATCAACCACTACTGTTAGTACCACCACAACTGATAATATATTCGTTGCCTAGGAATATCCTATACCAATAAATCACTAGTCCAGTCCCTATACCTTATTCCTTTAATATTGATTTGGTGCTTTACATTAGTATTTCATTTTATCATCATAGGAAAAGTTATTATTAAAAATCTTCATCCTTGCAGGGAGCACTTACAGAAGGGAAATCTTGTGTCTTTGTAATATATATGGGTAAGAACATTCTACAATTAGTTCATCTAAAAGGTATTTCTATTGGGATGGCATCAGGCATCTGAGGAAGGCTTCTCTAATACTTTGCTAAATGTATATTTGGCACCTCTACTTATCAAATGCTGTAATGTATTCATGTTCCCACTCTGACATTTTCTTCATGCCAGACTGTGCCAGATTTCATATTTACCTACTCACTATTGTTTTACCCCCTTGGTTTCATGTAGATTTTCAGGTTGGTCATGCATGAGATGATGCTAATAGTGAAGCAAAACAATATCATTTGCAAGAGACTCTGCTGGAAACTTAGCACTGTCACTGCTCATTAATGCCACCACTGTATGGTTTATGGATATCTTCTTTATCAGGTGACCCCTTTATGTAATAGTGTGCTTGTTGCTCTGGAAAAGACTCAAGCCGATGATGGCAGTATGAGGTTTTGATGCCCATATAAAATCTTTTAATGCCTTTGTCATTTCCTCTAATGCATGGATTTACTAAAGCCTGAAGGGACTTGGTATTTATAAAAGATGGAAATTGGCATGAGCAGTCAGTAATAAAGTGATTTAATGTATGATATATTTTATGAACTTCATTGTAAATATAATTTTTTAAATCAGAAGGAAAACCCTGTGGTTCTATCCTGCATCTCTTTTACTCTATGAGAGTTAAAAAAAAATTAAATGACTTCATTGTATTTGCATAGTATATACTCTGTCCTGTCTTTAGTATTTAAAACATTCAAGTCTTATTGATTCCTTGGTGGTACCAATTAATTAGAATAGCATTAGCTTTTCCATTATAAACTTTAATTCCAGAACTTCCATTATATCCAGTTATTTGGCACAAAATCTTTTTATTTTACAAGTTAGTATAGTTAAGAGGGAAATCATGTTTGGTGGATTTAAGCTATTGTTATATGTTTAATTTATTTCAGTGGGGAACAGTGTTTGCATGTGCTGGCTTGCCAGCAGGCTCTTTCATAATTCGGAATCCTTTCTATTCTCTCCTCCACAAAATATAATTATAGGAAGTCATACTTTGTTGAAGTATCAGCCCCTTTTTGGTATTTAAAAAATGGTCCCAAAAGAAACTTGAAGCAGGAAATCATCCTTTTTAGCTGTGTGTGATGTTGACTCTTCACAATGGCTTGCCTACCGATATGGGTCATTGACTTTAGCAGGAGTAATAAGAAACCATATTTGCACAGAGTGATATTGGTGGGTAAGAAGAAAGGAGGGTTGGGGTCAGCTCTAGTCCTAGTGTTTTTTGCCCATTATCCAGGCAGTTCTCAGGGGAGCTAGGTATAGCAGTTAGAATTATTTCCAACAATTGCAAGCCCTAGGCCTTTGTGCAGTACATTCCAGAAAGGCTTTTGGTAACTTCCTTTGGGAGAATATGAAGATGCTTTTTATGTTCCCTAATTTCTCCACAGCCAAAAGTGATCTCTTTCTTCCCCTCTCTTTCCCTCCTTTTCTCCTCCCTTCTCATCTTCTCCCAGGCCTTTCCTCCCCCCTCCTCTCTTCTTTTCCTCTCCCTTATCCCTTCCCCCTTCCCCTTCTTTCCTTTCCTTACTCCTCTCTCCTTCTCTTTCTGCCCCCATACCTCTCTCTCTCCCTCTCTCTCTGTCTCTCTCTGTCTCTGTCTCTCTCTGTCTCTCACACACAAACACACACACACACACACACACACACACACACACACACATACACACACAAACATTTTACTAGATTTTAAGTCCTTTGAAGGAAAGGGCTATCATTTTCATCTTATTGGCCCTAGCACTAGCCTAAAGCCTTGCATATAGTAGTCACTTAATGCAATCATGGAGTTTTCAAATTTGAAAGAAGAGCTTTACATTATTACATTATTACAGTATTTATATTCATAAATAATTTACATTATTTACATTATTTCAGAACAGTCATCAGAGGTCATCTTAGTCACATGAACTAGAGCCTCCTCCCCATGGCATACCCAATAAATAATTATATCATCTTCCCAATTAAGGAGAAACCCACTACCTTACATTTTACTTTTGTGTAGCTCCTTCTTTATATCAGGCCTCAGTTTGCCTCTCTGACATGTCTATCATTGCTTGTATCTCTGTCTCATGGACCCAGCCAAAGAAATATTATTCCCAATGGCAACTCTTTATATACTTGAAAGCAACTATGATGAATCTTCTCTTGGGGTCAATGTCCCCATTTCTTTCTACCTTTTTTTGTATACATGAACCCAAAGCCCTCTGCCATATGTGTTTGATTCTTTTGTATACCCTCCAACTTATACCTCTGTCTTCCTAAAAAGTGGTGTCCAGATATGATAATCCATAGATGAAAACTAGAAATCATGTAACCCTCTGTTCTTTTGAGAAAAGAGAATGATTTTACTTGTTTTGCTCATCAGTTTCCTAAATGTGATAAGAGAATCACATCTGTTTCTTCCTACCCTTTACAGAACAGTTATAATTGTAGCTTGCAGACCATAAGCATGGGTCTGTTTAAGTTTGGTTTGTATAGTTAGTCCCTGGCCTATTTAGTACAATTTAGGTTGTGTTTCTGTGTGGGTGCAGTGGGAAATAAAATATATTTGGATGGTTGTGAGGAGGGGTGTGAAAGGACTGAGCTGCCAGATATAACTCTATCCATAGCACGAAGCATACAGCCTCAAAAGGTCTTCACAGGGTGGAAATAAATTCAATTTGGACTCTCAAGGACCATCTCTTACTCAGCCAATGGACCACAGAAGTCTTCCCTGGCCTTTTTTATAACTCAGGTACAACTTGGGCATCTAACTGGACTTTAGATCAGAAAAGGTCCTGGAGACCAGGTCCTTCACAGTAAACTATGTTATCCTAAGGACTTGTAACAAATAAATAAACAAATAAATATAATACATCCATGCTACTATACTTAGCAGCTAGGTGGCAGTGGATAGAACACTGGGCCTGGAGTCAGGAGGACCTGAATTCAAATCCATCCTCAGATACTTATTAGCTGTGTGACCCTTATTAGCAAGTCACTTCATCTCACTTCCCCCAATTTCCTCATCTATAAAGAGAGCTGGAAAAGGAAATGGTAAACTACCCTAATATCTTTGCCAAGAAAAGCCCAAATGAATTCTGGAAGAGTAGGACACAAAGTAATCAACCAACCAACAAAAATAAATAACATGAATACATACATATAAATACATAGATCAATAAATGAATACATATACATACATAGATAAATAAATTGAATTGAAAAAAGCATTCAAGAAGGTCTTCTGATATAAAATATTTTAGGAAAAAGTTAGCCAAAATTATTATTGATACTGAATGTTTACTTAACATGGATGCACTCTTCGAACATTATTTTGTATTGGGGAGTTCTTAAGTCATTATTTTTAACCTATAAATATGTGATAGGAATATTTCTTGGTCTTAGTGTCCAGATTGTAAAATATACTCAATAAATCCGGGGTTGCCTTCCTCACAGGATTGCCTTGAGGAAAGCATGTCAAAAGTTATAAAAGTCTACCTAAATATCAACAATTATCATCATTTTCATTATAATGAACCCATGACATTTTCTCGGTCACAACTTCTTTGACAGGTATTGACACTGTCCATCCGCTCCACGGATTCAGTTAGCTTTAATGACACTCCTTTGTCTCAGTTCCCTTCCTATTTCTTTGACTGCTCCTTCTTAATTTTTTTTGTGGAATTCTTTTTAGGTCATGCCCTCTAGTTGCAGCATCACCCAAGACTGTCTTAGACCTTCTTCTATTTTCCCTCTACACCTTTTCTCAGACATATCAGTAGTTCCCGCAGGTTAAAGCATAATCTCTGTGCACATTATCTCCAAATCTACTTAAATATTTCTATGTCTCTCTTGCTTCACCCTCTCTCCTCCAGTCTTTTTATACCTTATAATCCCTCCCATGTGCCTGGCTATCTAGTGACACTGGTCTCCTTGCTATTTCTTGAACAGAACATTCCATTTCCTTACTCTTTCCCTCATGCCTAGAAAGCCCTATCCCTTCATCTCCCCATCCTATTTTCCCTAGCTTTCTATAAGTCTGTTAAAATCCCAGCTTCTTCAGGAAACTTTTTCAATTGCCCTTGATTCTATCCTCTTTTCTTTGTTGTTCATTTTCAATTTATTGTTTCTATAGCTTATTTGTGCATAGTTATTTTCATGTTGTCTTCCCCCCTTCCCCCATTAGACTGTGACCTCCTTGAGAGAAGAAATGATCTTTTACCTCTTTTGAATCCTCAGTGCTTAGCACAATGTCTAGAACACGGTATGCCTTTAAGAAATGTTTATCAATTGACTATGAGGTCAAGATGAATAGGAATTTAGAAAAAGATATTAGGTCAATTAATATGGCATTGACAAGTTTGGAGTGACAGTTAAGTTGAATGATGAGGGCAGAATATCTATTGAATGAAATTGGTATGCCTTGTAGCTAATTCAACCTTTCCTGTAATTTTAGAGGGGTTGTAATACTGTAATGAGCACATTGAATAGTTGCACATTGAACATTTTCAAACACAAAACCATCTTCCTTTACAACCAAGTGACGATTTGCTTTGCCCTCTAGTTCTCACATAGCTAATGCTTTCTATTCTGATTTGCTTTTCATTTTCCACAGGAAGTGACAATGGTGATACCCTACCTGAGTCCATCCCATCAGCACCTGGGACACTGCCTCATTTCATGCAGGAGCCTGATGATGCCTATATCATAAAGAGCAACCCAATTGCCCTGAGGTGCAAAGCCATGCCCGCAATGCAGATTTTCTTCAAATGCAATGGGGAATGGGTCCATCAAAATGAGCATGTATCTGAAGAGAGCATGGATGAGAGTACAGGTATGACTGTCAACCAATGAAATGTACTACCCTAGATCCTTAACACAGGAAGTTGAATATATTTGGAGAGGAGTACTACCTCCATTAAGGTTCTCCTCCAATGCCTCATCATTGTTTAAGTTGAATCTTGGCTATTAAAGGCTATGCAGGTACAGTGCACTCTCTGGTAGATAACCATAGAGAGACCATACTGAAAAGACTTTCTGTCTGGACCTGTGCTTCTCATAGTTGGGCCAGCCCAGCCTAGTGAGAAGAGGTTAATCATTGGGAAGGTGGTCAAAAGATAGGAATTTTATTTTATTTTATCATAGCAACTCAGGCAGACTAACTACTGAAATGGGGAAAGGACTCGAACTGTTCTGGTAGGTGAACTATCCATAGAAATGAAATCGAAGATATGAATAAATTCAACTCAACAAATATGTGTGAAGGATCTACTACAAAAGATGCACAAGGGGAGATAGACAATTTAAGTGAGTGATAGCTCCTATCCTCATAGGGCTATCAGCTAGTGATACACTTAACAAATACAGAGTATTCTAAAAGTCTTTATGCAGTTGTAAGCTACTATATAAATAAATACTGCATAAAAACTACTATATAAATACTATATTTGGCCACTAGACCCAGATGGCTTTGGAGGAGACCTCCATCATTACAATCAAATTCACTTGCAAGTCATGACATCATCTTCCTGATGTCATGATCCTCTTCAAGAATGAAAGACAAACCACAACAACAATTGCTCTAGGGGTGGGTAGGTGGCACAGTGAATAGAGCACCAGCCCCGGAGTCAGGAGGACCTAAGTTCAAATGTGGCCTCAGTCACTTGATCATACTTACTAGCCATGTGACCTTGGGCAAGTCACTTAACCCCTATTGCCCTGCCTTCCCCCTCCAAAAAAAAAAAAAGCAAAAACAATTGCTCTAAAAACTTTGCAATATCCTCTATAGAAAACAGTAATACAAAATAATACATGAGGATTACATTTTAGTGGTATGAAAATGACTTCATGAGGTCAAAGTTGGAAGAGCCATTATTATCTGGGAGGATTGTCTGGAAAGGCTTCAGGGAAGAAATGGGAGGATGTTATACATATAGGGAGTAGTATGAGTAAAAATATGGTGATTGGTAGAACATAGGAGAATCATACTTTAATTGGGTAGACTCAATGTGATGCCTCAGGATTTTGTTTTATTTGCATTTATCTTAATATTAGTGATTAAAAACAATTTTCATATGATTTCACATGCCTGTAAAATGCACATGCATATTTTATGCCTTCATATGCATAACTGACAAGATATTATAATCTGTTGGATAAGAGTGGCACCTAAGATAACAACAGGGGTTAGAAATGGGAGAATGGGAGAACAATTAACAAACATAATGAAGTCAAAAAGGAAATACGTTTAGAAAACAGTTTTGTATTATAGTGAGTATGAAGTGTCAGGACATGTAGAGTAATGGAAGTTAGGCCTAGTTGTTCACATTCTATAAGAATAAAAAGCCACCAGAGGAACCATCTTGCCATCTCCTTGTGTATAAACTAGTCCATATGTTCCAGATGCATAAGAGTCAGTCCACACTTCCTCCAGTAATTTATTCCAATATAGAATGGAGAGATTTTTTTTTCTTGTATATAAGTTAAATACCTAGTATTGCTTTAGTCATTTCATAATCTTAATGGGGGTGGAGAACAGCTAACTCTCTTCTCCCTTGCCCTCTATAGGTTAATTCTAAATAAGATAACATGAAAACTCTTCTTAAAGGTGCCTTCTTCAGGCTGAACAATCCCAGTTTCTTTCTCCTTTCTTCCTCTAACCCTTCAGTTCCTCAATTGTCCCTCATAGGAAATCTTTCCAAAGTCTCTACATACTTTGCTACTTACAGAGCCCAGTATGGACTAGTTCTTTTGTTGGGGTTACGAAACAGTATTGAGGATAGTAGAGTAGAGAGATGAATGGGCAGGCTGTTAACAATCACTTCCTATTTGAAAATTTTCCATTTTTACAAAAGAGAATGAATTACAGATCTATAACTATTAACACTTTTTCAAAGCATTAGATGGTGTGGGTGTCTTCATGTCTCTACAATGGTTTCAAGTACTAGAATGTATCAGAAACAGTACATATCATATTTTAAGTGCTTCTAAACTCATCTCTGAATTTCTTACTCTTATTGAGTTAAGACCTCAGTATTATGCTGACTCTGTAAATGTATAACATCACAACCCTGAAAATATCATTTAACTTTCTGTCTGAAGTTACCTCATCTATCAGTTAAGTTGGTTTAATCAAACCAAGGGTGTCAAATAGAAATGTGGGGGAAAGTGGTGGCACTGACTAAACCATACATGCATGTCTGGATGAATTGCATATTAACTTAGTTTTAAATTGTAATATTATCGGGGTGGCTAGGTGGCACAGTGAATAGAGCACCAGCCCTGGAGTCAGGAGGACTTAAGTTCAAATTCTGCCTCAGACACTTAACTAGCTGTGTGACCTTGGGCAAGTCATTTAACCCCAATTGCCCTCCAAAAAGCAAATAAAATAAAATGTAATATTATCTATGTTTTATTTATTTTTTGTTTTCTTTTGTTAAATATTCCCAGTTATGTTTTAATTGGGTTTGGGGCCATACTGGGAAATGTTGTGGGCTGTATACAGCTCATGTATATGTGTTTGACAACTCTAACTAGACCATTTCCAAAATCTTTTTCATTTATTTTTAACAATCTTATGCTTCTGGGATAAATCGGGGCCCCTTTCAGTTCACCTAATGAGAGTTGGTAAGAATGTATCTGCCAGGAGTCTTGAAAATCTAGTCAATAGGTATTTAAAAAGAATGAGAAAGGGAAAAATTTAATTATCTCTGGCCATGATAATAGCTACAGAATAAAAGAAAAATAGTAGATGTGACTATCAAATTTAATAGGAAACAAAACAAACAAAAAAAGATCCAGTAGTAAAATCCCTAAGCAAAGTAAACAATAGGTCTTAATAAAAGGTGGAAGATTTTGCTTCAAAAATAATATTGAGATTATATGATATGAAACCCATGGTTAAAATGTGTTTCTGAATTAGTATATTTTATTTAAAAGAAACAGGATGGGTAAAAAATGACATTTTATGTTAAGAAGATATACCAGAAATCTAAGAACCAGAAAAATGAAGGAGAATGGAGAACATTTGGGTGAAGGGAAATGGTGGGAGGAACAAAATTGATTTTGTCACTGGTATTTACCACAGACCAGAGATATCAAACACACAAGCAGGCTACCTGTAGCTCACAACTCTTCCAAGTGTGATTCAAATTTAATTGGGAAATATTTAACAAAATGAATAAACACAATAAAAGACAGATAATATTTATACATTGTTTAAGTCAATATGGTGCCAGAAGGGATACTTATGTATGGTTTAGTGGCCCCATGTTTCTATTTGAGTTTGACCCCATTGTTATAATCCACATAGACAGAAAGTAGAAATAGATAAGTAGTTTGGGAAATAGAGTCTAAGCCTGGAAATTTAGTAGAGTATTTGAATTCAGACATTTTTTAGAGCTCTGTCTCTGGCAAAACAGAGAAGTTAACAACTACTTCACTTTGATTGATAAATGTTTCATCCTTTAAAAGTTGGAGGAACCAACAAGTTAAAATTCTATTCTGGAAATAATTCCTACTATCAGGATGAACTGGTTTCCAGGATTAAAATTCTGGGAACACTATGGACAAGGAATCAGAATTATTTTTTTTTGCTTTTTGGAGGGGCAATTGGGGTTAAAGTGACTTGCCCAAGGTCATATAGCTAGTTTTGTGTTAAGTGTCTGAGGCCGTATTTGAACTCAAGTCCTCCTGACTCTAGGGCTCGTGCTCTATTCAATGTCCCACCTAGCCTCCCCAGAAATCAGAATTTTTTAATAAAGGAAAGGAAATCTGGAGTTAGCTTGATTTGTACTGTAGATTTTGAGAAAGCAGATTTTAAAAGGTTGAGAATAAAGGATAGATAGAGTCTCATAGACCACAATTATACAGGGTAAATCTGCCTAGGAGGATTGGGAGATAGTCTCAAGAATGATACTCTGAAAATACTAAAAAAGATAAACTATCCCATTGAAGAGGAAAAATTAAAATTATCTGAAGAAACTAATGTTAATGCACAGGAAACTCACAAACTTAACTTCAGAAAAACATTTACAAGAGATAGAAGCAAGACTAGGTGAGAGAGGAAAGGGGGAAAAAAGTATCAAGTACCTACTATGTGCCAGGTGATGTGCTTAAAGTTTTACAAATATCTCATTTAATCTTTAAAACATCCTGCCCCATGAGGTAGGTGCTACTATGATCCTCAGTTTATAGTTGAGGAAAATGAGGCAAAGGCTAAGTGACTTGCCCTAGGTCACACAGCTAGTAAGTGTCTGAAACCAAATTTGAACTCAGGTATTCCTGATTCACACTAACTGTGTGTGACCCTTGGCAAATCACTTTACCCTTTTAACTTAGGTTCCTCATCTGTAAAATGAGCAAGAGAAGAAAATAGCCAATCATTCTATTAACTTCTCCCAGAAAACTACAAATGAGGTCATGAAGAGTCAGATAGGACTGAAACAACTGAACAGCAAAAACTTTCTGATTCCAGGCCCCACGGCTCCATCCAAAGTGCTACCCTGCTCCCTCTACAGGGGATGAGTATAAGTGAATCCCCCCAAATAGTATCAGGAATGCTAATAGTCTGAGTGAGGTAAGACCAATGAGGGAAACTAAGGGCAAGAAAGAAAAGAAAAGATATTTGCATTTTTAAGTTTTGTTTCATTTTTAAGCAATATGAGGAAAAAAGATAGGATCTGCTTTTAGGTAGAAAGGACTATGATAGCTGATAACAGGGAGAAGGCAGATATGCCCAAATTTTATTGTGATTCTGTTTTCTCTACCAACGAGAATGACTTTTGCACTGGAAGTGACAAAACAAAAAGGAAAATGGCTAACAGGAAGTAGATACCAAAGATGAGTAGGGAGATGATAAGAGAGCACCTTACTGACATTGATTAATTCAAGTCACCTGGCCCACATGAGCTATATCTTCCGTTACTGAAAGAATTACTAGAGACTAGTGCTGAGCCACTGGAAGAGGTCTCAAGAGATTGGAAAAGCTCAAAGTTCAAGATAATGATTTTCAAAAAAGGGAGGGTGGGGGAAGACAAGGGGAAGAAAAGAATTATCAAAAGATAGGCTGGTGAATTGTTTTTCAATTACTAGGGAAACTAGTATAGATAATTATAGAAGTAAGATTGTAAATATCCGAAAAGGAAACCAATGTTTTCAGAGAGCAAGCATGTTTTAATGAATAAGAGATCATCTCAGAATAATTGTATTTCCTTTTCTGACAGAGTTACTGAAAAGGTACAGTACAGGAATGCTAATATGGAATGGTGTGCAAATTAACTGGGACAAAGTAAAAGAATTAAATTAAAACAATAATAATTAAAATAATTGACGTGTGAAAATTTTATAACTTCTGCATCTCATAAAAGTTTTTGCTTGGAAATTTATCCTTTTACTGCAGCCCCTTCTTTTATTAGATTTGATATTAAATGCATGAGATTTTCACTCATTCTATAATGCTTTATCATGAAATTATATATAAGATTTTAAGTGGACCTTTAACAAAGAATACATTTTATGAGTGTTGTGCCAGTAGAAAGTTATCAGGTAATAGAAGCATATTTATCTTTATCTTTTGGATAAAATGTCTTAGCCTTTCGTGGCATGTACAAAGTTGTATTCTAATATTCTATCGCCATTTCAGAATTTCTGTAATTCTGGAAGAATTTTACTTCTTAGGATATCAATTTATTTACTGGAGTTCATCATGCCTTTAATGGGAAAAAAATTTTTTAGGCCTAACAGGAAATAAAAAAAAAAAACTCCTCCAAACATTTTGGGGGGAGGGGGAATGATTCTTTTGTGGTCTTTAGGAAAGATACCAAGAACCAACAGCCTCATCCAGTTTTCTGATAATGAATCTGTATAGTTTGGAATGAAAAGTAAGTTTTATCAATAAAAATTACCTTCCCCCCCGCAAATCGTCAATTCTTCAGTATTTATACCTTTTGTTCATGACAAGCATTTTATTGTTTTTCAAAGCAATCCTGAGTTGCTATATTTTAACATGGTTTTCTTGCTGTTCTTCCAACTTCAAGGAAGAATTAATAACAATCCCTTAATTTCTTATTTTCCTCTGAAGTTATGTACTTTCTTTCTGAAGGTTAATTGGTATGTTTGGCAATAATGGTTTGTGAGTTCTTGGTGTTATTTTCTGAGTTCAATCACACTTTCCTTTTGCACTTAGGTGCAACCAATCCCATTTTTGTTTTTTTCTTTGTTTGTGGGCTTGCATATTGTTTAAAATTCTTGACTTCCCCACAACATCAGCTGTTACAATATCTTTAATAGTCACTGAAGTGTGATCTGGAAGAGATACACATTTTAGATGTTTCCTTGGAATGATAGCCATTCCTAAAAAAAAAAAAAAAAACCCCACAGAATTAAAAGCACAACAAAAAAGAACAATGGAATCTTCATATAACATTGAGATGATGAGATTGATTCTGTCTCTTTTTGTAATTGATCCTACTTACAATTAATTGATTTTGTCTTGTTACTGGCTAAGTCATGGTTCTTTGTCTCTGAGCTTAGTTCAGAAATTCAGCTCACCTGTAATGAGTTCAGTTTAGAAATTCAGTTCTCCTGATAACCACTGTTCCATTCTTACCTCAAAGAAATATGTTATTCTTTAGGTATGTGGTGGATACCAGGGAGTCTGTTCTAGTATCTTTACACCACCAAGGTATCCTTCAGGCACATCTGGTGGACAAAGAAGTCCAGTCCACCATCTCTAACCTTTCAACTGGACTCAAACAATAAACATTTCTTAGTCACAAGAGGGAAGGAGGATGCTTTTGCTAGCCCTTTGTTCCTAATTTCTAACCAATCATATTGTCCTCCATGCCTCAGCTCTGTAACCAATCATACTAATTTCACCATTCATGATGTTGAGCTCTTTTAACCGATCGATCATAACTTGTTCTCTGCCTAAGGAGTCTTCTTTTCTATTCTTTACTCCCCAAAAAGTATAAAAGGGAGCTGCCCACCTCATTCAGGGTCTTAGCTTTTCTGAGTAAGCTGAGATCCTATTTTTGGTAAATTTGTGCTTTACTAATAAATTGATCATCCTTGAAACTTTGTGCCTCAATTTACCTTATTTTGATTTAAACAGTATGAAAGACAAACACTCAACTGAAAGATAATCAACTAACAGGGGTAAAACTATTTCATTCTGGTTTATCTGCTTAAGGTAAGATATTGTGGGTCAGTCTATTAGATGCATACATGTGTGACCATTGCTGTCACAAAATTAGAAAATATCAAAATCAATCCTTGCTTCAAGTAATTGTTTCAAATTGTTGCTTCATCTAATCCCATTCTGATCATAGCAGAAATTCCTCCCTATGACACTCCTGACCAGTGGTCATTCAACTACTGACAAAATATTTTTGGTGATGGGCAGACAGCAATGAAAAGAGGAAGTAGGTTGGAATCCTACAATTTTCACCCAGCTTTGTCTTATTTGAGTCACTTAAATTTTCTGGGTCACAGTTCTAAAATGCATTGGGCTAGATGATCTTTAAGGGTCTTTCTAATTCTTGATCTACTCTCTTATGGACTCAGTACCTACTGATGTAGTACATTGCACATTGTTATTTTAAGTGTAAGTATGTTGTTCGTTTTTGAACTGATTTTGTTGTAGAGATTTTGTTGTTCAGTCATATCTGACTCTTCATTACCCCATCTTGAATTTTCTTGGCAAAGATATTGGAGTGGCTTTCCATTTCCTTCTCCAGCTCATTTACAGGAAACTGAGGCAAACAGGGTTAAGAGACTTGCCCAGGGTCACACAGCTAGTAAGTGAGGCCACTTCAGAGGCCAGATTTGAACTCAGGAAAATTAGTCTTCCTGATTGTAGGCCCAGCACTCACTCTATCCATTTTATCACCTAGCTGCCCATACACTGTTCTTAGACCAGATAAAATTGTTAGAAAGTTTTCTTTATAATTAAGTTAAACTTGACTCTGTAGCATGTATCCAAATTCTTCCTTCTAGGTCAAGTAAAACAATCCAGTCCCCCTTCCACACAACAACCTTTCAGTTATCATCTCTTCCCTAGAATAAACACTCCCAATTTCTTCAGTTGGTTATGATATGGATTAATATTGTAACCTTACCACACCATTTGCTTATGCTACTCTGGAAATACTGAAGTTCTTCATGTCCTTTCCGAAAATACTGGGCTTAAGAATAAAACCAAATATCTCCAAAAGTCCAACATAAGAATAGCTAGAATTTACCTAATGCTTTAAATTTTACAAAGTGCTTTAAACATGATAATTCGTTTATGTTGGTAGAGAGATAGGTGCTATTATTATTTTCAGCTTACAGATGGAGAAACCAAGACTCATAGTAATTAAGTGACTTGTCCAGGGTCACACAGCTAACAAATGTCTCAGGGAAGATTTTGAACTTAGGTCTCCCTGACTCTTAAGTTCTACCTGTTTTGCCACCTAGCCACTTCTACGAGGCTACTTGTAGGACCCTAGTCATATTTTCCAGTGCCTTCCCCTCTCACCCTTTTATACCAGTTTAAGGCATTCAATGTCTTCTCACTAATATAAAGATGACTTTCTATTTCTTTTGGAAGGACATGAAGTTCCCATGTTATTTCGGCTGTGTATTTATCTTTCCTGAGTGCATTATCCAAATTACTCAACATTTATCCTTCTGGAACTTTATTCTATTTGTTTTTCCAGTTTATTTAAGAGCTAATTAGTGTTTATTAGAATGGTGTCAAATATAACCACACAGTTTAGGAGACCAATGAGATTGTGTGGGGGTTGCAGAAGGGTAAAAAGTAGAGAGAAGACAGAGAGAGAGAGAGAGAGAGAGAGAGAGAGAGGTTTCTAGAATGTGGACAGTTTCATGTTAAAGTGGTTTCACAGAATTCAGGAAATCCTTTAAAAGAAAGAGGACAAAGGAGAGTCCTAAAATCAAAGATTTTTCAAGTTTCACACTTAAGATTTTGGGATACAGAGAAGAAAGTGAAAATAGAATTTTTTATTTATTTTGGGGGGGTAGTCATTTAACTCAGTGAACTTGTAAGGAGGAATATTTCAATGCTCTTAAATACGTTAAATATGCCATCCCCCAGAACCTCCTTCCAAACCCAAAGGTTCATGGACAATGGATAAGTAGAAGAGTAAAAGATGGAGTTCAGGGCCCATGTCTAAGTCTGGGTCCAAATTAGTGAAAACACTGAAGGAACTTGGAGGGGTGACAAGATATTGATCAGTCGCCTGGTCTTCTTACCAGTCCAGAGGTTTCATAATGTCTTGGTTGTTGTCTCTGCACAATGGTCTTTAACTGGCTACTCTCTACTCTCCTGTCCCATAGGTCTGGTTCACATGCATCAGCAGTGGCAACCTAGCCCTCCTGATGCTCTAAGTCTATGAGGCAAACAGCCAAAAGACAAAGGCAGACCTATCCATATTGAGCCTAATATCTTGCCACCTTGATGCTCCTTCCCTAATCCTTCCTCCTGTCCTGAGAAATGAAAAATGAGGGAAGAAAACAAGATGGCCATTTTCTGAGACTATTTTTCCTCATTCTGTTCCCAAACTACATGATCCTCAGGAAAATAATTAGGAGATAAGAAGGTAGTATGACCATCAGTCATAATAGTGCAGTACTTTGGGGTTTACAACATTTTTTCCTTAGAATAATACTGTAAGGAAATGTTCTTTACCACTTTTTCTCTATTTTAACACTTGCTCATTTCCCAAACTTTCATATTCTGGCTTCCATCCCCATCACTCAACTAAAACGTTCTCTCCAAGGTCATTAGTAATCTCTTTATTGACAAATATAAAAAAGTCCTCTTTTTTCGGACATCATCCTCTGTGACCTTTCTCTAGAGTATCTGACAATGCTAATAACCCATCTTCTTCTGGGCGCTTTCTCTTCCTTGGATTTTACAACATTGCTCTATCATGATTCTTTATCTACCTAATCCTCTGTCCTTTAGAGCACTATCACTATAATGCTGTTCCTTATAGAATGAGTGTACCCCAAGCCTCTGCCCAGGGTTTTTTCTCTTCTTTCTCCACATTTTCTCTTTTGGTTATCTCATCAGTGACTAATGCATTTCAATTATCATCTCTTTTACAGATAACTCCCATATTTATACATCTTATCCTCATTTCTCTCCTGAGGACTACTTCTGCATCTTTGACATGGCTAAAATAGAACTCATTCATTTCCCTTCTATCTTCCCCTCCTTTCTTCCATTTCTCATAACTTTTCTCTATCCATTAAAGGCACCATTATGCTCTAAGTCACCCAGTTTCAAAATCTAGGTGTCATTTTTTTTTACTTTTCACTTTCATTCTTATCCTACATCTGATCAATTCCATGTCTTCTCAATTCTACTAACTCAACATCTCTCACATTCATCCCTTTCTCTTTATGTACACAAATAACCTGGTTAAAACCATCATGATCTGTATTTGAACCTTCATCTAGACTATTGCAATAGTCTCTTTTGTCTTTATTTTTTCATTTAATATTATTTTTACAATTACATTTAAAGATAATTTTCAACATTCATTTCATAATATTTTGGGCTCCAAATTTTCCTCCTCCCTTCCTCTCCTCCTCACTCCCCAAGATGGCAAGCAATCTGATATAGGCTGTACATGTACAATCATGTCAAACATATTTCCACATTAGTTATTCTGTGAAAAAGAATCAGACAAAAGGGAGAGACCACAGGGAAAAAAATAAAGAACAAAAAACAGTGAAAATTTTATGCTTTGATCTGCATTCAGACTCCATAATTCTTTCTGTGGATGTGGATAACATTTTCCATCATGAGCCTCTTGGAATTGTCTTAGATCATTGTATTGCTGAGAAGAACCAAGTCTATCATAGTTGATCATTGTAGAGTATTGCTTTACTATGTACAATATTCTCTTGGTTCTGCTCACTTCACTTAGCATCAGTTCATGTAAGTCCAGGTTTTTCTGAAATCTGCCTGCTCATCATCTCTTATGGCACAATAGTATTCCATTACATTCATATACTAAACTTGTTTAATCATTCCCCCAATTAATGAGCATCCCCTCAATTTCCAGTTCTTTGCCACCACAAAAAGAGCTGTTATAAATATTTTTTGTACATGTAGGTCCTCTCCTCTTTTTTATGTTCCCTTTGAGTACAAACCTAGTAGTAATTTTGCTGGATAAAGGGCATGTACAGTTTTATACTCCTTTGGGCATAGTTCTAAATTGGTCTCCAGAAAGGTTGGATCACTTCACAGCTCCACTAACAATGCCTTAGTGTTCCAATTTCCCCACATCTCCAACATTTATCATTTTCCATTTCTGTCATATTAGCCAATTAGTTAGGTGTGAGGTAGCACCTCAGAGTTGTTTTAATTTCATATGACTATCGATAGCTTTCATTTCTTCACCTGTAAGATGGGGGTAATAATAAGATCTACTTCCCAGCATTGTTATGAGAATCAAATGCAATAATAATTGCAAAGCATTTAGCATAGTGTTTAGCACATAGTTGTTGTTCAGCCTTCATTATCAAAGAGGATAAATGACATCACAAGAGTGATGTCTTGACTTGCACATGTATTGGATTTAAGTGAGGCAATGCTGGACAAAGTCACCAGCCTCACTCTCTCCTTCAGAATCATTGAAATCCAGTTGCAGGACAAAAGTTGAGATGACTGGCAATGGCCCTGGATGCAGTAGATGACAGGAACCTTTCTAAATTAAGGTCTTTCCCAGGCCTCAGTTTGTCTGCTACCAAACCACTCCTTCCTCTGTGGGGCCCTTCACTTTGACACCCTTCTTCAGGTACCCTCCTTTGCCACCAACACCTCTGAGGTAAGAGCCGTACTTCTTTCTCTACAAGTATGACATCTTTGGTTGTTGGCCTACCTTCCATGACATTGCAACACCTCCCCAGTAAGTTTGTCCTTTTCACTATACCCTCCCCACAACTATTTTTGCCCTATGTGAAAAATTGCTAGATAGCACATAGTAAGGTCTATATGAACATTTAGCTATTTATTATTATCACAAAAGTCTTGATGCAGTTTTACTCTATTAAAGCTTAAACCATGATAGGGTGTCTTAAAAGTCAGTGCAGTCTTAAGTTTAGAAAGCTTAACAAGCCTATCATGCTTTAAAGTTTGCAAAATATTTTATATACATTATTACATTTGGCCTTCAAAATAATCCTCTGAATTCTGCCAACAGGCAATCACAATGTCGTGAAACTTATGTGAAAACCAAATTTATTATGAGAGAAATGAAAATGTATGTGGAACGCAGAGAGTTCACAGTACTTACAGAAGTTTGCATATTTATGACAGTACCACAAAAGAAGGAGGAGAAAACAGGAAGGGGAATGGCATGAATGGGGAAAGGTGCAGTAAAAGTGGGTAAAAGAATAAAACCCCTCCTGAAGGGAGAAGGGAGGGGAAAGGCAATGGCAAAAGCCCCATTCTTTTCCTGTGGGTGAGCAGGCTTTGAAGATAGGAAGGTCTACTTATCTGCAAAGGACCACAGCTGCACAAGCATTTTCCCAGCCTGGCACAGACTGGCTGACACCTGTATTGACTCCCAAGGACATAGGGAATCCATTTGGGGATACAAACAACAAAGTATGTCAGCAGGGAGGGGAGTGCTTTGTCCTTTACACATTTGGGGCCTTCTACATTCTGTTTCCAGTGTTTCTGGGAAATATAGTAACTAAAAAAGACAAGTTCAGGGGACACTTTAGCAGCCCTTAACAATTCATATGACACTATTAGTGTTATCCATATTTTTCTTAGGGGGAAGAATCATACTAAAAGAGGACTGATTATTTGATCAGAGGAAAGGCACAGTGAATAGGTTAGGCCTGGAGTCAGGAAGACCTGAATTCAAATCCAGCTTCAGATACTTACTAGCTGTGTGACCATGGGCAAGTCACTTAATCTCTATTTGCTTTATTCCCCTGGAGAATTAAATCGAAAACCACTCCATTAAGTGACAAGAAAACCCCATGGACAACATTAGTAGGATGTGTTCTGTGGGGTCATGTAGTCAGACACAACAGAACAACAATGATACCATAATGATCACATTAAGTATCAAGGGCAGATTTCAAACTCAGATTTCTCCTGAGTCCAAGACCAGAGCTTTTTCTATGACATCGTGTGGAAATTGCTAATCTATAGGGCCAAGGACCGAGAGCTAGAAGGCATGTTCAAGGTCATTTACTCCAGTGCCCATATTTAAGATGATGAAACTGAGACCCAAAGAGGGATTTGCTAAAAAGATAACTAGTTAAATAGGAAGGCTAGGATTTGAGCCCAAATTCTCTGACTCCAAATTTGAGGTTCTTCCTATACAAGATTTAGATTGTTAATAGGAAAGTTATACATGGATTATAGATTTTCTAGGGCTAGAAAAGACCTTGAAATCCATTTAGTCTGATTCCCTAATTGTATGAGGATACTGATTCCAAAAGATGTTAATACTTCTTACTTCAGGACTCCCTAATATCAATGATTCCATTCATGTTTTTATTCCCCTTGTTGACAAAGATTAAAATGCCTCCATACCTTTGTACATGGATTCACAAGTTGTTGTGGCTAAGAAAATCATCACTTTATGGTCAACCTACTGATGATATTATTTTTCATTCATTTCAGTTGCATCAACTCTTTGTCACCCTGCTTAGGTTTTCTTGACAAAGATACTGGAGTTGTTTGCCTTCTCCAGTTGATTTTATATATGAGGACACTGAGGCAATTAAGGTTAAGTGACTTGCCTCGGATCACAATAACAATAAGCTTTTCTAAAATTACTCTGCCCACTTCTTAGATTAAATCCATCCTCAGTAGTTAGGTCTAGATAAGGATTATATAAGGATTTTGACATTAATTATGCCTGTCAGAATTTAGGGTCTGCTATTAGATAGCCTTCCTTACCCCAGGGTCACTTCCAGGTCCTGATTTGTAATATAAAAGCAATAGTATAAATTTCAATGTGCCATTATATTTGGAGTATATTAAAAGTAAAAATAAAAGATATGTTGCTCTATAAGGCAGCTTTATATAGTTGAATAAGCCCTAGATCTTAAGGAGACTTAAATTTGTACCCCTCCTCTCCAGTGTATGACACTGGTGACCTTGAGCAAATCATTTCACATTTGATATAATAAACAGAGATCTGGACTCATAATCAGCAAGACCTAGGTTCAAATCCTGCTTGTTATTCATAAATACATATATTGATTCTGCTCTCAGGCAACTCTCTGTGACAAGATGCAGAAAATAATTTTTATTTGAATTGGTAGAGTAAATACCCCACTAGAAGGATCATAAATCATCATACTGGTAAAGAAAAATAATAACAAATCCAGGCCTCATTTTCCTCCCCTATAAAATTAATAATTTTGACTTGCTGATCAGTAAAGTTCCTTTCCTGCTCTACAACCTCATTACCTTGTTCCTAGGAGTATTTAACCAAGTTCCCAATATTTCAATGCACCTGTGATGCTGGTGATGTAGACATCCTTGCCAATGATGCAAACCATACATGAAATTTAGTTAAAATTGAAAGAAAAATTATTTCCTTCTAATATTTATAATTATATTAATAATATTATAACATGTCAAGATATCACCCATGATGTCATTGGTCCTTTTGGAAAATAAAGGACAAACAGCAAATGTAACTCCTCCCTTAGAAAAGAAAGTCTGTTGAATTTGGGGGAAGCTACTAATGACAATGGAAGAAACGTTGAATTAGGAGTCAGGAGAACTGGGTTTGGATTCTGACTGTGCTACTAGCCAACTGTGTAAACTTAGATAAATCACCTCATTTCTGGCCCTGACTTTCTCTTTATAAAACAAGGCATTTCAACTGGATGTTTTCTATACTAAATCCTGGCATCCAAAGAAAGTACAAAACAATAGCCAACCATGGACTGGGCTGTGCTTCTATATCCCAATTAAACCAAAAGAGACAAAAGCTAACTCCCAGACGCCTTTATGGTTTTGTGGGGCAGGAAGTCCTATCTTCAAAAAGTCTTTGCCCTAGATTTTTGGGCTGTTAATGAACTTGAAATAGAAGAATTCCATTGGGTAGAACTGAACCAAATAAAAGACAGGAAGAACATTGAAAAATGATCAGCCGATGTTTATCATGCCGCTAGCAAATCCTATATCCGCTCTCACTTAAAGACCTTTTGATAAGTATTGCAAGCCAATTTGCCGCTGTACCCTCTTGTAATTTCACAACACTCTGCTCTGTTATTGCCTCCCCCTTTAATTCCTGGCATTGCTAGGCAACCCCATGTCTCGAAAATAGCAGGGTTGATAACGCTCTCTGCTACCACGTGAAAATTCCCTCCACCCTCCACCTCTTCAGAAAAAGACTAATAAAAAAGTCACATATTTCAAAGTCACAGAGTGAAGCAAAAATACACAAATGACAGAATCTGAAGAGATTATATACCGATTTTTTAGAATGCTGATGTGGAAGAATTCACATTTTTAACAGTTGCCTTTTTGAAAAGAATTTAATAAGCATAACCTTTCCTTCCAAGGCATTTTTGGTTGAATCAATAAGAAAGAAATGTCTCTCCCTAAACATTTTTTCTTCTGTGTAGTTAATGAAAATCTCTGTCTACCACACATTGCAATTATGTTTTCTAAACTCTGTATTAATAGTGGACCTCTGGAAAGCAGAGTGAGATGAGCAAGGATATTACACACAAAGAAAACCAATATATAAAAAACAATTTTGGTTGGAGACTATTTGGCCAAAAATATTGGAAAATAGATATATTACCAAGTTCCCACCCCCCAAGGACTCTCATACAGAACTATAGAATAGCTCTCAAGTGTCTTTATAAACCTTTGGTCTTTGGATATGAAATGAGATAGTGAGCTAAGGTTGTTTACTGGCAGGTAGTGGCCATTCAGAAGGGAGGAATTATTTTTTTAAGAATTCCATTCATTTCAGTTGTGTTAAGCACCTACTAAGAGTAAATCATTTTCCTACATAATGGACATAGACAACAAGTAAAGTAGTTCCTGCCCTCAAGGAGTTTACATTCTATTGAGGAGATATATATATATATATATATATATATATATATACACGAATAGGTAAATACAAAGTAATATTAAGTAATTTTAAAGGGCAAAAACCAATAATAACAAGGTATATGTGTATGATAGGCGTTGGGTGTGTATGAGTAGAAGAACCAAGATAGGTCTCATATATAAAATATGTTTTGAAGGAAGCTAGGAAGTCAACTAAATGTAGATAAGGAGGAAGTATATTCCAGACATGGGCTATGACTTGTTCAAAAAATATAGAAGCAAAAAAAAGAAAACTGTGTAATAGGAAATGACACCTGTGTAGCTCTTGATTGTGCCTTGCCTGTGTGGAGGAAGGCAGCAAGTCTGCTTCTTGTAAGAGTCATAATGTTCTCTATGCGTATCACATGGAATAATGTATGAGCCTCTCTGGCTATATTTTGAGAGTATATGTTAAGAAATAATATAATATAGAGTGAATTGTTGAGGGCTTTAAAAAGACTATAGCACTCATGGTCACATATATTTGAGGAACTAGATACACTCAAATCTTTCTAGTTCATATTTATTGGAACTAATTTCTCTGATACTTAGAAGAAACATGATAGCTTTTGAACATCAACTCCTTGGAGAACTTTCCTAAAACACAGGTCCAACCACACACGTGCCCACGCACACACAGTTACTTAATAAACTCCAAGGGCTCTCTATTGTCTCTGGGAAGCCCTTCAAAAGCTCACCTTTTCCTACTTTTCCAGTCTTCTTACCCTTTAATTCTCTCCACATTCTCTTCAATCCAGTGATACTGGCCAATTTGATGTTCCTGGAATAAAAGACTTTATCTCTCGTCTCTGAGCATTTTCTCTGGCTATCCTTTATGCCTGGAATGTTCTCCCTCATCAAATCAGCTTCCTTGATGTCCTTTAAGTCCCAATTAGACTGTGAACTCTTTTAGGGCAGAGACTACCTTTATTTTTGGAGGGGGGAGGGCAGGGCAATTAGGGTTAAGTGACTTACCCAAGGTCACACAGCTAGTAAGTGTTAAGTGTCAGAGGTGGGATTTGAACTCATGTCCTCCTGACTCCAAGGCCAGTGGTCTACTCACTATACCACCTAGCCTCCCTGAAGAGACTATCTTTTGACTCTTTTATTATGCCCAGAACATAGAACAGTGATGGGCACATATTAAGAGTTTAATAAATGTTGTTGATTGACCAGTTAATTGACTTAAGGAGCAGATGAGTTTAGTTCTTCTAGTAAGAAGACAAGGGATGAAGTACCAGCTTTACTACTAACTAGATATATAACCATAAGAAATTATTTAATCTCTTTGGCACATAGTTTCTGAATCTGTAAATGGGAATAATTATGTCTTTCCAAATGACTATAAATAGGCACTATAAAATAATTTAGATAAAGCTACTGAAATAATTTAGATAAAGTGATTATCCTCAAACACTATGTCCCCAACTAAATTGTAAGACCTATGTGGGCAGAAATTGTCTTATCAAAATCATTTTTTTTCCTTCAATGCCTAGAATAGTGAGACAATGATTTTTTTCTTGAATTATCCATTAGATCATCTTTTGTTGCTATCATTCATTTCACAAGATTAACAGGTCTTGGCAAACAGTAAGCATTTAATCAATGCTAGTTGGTTGAATTGACTGATGATGCCATCTCATCTGTATTTTATTTAGTTTTGTTTGTTTCATTTTGTTTTGTTTCTTCTTTTCTTTTCATGCATGGATTGACATCTCTGTCTTCTGGGAAAACCATTTGTGCAGAATAGAATCAAAATCCTCTGGGCTTAGAATTGGAAGCAATAAGTCCTGTCAGTTGTTAAGAGCTAAAATTTGACTTTGGTCTTTCTGGCAACTTGGTGTCACCATCTAACAGCTTGAATCAAAAGAAAAAAATGGGCTTTTTAAAAAAATATAATTTAGCTTCAAAGATTCAGAGCCAGAGTTCCTCCCTAGGGGGTGGGGGCAGGAATAACAAAAATATTTGAAATGCCCTCTGTTTCCCAGATATATTTTACCTCTTTGTAGTATATTCATGTAAGTATGCTTGGAATCCTCTCCAAAGAATCCGTTGGATCTTCTTCCCTTTGTTCAACCTCATAAACTTTAGTGTTCTCAAATTGCTCCTTTCCTAGATTCCTATTCTGTTAGCAACATAGAGCATGAAATTGAGAAGGAATCCTCACTTTG
Organism: Gymnobelideus leadbeateri; assembly: GCA_011680675.1. NCBI lineage: Eukaryota > Metazoa > Chordata > Mammalia > Diprotodontia > Petauridae > Gymnobelideus > Gymnobelideus leadbeateri. Next base: position 138,609 of record WOXC01000585.1, read on the forward strand.
GAATCCTCAGCCTCCTAAGGAAAGGACTGATGATGCCACAAAATAAAATGAGACAAGAGAACCAAAATATCCTAGAAAAGAAAAAATAAACCAAACCACTTGGCAACTGAACTAATATGGCCTGTGGGAAGCTTGATTATCAATAAGCTAAACCACTTTTTTATTGTTCAATAAAAATAGGAGCTCCCCAAACAACACTCAGTGGCTCTTGTCTTATTCTGCCTCTGAGATGTTGTACTCTAATGAGTGAAATAATGTGTATTCCAGTGTGTTATGGGAAAATTCTAATCTCCAGGAAACTATTATTATCCTACTTGTAAGAATTTCATTTCTGGGTTTCTTTCTGATTTTTTTTCTCCCTTTTAGAATAATTAGAGTCTACCTCTGGAGATATTAAAAAATTAATAGATAAGATAAGTAGGGATGAGGTGAAGGAGATAGAAAAAGTGCCAAATCTTTTGGGTCTTGACCCAAAGCCTTTGCTGTATTGGTTATGAGCAGATAAAGCACAATATCTTCTATAAAATGTCAATAGGTCAAAGGTAAGTTTAGATTCAAAAGTTTCCAAATTAAAGCTGAAAATATGACTAGCTCCTGATTAGTGTGAATAAGGAATCCTTTAAAGTGGTTGCATGTATCCAAATCTGCAGCCCTTGAAGCAAATACAGTTATTTCCAACCGAAGAGAAATATTTCTTGTGAATTTAAATATTGCAGCTATTTCAGAATATTCATTATTTTCATTATTCAGGATCTAACTGAATCTAAATCCGTTTATAAAAGACATCTTGCTGCTGCTATACAAAACAAAACAGCAATGGGTTGCAGAGATTCAGAACCCTGATAATTTTCTGTGGGAAGAATGCCTATTTTATTTTACATATCAACTTGATGAGACTTAGCTGTTTTTTAAAATATTGAATAGAGAATATTAGGTGGCAAAGGTTGCCAGAAGTGATATAATCCAACTTGGACCTGAGCAGAAAATCCTTTCGTCATATTTGAATTTCTTGGCTATGGCTCAAGTAAGAGAATGAGAGAAAGAGTACACTCCTAAAAATGAGTTCATCATCAAGAGTGGTTATAAATATGGGTATATGTATATATTAATATATATGTATATATATATATATATCTTCATACATATACATTTACGTAATATATATACACAAAAATTCACTGTGAAATTTAGACGAATTTTTGAAACAAAGTATAGAAAATCAGCAAGTTCAGGTATGATTAATGCTATCATGTTAAGGCCTGTGAAATTCTTTAATATTTTATATGTGTACATATGTTTTTTGCATGTTTGTGTCTAGAATCATGTAAGTGTAGTAAGGAAGGAATTAAACAGAAAACGGATGGGGAGAAATCTTATTAAATAGGTGTGGTAACAAAAGTGTAGTGTGCACAACATAGGAGGGAGAATAACAGAACAGAATATTGACATTATAGTGATGTCAAATAAAATATTTGCCAATAAAAACCAGAGACTGAGATATCTATATATAAGTGCATGCCTTGTTTTGTAAATGAGGTGAACTAGAGTTCTTGATGTAAGGAGACAAAGTAGTACTAATACGGTATCACTAATGGGATGGGACTGGAATGAAGATTGGTTTTTGAAGGGAACATCTAATACAAAGGGGACAGAATAGGTTTACAGAAGGGCAATGATGTAGTACTACTGTACATTAAGAATACATTCTCAAGTAGCAAATTCAGGCACCTGGAAGGATAAAAGAGATACAGACCATTTTGGTAAGGGTTAAGAAAGGTAGAAACAACAGTGATAGTCTTGTAGGGGTATACCACGGGCCCCTGAGAAAGAAACAGAATGAGACGAGTTTGGAAAACTGACATGAAAGCACAAAACCTTAGTGACTGGGGACTTCAATGATTTGGGCATCTGGTGGTATGTTCTCTGACAAAAGTAGAGCAGATGATGAAATTGTGACTTGCCTTAATTATAATTCTATCCCTGAAAAGGTAGGAGTGAGAAGAACTACTCTCCTAGATATGATATTCATGCTGATGTAGAAAAGACAGAAACTATTTTCCCCTTAAAGAACCAAGTAGTTAAACATTTACTACAACAACCCTGGATTGCTCTATTAACATTGCTTGAGCTCAGCAGGAGTGCAGTGGAAGGCTTAGGGAATGAAATTCTCCCCATACTGGAGGCCTATGATAATAATTAAAGATAATTCGTAGTAGTAATAGTAGTAATAATTTATACTTGGCACTCTAATATTTTCTAAGTGCTTTACATCCATTATCTATTTTGAGCCTCATAATGCTCCTCGGTATAGATGACAAGCTTGGAAACTTTTCTAATAACAAAAAAAATCTGAAGTATTAACTAATACAATGGTTGACATAATGTAGATAAGAAAAAATACCAACTGGCTCAGCCACTCTAGCCACTAAACTAATGAACTTAATCATATAAAATGGAAGTTAATAGGGAAAACCTTGAAGTTCTACATTTTTACTTAAAAGAAACTTCACGAATAACAAGATAGGGATGATGTGACTAAACAATAGTTCTAATGAAAAATATCTAGAGGCTGTCAGTTCAGTATATGCTAACAATGTGGTGTGTCAACCGGAAACAACTAAAATGATCCCAGGGAGCATTAAGGCAGGTGTGTTGTCCAGAACAAGAAAAATTACTAGTTCTGCCATATTCAACCTTCACCTTATGGTCAGTTTACATACATAGCACTAGGTATAAGATCCATTCATCATATTTCAGAAAAGATATCCAAGCTGCAACATGTCTAGAAAAGGGCTAACAAGGATTTGAAAAGACTTGGGAACATGATTCGGGGTAAGCATATGATGATGTTTAGGCCGAAGACAAGACTGAGAAAATAGAGCCATCTTCAAGTGTTTGAAGGGCTCTCATAGGGAAGAGATATTCGACTTGTTCATAGACTGATGAGGTATAAGTAGGAGCAATGAACATATGTTGAGCAAGGCATATTCAGGTATATATAATGGGGAGAGGGGAGGAGAGACTGGGAGGTGAGCCGATAATATAATTTGAACAAGCCCCAAACTGCAGTGAGATACCTTTCAAAGTGGCAAGTTCTCCTTCCTTGACAAACTTCAGGAAGAAATTAGACAATCATTTATGGGATATATTACACAAGGGTTAGATGTACTTGTCTAGAAGGATTCTGAGATCAATTCTATTTTTAAATTCTGAGATTCAGTGATCCTTGACATATGATCACTTAGCTTTCCAGAGATATGAAAATCATTATCTTCTGAGTCAACCAATTCTACTTGTGGAAAGTACTAACATTAAGAAATTTAACCTCATACCTGGCCAAAACTAACCCCTTTGAAGTTCTAACTCATTGAGCCTAGTTCTGTCCTCTGAGACCAAGTAAATAAAAATGTAATATCATCTCCCCAGAGCTCCTTTCAAATGATGGGAGATTGGTCTTACAACCCTCCTCCCTCCCTGTTATCTTGTCTTATCTAAGCTAAACAACTTCACTTCCTTCAGGTGATATTTTTATTGGAGCTAGCATCTACTAGCTCAGGAAAGCTGGTTTTTAAATTTTCATTGTAAGTATTTATACCTTGAGTATTAGTAAACACTACAAATAAAAGTTTGTTTGATTGTTTTGTTGATTATCTAAATTTAAGAAGGTGGAACAAAATATTAATAATGCACGTTAAACTTTAAAATATAGCCTGTGTACATCCCCCACCCCAGAAAACTAGTTGTTAAATGTTGCCCAGCATATCATTGACATTTAAGCGAAATAGTTTTAATTAATAATGATAACTAACATTTATATAGCGGTTACTACATGCCAGACTCTGAACTAAGTACTTTACAAATATTATCTCATTTGTTCCCCACAGAAACCTGTAGTGCCAATGCAATATTTACAGTGCCCATGATCACTGCAAATAACTTACATGGTGCTCAATTGCAACATATAACACTCTCTATATAGAAGACAGAAGTAAAACATTCATCCAGACATCAGGAAACCAATTCCATCATAGCAACATTTAAGCTAATGCACCATTACATAGCAGAGAGATACACTATCCTTTAGCCTTCCCACAAACCTATATTTTTGTGGGGGACAGCAACTGGGGTTAAGTGACTTGCCCAAAGTCACACAGCTAGTAAGTATATCCAGTGTCTGAGGCTAGATTTAAATTCAGACCCTCACGGGCCAGTGCTCTATTCACTGTATCACCTAGCCATCCTGACGACAAACCAATATTTACTCACAAGCCTATCTGTTGCCCTCAGAAACAAACTCTTTTCCCAACTGTCTAGCTGGCAGCTGACTCCCAGCTTCCTATGGGCTCTTTTCTACCCTTCAGCACACTCCTCCCACCACAGGCTCCATGTGATTACATTCAGCCTATTAGGGGGCAGAGTATATTTTCAAAGCAGGGGAGGTCTTCAAATCCCCATTACACAACCCTAGGAGGTAGATGCTCTTATTATCCTCATTTTACAGCTGAGAAAACTGAGAGGTTAAATGACTTTCTCAGATTCATACAGCTAATGAGTGTCAGAGGCAACACTTGAACTCAGGTCTTCCTGACTTCAGGCACAGTGCACAGCTAAGTTACCTTGATATCCTGGTAGGCCCTTCCCCCACCATTCAAGCTTATCAATGTATTTCTTAAAATTTTATACCAAAAATTGAGTACAACACTCCAGATGTTATCTGACAAGAACAAAGGATAGTAGCACAATGACTATTTTAATTTTCTATTAATTTAGTCAAAGATTACAATGTCATTTTTTGGCTCTCATACTATACTGTTTGGAATTTAATAAAATCCTCAGATTTTTTACAAACAAATTGTTGTCTGACTATGCCTTTCCATTTCTTTATTTGTTCTGTTGGTTTTTTGAACCCAACTATAAGACTTTAATAACTTCATAATTCTATGTTTGCAGGGAAGAAACATAATCTGCCCAAGTACCTAATAATGTTTCATATACTTTTATGTTTACTATAAGTTACATCTTTCCTAATGAAAACTTAAGGTTATTTGTTTTTGTTCTATCAATAGAAGAGATGAGCAACATTTGACCACCACATATCTACAAATAATTCTCCCTGTATTTACCCTATAGACATCATCTAATGCACATTTCCTTATCAGTAACTCCGGGCTTTTTAATTCTTTCCTACCCATACAGATCTTGAACACTATGGCACCCATCTTGACTTTGCAATATCCTGTAGTGTCTCCATTTATTTCAAAGAGCATTGTGAGGTTTTAAAATCTTTAAAAATCATGATGTTCTTAAAATATTTTTAAAGCAATTGGGGTTAAGTAACTTGCTCAAGGTTACATGGCTAGTCATTATTTTGTGTGTGGGTGCTCATTTTCTGAGGCCAGTTTCGATCCCGGGTCATCCCAACTCCAAGGCTGGTGCTCTTACTCACTGTACCACCTAGCCGCCCCTATAAAATAATTTTTAAAGAATGATGCATTTTAAAGATTAAAATATTCCTTTATAGTAAATAGAATAATGACCTCAGAGTCAGAAAGGTATAGGTTCAAATCCTGTCTCTAAACCAAAATAGATATGTAACCTCAGTAAGTCACTGAACATCTCAGTGCTCTTGGAAACTCATATTATAAATTGCAAGGAATGTGATGACCTTCATTGGCAAAGGAGGTTTCCTTTCAGTGTGGTTCCCCATGCTAATAAAATCACAGGTCCATCTCCTATCCCTTTCTATTCAAAATCCACTGAAGAGAACTTTTTCTTAACTTCCTTCTATCAAATTGAAATCTGCTTCTGTCTTACTTCCCCCATTTCTTCTGACCTCTAAGCCTTTTATCTACAGCTCATTATCACACTTACACAAAGCCCATCAGTAACATCATTTCTCCAGTACTGTTGCCAACTGATTTGCAAATACACCTGGTGATGAGCATTAAAAGAGAGATTTGAAATAAGTCTGAGGTGTCTTCCTCCTATTCTCCATGTACATCGATTGCTGGAACATTCTCAGGGGTGATCAGTACTTGCACAACCCAACTAGACAAGAGTCTGTGGGGGAAAGGCCTAAGGGGTAACTAAGTGAGTTGAAAACTCAGCATGGATTTTGTGGGCTCATCAGCCCCCAAATCAATTTCCAAATTAGGCTACATTAATGAAAACATAGTGTTCAGGGCACTGAGAAGTTGCAAGTAGGAGTGAATAGAGAACCAGTCTTAAAGTTAGGAGGTGCTGGGTTTAAGTTCTGCCTCTGACAAATACTGGCTGTGTGACCCTGGAAAGTCTCTCATTTCTTCAGTGTCTTCAGGCAATTCTTTAAGAATGTAAATAGCAGAACAGAAGCTGATCCATATTGTTAGAAGGTGACTCTCATCTTCACTGACAATCCTCTGTACAAATAATATCTCAACTCCTATAAAAACTAAGTATACAAAATAATGCAGTTTTAGTCCTGATATATTTCCATGAAGTCATCTCTGGAAGACTGTGTCTGGCTGTGGGTGTCAAAATTTAGGTACAATACTGATAATGTGGAGCATGTGCAAGGGAGAAAAACATGGCAAAGGGCCTGGAAACCATATCACATACATGACAAATAAAAGAAAGTGGGCATTTTTCAATTGGAGAAAAATAAGGCATTTTCAAAGACAAAGTTACTTTTAAGCACCTGAAAGGTCTATTAAGCTGAAGAAACATTAGGCTTGAGTGACTCAGTCTTAGAGGTCAGAAGAAATGGGGGAAGTAAGACAGAAGCAGATTTCAATTTGATAGAAGGAAGTTAAAAAAAAGTTCCTAACCTTAGAGTCAGAGAAAAGCAATGGAAGGAACATTTCAGTAATTATTTCCCTATTACTCAAGTATTTCATAAAAAAGTTAGATGACCACTAGTTGGAGATATTGCAAAAGGGACACATGTTCAGGCATAGGTTGGACTTGCTGTTTTCTTAGAAGCCTTATGACTTTGAGGTCCTACATTTATAGGCTATAGAAAAAGAGAATGAGAACCCATCATCTTCCCCATCATTCAACCTTTTCATACTGGGTCACAAGTTGACAAAACACAGCTGGGCAGCCAGAGTCTAGATAGCTTACCCATGATGAAGCTTTATTACTGTTTCACTGTATAAAGTTAGTAAAGTATGTTTACTGTCTTATACCTTTATTGCCACATTTGTAAAATTATAGGATTCTTAGGAGGAATAGTTAGCAACATTATTAAAACACACCTCATTGATATCATGTCCATCAATTGAATTTAAACAGAATAACACTGTCTCAAAGAAAAGGTGGGAAAAAAATTCTTCTTTTTTCCTAAGGTAAGAGGTTGGATCTAGTAAAAATTACAAAGAAAGTAATTATTCCAAATATTCATATGTGAGGTTGAGTTGAGGGCAAAAATGACCACAAAGTTGAAAGGAGCAACAATGGTTCTCTTTTTTGAGATCCCGTCTTGGTAGTAAATGAGTTATACAGGAGAACCTGGGAGGAACAATACATAAGAGACTAAAGACTTTTCACTTTTGTGCTGGAAACACTCTCATTTGGTACCAGCTGCTATCATCCTGATGTCTTAACTATGTGGTCCTGAAGTCTTAGGACCATAAAAAGGACTATGTTCAGTAAATTAACTAGAAAGTACTGAGAGGGAAAATCTCAGTCTCTATTAAGTATCTAATACCCTGGCATACACAGGGTTGCCATTTTAAGGGAGCTCTATCACTTTCTCCTTGGGAGCTTAGAACTCTTCAGGTCAACACACTACTCATAATAGTAAACTCTGTGTGTGTGTGTGTGTGTGTGTGTGTGTGTGTGTGTGTGTGTGTGTGTGTGTGTGTAACTAAAAAAGAAAACCATGTTTCTATTTTGTAGGCAGATGATTAATTAGTTAGAGCTAAAATGTCTTAGTAGCTTCATCCTAATCACAATATTAAAGTGTATTTTGTCCCCACGCCCCAAAAAAAGGGATAAAAAGAAAAGCAGACCATCACATTCTCTCTTTGTATAATAAATATGATCTTATTTTTCCCCAGAATAATAATCACTCATCATATGTACCTCAAGAGCAGTACAGTTTCAACATTAAGTACCAAAACAAGGAACTAAACCTTAGTTTACCAGCTCCTTCTACGCAATAGAGCAGAATTAATCAACACAGAGATGCTTCCAGGAAAGCAGCAAATTAACATGACAGTTTTGCTTGACACACTAAAGGAAAAACACAGGAAAATAGGGTGACACAAGGGACTGTGCTCCCTGACTGTCTCAGCCTTATCTCTTGCTAATGGATATTATGGAAAATCAATTCACTTTCCAAATCCTGCAACATAATATCTGCTATATCTTTAATAATTTGCATACATATACAATCTAGAATATAAACTCCATGAGGGCAAGGAATGGAATTTATCTTTTTGTGATATCTCTTGCAATGCACTTGCACTATTGATTAACCCATTACTGATTAATTAGATTTTTTAAAAATTTGTTAGATAAATAACTGATACAAAGAGAAGGCAGTAAGGGTGTGAACAATAAGTCCAAATAAATTACTCTGGTTGTGAAGTGTTAAAGCATTAATTAGCAAAGCTTTTTTTTCCTGCACAGGGCTTCTGTTATGAAATGTAACTAAAGCATAGAGACTGTCCAACAATAAAGACAGAATTCAGCATTGTCTAATGACTCCAAATCCACTATGACTTAAAATTTGTAAATTAAAATTTTAGTTCTTTAAGGGTTGGTTGGTTGTTGTCCTTTATCCTAAAAGAGGACCAAAATGACAATACTATGTTGGGATCAAGGTCCAGTGTGTCTGACTGTGACTGAGCAGAACAAGAATGGCTTGGGCACAACTAGTCTATATGAATAGTTGGAGTGGAGATGTCCCTAAATTTGCACATCTTATGTTTCTTTTGAGCTATTACAATTCTGCTCTTCTCATAACTACAGCAAGTTCTTTGATGTAGGCATGTCATGCTAGGCAGTCCTTTGCCAATGTGTCCTATGTCACATAAGCAATTCCAGAGTTCTTTAGACATTCCTTTAGAGTGTCCTTGTATTGCTTCTTCTGACCACCATGGGAGCACTTGACTTGTATGAGTTCTCCATAAAATAGTCTTTTACGCAAATGCATGTTTGGTATTTGAATAACATGGCCAGCTCATAGGATCTGCATTCTCTTCAGTGGATTTTGAATAGAAAGGGATAGGAGATGGACCTGTGATTTTATTAGCATGGGGAACAATATCTGCAGAATTTAAACCCAGCACCTCCTAACTTTAAGACTGGTTCTCTATTCACTCCTACTTGCAACTTCTCAGTGCCCTGAACACTATGTTTTCATTAATGTAGCCTAATTTGGAAATTGATTTGGGGGCTGATGAGCCCACAAAATCCATGCTGAGTTTTCAACTCATTTAGTTACCCCTTAGGCATTTCCCCCACAGACTCTTGTCTAGTTGGGTTGTGCAAGTACTGATCACCCCTGAGAATGTTCCAGCAATCGATGTACATGGAGAATAGGAGGAAGACACCTCAGACTTATTTCAAATCTCTCTTTTAATGCTCATCACCAGGTGTATTTGCAAACCAGTTGGCAACAGTACTGGAGAAATGATGTTACTGATGGGCTTTGTGTAAGTGTGATAATGAGCTGTAGATAAAAGGCTTGGAGGACAGCTGTTAGTAGGCACTGGGCTTGTGTTGGCATGGTAATGAATGTTAAATACCATTCCAGAATTTTTATGTCCCTCCTGCACAAATGATCATCGTAAGCTAAGACATCTACCCTTGTATTAAAGTTGCTCAGAAAGAGCCCATTTAAAAAATCATTTCTCTTTTCCTCTCTCCATCTTTCTTCCTCCACTTTACATTTCTCTTCTTTTGAACGTTGAAGTATATACCTTAAAATACTCTAACTTTTGGGCTCCCAAAAGGATTAGGCCTGCTAAGAGTAACTAGCATTTTCTGTCTGATAAATAAGGGGATTACAGCAATAACTTCTGTCAGCATTTTTCTCATTTAAACAAATAAAGCTGACAAATGATGAAGTTCTGGGCTGCCCTGTTATGTTTAGTACATGCCGGGCAATTATTCATCTGCCGCCGACATTAGTCTATCTGCAACTAAACCATCCAACAGCGCAGAAAGCTTATTAGCATATCAGTGCCATAGTCATCATTTTACATTCTGGAAGACTCCACTCTATAACAAAGGCTGATGGTTATAATTTGCACAATAATTTAAAGGGTTGGACTATTCATGCTTATTAGAGTTATATGTTTTCAGGTACAATGCTGCTCTTACTTAGGACATGTCATATTTGATTAGTCTGGAGGAAGAGTTGCTTGGTGCCAGTTCTTTTGAATAGTTTTGCTTCCATCTCCAGAAATGCAGAAGTGAGCAGCTGTATTCCAGCTTCCTATGTTATGCTTAAAGAAGCTTCATTGGAAACAAATAAACAAAAATTTTCTTAAATCTTTTTTTACATGGTTGTATTTTCTTGTATATATACACATAGACACATCATATATATATATATACATATGTATATATATATACATATGTATATATATACATATATATATAATGTGTATTGTGAATGTGCAAAGGATCTATAATTTCTTGATCTCACATATGGCAAGCCTTTCATGATTTAGTAAGTAAACCTTAGAAAGTTGCTTGAGGCCAGTAGAGGTTAAGGAAATTGTACAAAGAACTACTAAATGTCTAAGGCCTTCTGTCAACTAATATAGTCCTAATTCCAGTATTGCCCTATGCCATGATGGCAGTATCCCAACTCCATTATATGTGTGGTTATGCAAGAAATATCCTCTCCTGATTCACCTTTGATGCTGCTGGTATAGCGAGGAGGTAACCTCGATCTCTCCTAGGCAATCAATGCTAGCAAACTACAATGGCTCCAAGTAAGTGACCAGGAGTAGACTGTATGCCTGCTTATTGTCTAAGGATCAACCTAAGGATCAAGCCAAACTTAGAGAAGTACCTCACCAGGCTGACCTCAGAGTACTATAGCAATTATTAAGACAATCTTCCAGTTCCCACTCAATATGATTCAATTCAACAAGCATTTATTTAGCACCTTTTAGGGCCAGGGTTTCCCATTGCACCCTGGGTCATCTCCAGCCATCCTGATGAATATCCAGCCACTGGACCCAGATGGCTCTGGAGGAGAAAGTGAGGCTGGTGACTATGCATAGGCCTCCCTCACTTTAATCAAAGTCAACTGCAAGTCTTGTCATCATCTCCCTGATGTCTTTGTTCTTTTTTGTCTTTGTTCTCTTTGAGAATGACGGACAAACACAATCTGTGAGTCAGTAGTACCTCTCCTACCTTACCCTCCCTTCTTTTCTTCCCCTTCCCTCCCCTCCCTTCCCCTCCCCTCCTGTCCCTTACCCTCCCCTCCCCTCCCCTACCTTACCCTACCCTACCCCCTCCACTCTTCTCCTCCAGGGGAAGGTATATTTTGATGGCCAAAACTTGCCTTTTTTTCTTTTGAGTTTACTGGCTAGATTTCTTTCTCAAAGACTAAACCTTAAACCCAATTCATTCTGGAGCTAATAGACTGCACAATGGGTCCCTGCTCTCCTAGCACAGAGTGAATGTATGATACTAAATAGTAACTGTTTCTCTTTTAGCCAGGAACACTGAGGGTCTTCCCCTCACAGTTTGATTTTTTTTTAATTAAAGGGGCCATCCCTTGAGTAACTACTTAAAGATGCCTATTCACTGAATGGGTATTACCTCACTCTAAGTGAGTAAGTGAAAAGACCTTAGCCTAAAAGGGCCAGGGTCTCCCATTGCATCCTGAGTCATCTCCAGTCATCCTGATGAATATATGACTACTGGATCCAGATGGCTCTAGAGGAGAAAGTAAAGCTGGTGACCTTGAACAGCCCTCCCTCACTCAAATCAAAGTCAACTGCAAGCCATGTCATTGTCTCCCTGATGTCATGGTCCTCTTCAAGAATAAAGGACAAAGGGGCGGCTAGGTGGCGCAGAGAATAGAGCGCCGGCCCTGGAATCAGAAGGACCTGAGTTCGGAGCCAGCCTCCGACACCTAATCCGCACAAACAAAAACCTAGCCGTGTAACCTTGGGCAAGTTACTTAACCCCAATTGCCCTAAAGGGGCAGCTAGGTGGCGCAGTGAGTAAGAGTGCCGGCCTCGGAGTTTGGATGACCCGAGATCAGATCCCGCCTCAGAAAATGAGCATCCACGCATAAATCAAAATGTCTAGCCGTGTAACCTTGAGCAAGTTACTTAACCCCAAATGCTTTAAAAAAAAAAAAAGAATAAAGGACAAACACAACAATTAAGCACTTACTATATGTCAAGCATGAAGCTGGGGATGCAAAGATAAAGACAAAAACAAAAATGGCTTTGCCCTCAAGGATCTTATATTCCACTGTGGGTTGGGAAGTGGAGGGAGATTAGTGAGGAAAGCCCGTATGTAAAAAGATTAATGCAAACCGTATACAACGTAATTTTTCAGGAAAAGATATAGATATAGTATGACCATGGTATAATACGAAGGACTATTTGTTCACAATAGAATGATGGCAAAAGGGAAGCATTAAGTAGAGTGGAAGAGGGATGTGGGAGGAATGGGACGGGACTCATATGGATGGCTATATTGTAATGGAAGAGTGCTGATCAGGAAAGGAAGCTTGGTCCTAGGGAGTCTGTAAATTCAGAATACGTGAGATCCTAAGTGGTGCCACAGAGAAGTAGGTTGCCATACCTTTCAATGTTGTGTATTAATGTCAATTTGGCTATTTGTCCTAGAGCAAGACATTCCTAGAGAAATTGTAATTTCTTTCTAGTGAGAAACTGCCCACCTCAAAGAAAGTACAGATTCTTGAAATATTTGTATATTAAAGTGTATGATAAATACCATTTGTCGCTTGGTGAATAAAGTCCAAGCTCTTTAGTCTTGACATTCAAGGTCTTCTACGACCTGGTGCTACCTTCCTCTTCTAAACGTACCTTCTACCACATCCCTTCCAGTATATTATACTATACCCATATGGAACCAGTAAGGACCGCCCAGCCTGTATTTGGACCACATATATAAATCTTACTTTCTTGCACCTCCTTTAAGCTCTATTGACTACAGGTATTTCTGAATAGGTAAACCCCCCTGTCAAGAGGGTGGTGATGACATCTTAGCTGGAAAAGTATCATAGTATAATGGAGAGAATACTGAAAATTGCATCAGGAAGATCTGGGCTCAAATCCTACTGCTAACACTCACTAGTATTGATACCATTCAAGCAAGTAACTTCATCCTTCCAAGCCTCAGTTTCCTTAATTAGGGAGCAAATGTGAAAAGATCTGCAGGATTACTGTAAGGATTAGATGAGATAATGAATTTAGAGCTCTTCGCAAACTTTAAAGCCTTCTATGACAGTCATTATAATTTTCACCTGAACCTAATAGTGCCCTACACCTAATTTTTTTTAATTAAATGTGAAAAAACACAAACCCCCCCTTTTAAAAACGGGGGGTTTGGTGAGTGGAGCCAAGATGGCGGAGTAGAAACAGCTCATCCAAGCCACTCTGCCCCCAGATTACCCCCAAACTATGTAAAAGGAGACTCTGAACAACTTCTGGAGCTCCAGCACCCACAGAACGACACAGAGAAGCTAACCTCCCGCTGAGGATAGCCCAGCAGCCCTGCAGGAAGGACCAGAGCAGGACTCTGGGAGCCAGCAGCGTGTAGCACGCAGAGCGCAGGGAGCCGAGCTGAGCAGAGCCCAGGTCCCCATAAGCCAAGGTTTTAGCCCCAGGGCAGCAGGGCCAGCAGCTGGCTGGAGGAACCACAGAACACCAGCAGCTGTGGGGATTCCAGAATTATCAACATAGACATGCCTAGTACAAAGTAAGAGGTTAGTGTCCTATGGACTTTGGGACCAGTATTTGGGGAATGTGTCGGCTCCCTCCCCTGGGGGCAAGAAGCAGCTGAGGAGACACTCCATTTTGTAGTTTTCAGACGCAGCTCCAGCTCCTGGCCTACGAATTGTAGGGAGATCCAGTGATCAGTCTTGGGAGGTAATCACTCTTTCTTTAACCTCCCTGGATCTGGATTGTGATCTAGGGTGGAAGTCGTGGGTGGGTTTACAGCTTGCCAGAAACAGAAGTTGCCCCCCCGCATGTTCAGGACGAAAATTCCTCTATCTGGCCTTAAAGCCATAGTGTGGCAACAAACCCAAAAGTCAAGGAATTAAGCTGCAACATGCCAAGGCAAAGGAAACAGAAAAATGCAACCCTAGACTCCTATTTTGGGGGCATAGAGCAGGAAAAGGACTGTGAGGTCAGAAGTTCTGCTCCAAAAGCCCCAGGGGAAAACATGAGCGGGTTGCAGGCCATAGAGGACCTTAAGAGGGACTTTAAAAATCAAATAAGAGAAGTGGAGGAAAAAATTGGAAAGAGAAATGAGAAGGATGCAGGAAAAGTATGAAATGAGGGTCAACAGCCTGACTGAGGAAAACAACACCTTAAAAAATAGACTAGCTCAAATGGCAAAGGAGGCCCAAAAGGGCAATGAGAGAAGAATGCCTTAAAAAGTCGAATTTGCCAGATGGAAAAAGAATCTCGAAAGTTCACTGAGGAGATTCATTCCTTCAGAGTTAGACTGGAGCAAATGGAAGCTAATGACTTTATGAGAAATCAAGATGCTGTTAAGCAGATCCAAACAAATGGAAGATTAGAAGGCAATGTGAAATATCTCATGGGAAAAACCACTGACCTGGAAAATAGATCCAGGAGAGACAATTTAAAAATTATTGGACTACCTGAAAGCCATGATCAAAGAAAGAACCTAGAAATCACCTTCAAGAAATTCTCAAGGAAAATTGCCCTGATGTTTTAGATCCAGAGGGCAAAATAGAGGTTGAAAGAATCCACTGATCACCTCCTGAAAAAGATCCCAAAAAGAAAACTCCCAGGAATATTATAGCCAGGTTCAAGAATCCCCAGATCAAGGAGAAAATACTCCAAGCAGCCAGGAAGAAACAATTTCAATATTGTGGAAACACAATCAGGATAGCCCAGGACCTGGCAGCTTCTACACTGAGGGATCGAAGGGCATGGAATATGATATTCCAGAGGGCAAAAGAACTGGGAATGAACCCAAGGGTCACCTACCCAGCAATACTGAGTATTTTGTTTCAGGGGAAAATATGGTCATTCAGTGGAATAGAGGACTTCCAAGCATTCTTGAGGAAAAAACCAGAATTGAATAGAAAATTTGACATCCAGACACAAGAAGGAAGAGATGCCTGAGAAGGTAATTAGGGAAAAGAAATCAAAAGGAAATTATCAAAGTTGAGCTATTTACATTCCTATATGGAAAAGCACAAACTGTGACTGATGATATCTTTCTCACTATGAAAATAATGGAAGAAGGGGGTGTGGTCATATGAATACATATGTGAATGTGTGTGTATATGGTTACAGCTATATATGGATAGAGGGCATAGGTTGAATTTGTTGGGAAGGGAGAATACTCAAGGGATGAAATTATGAGGTGAGAGAGGAAAGTGGCAAGAGGAGATGGGGAGAGACAGGGTAGGGTAAACTATCTCATGTAGAAGAAGCAAGGGGAAGTGGTTGCAAGGGAGGGGGAAAATAGGAAGGCAAAAAAGGCAAAACCACATTCTCATTGAATTTGGTTCAGGGAGAGAATGACATACATACTAAATGGGATATCTCAACCTACAGCAGAATAGGGGAAGGGGGATGAGAGGAGGGATGATGGATGGGAGGGCATCCTTGGGGGGAGGGGAGGTTGGAAGTACCCACTATAGAAGAGGGACAGGATCATGTAGGGAATGGACCAGGTGGGGGTGGGATGAGGGGGAGGGAATTATAAGCAGCCTTGTACAATATATCTACTATGATAATGTTTTGCATAGCTAGACATGTACAACATATACTGAATTACTTATCTCCCAAGAAGGAATGGGTGACAAGGGAGGAAGGAAATGGATCTGAAATTAGAGGTCGTAACATTAAATGTTTCAAATATATATAAATACTAATATTAATACTCTTTTGCTTGTAATAGGGAGATAAGATGTGCAGGCATTGGGATGCAAAGACTCACCCTCCTCTAATGGAAAAGTCGATGGGGGTATGGGAGAAGGTATGGGAGAGAGCAGATTGGAGGAAGCGATATCTTGTGGGACTACTATTCTGGGAAGTTGGGTAGGGGAATAACGGGGGGAAAATGATTGTAACTCAAATTCTGGTGGAAATGAATGATGTAAAACAGAAGTTAATAAAGCATTTGTTTAAAAGAGAAAAAATGGGGGGTTTGTTTTTGTTTCTTTTTTTCCTAATTAAACGCAGTTCTCCTTTAAAGTATGATGGAGACATTTGGCCAAGAATAAATTATGCAGCTTGATTATCCAGAAGATTACCAAATAGAAATATAATTTGATATTACTGAAGAGTTCCTATTAATGAAGACAGGCTAAGTTAAGATTCAGCAGGATGTTTTGCATGGGATAACAATACCATTTACTGTGCTTTAAAGGGAATATTAAATAAGTCAGAAAATAGTGTGGGGAAGGGCAGAATGAATGTTATTATAGGCACACCCTGCAGACACCACTGGAAAGATCTTTTGACTGGACCACATTAAGTGTGCCTGATATTAGGTTGAAAGCTAAAGTTAATCTCAGGGCTTTGTCCCCCAGCATCTGTTAAACTGGCTGAATGGAACACAGCACTACATTAGGACCAGAAAGCACATGAGGGTAGTTATGACCCTCATAGTGGAGCTCTTTTCTGCTATTTATTGGAGGAATAGGCTGACTTCCTAATGACTTCCAAAAGCAAAATGCCCAGCTGTTAATGATGCCTGAGATTAAGTGGCAGGCAATTTGGGAGGTTCAGCTTTGGAAATTTCTTCCTGCTTTATAAACTTCATAAGCCTGAAATACTTCAAGATTGTGTTTTCATTCATTTCCTGCCAAGGAGAAATGAGTATCTTGGGAATGTGCAAGGAGAGAAGAAAGTGACGAAAAATGAATGTGTTCCCCGTGTTCAAATCAATAGACTGCCTTTCCACTTGTTCTCATGCTTCCTAATTCAGATCAATACCTCTGCTCCCTGGGGAGGACACAATTCATGTCTCTGAAGCCCCACAAATAAGTGTGGCACAAGTCAATCTCTCAAGCTGGGTGCTTCACCCTTCTGATGGGATCAGTTTTGTATGGTCTTTCTTCACCCTTATTCCATGAAATAGAATTTCTCTCACCATTGGCATGAATTTAAAAGAGGGAGGGAGGGACAGTAGCAGTTGTGTGAGATATAATAGCAACAAAAGCAACAGCAGTAGTAAAAAATACTAATGGTGTTTATGATAATGACAGACGTGATGAGACAAAGTGAAGAGGTCTGACCTTAGAGTCAAGAAGATGGAGTTTGAAGTCAGAGGACGGGGTTAGAATCCTTGCTCTGCAACTTAATACCTGTGTGATTGGGAGGAATTGGATGATCTCTCTAGGGTATCATTTTTTTCACCTTCAAAATGGGATGGGAAGGGGTTGAACTAGTCACTAAGATCTTTTGAAGCTCTAAATAATTCTACCTGCAACACATATATGCTGTGTGACCAGGGACAAGTTAGCTTACTTCTCAGTCCCTTCTCAGTCCTTTAGGAAGCTCTGTTGCTGATGGATTATAGATCTGCATTGATAAAAGGAATTTCCATACTAGGAACCTCCACTCACTGACAGTCTCATTAGTCAGCCCTGCCTTTCTTTCTATTCATAATGATAATAATAATAACTGCCATTTATAAAACATTATATATATATAATAATGTTTTACAATCTTTGACATACATATATGTACATATGTATGTATATATATATATATGTATGTATTATTATTCTATTTGAACAAACCTGTGAGATAGGAACTACCTGTCAACACCAGGAGCACCATTGCCTCTTTTCTGTCCCCCTATTCTTTCTACCTAACCCTCTGCTGTCCCAGAACCAATCTGGGACTAGCCTCTGGTTGGAAGACATGCTACCAATGGGTCGTCCTCTCTCCTTGGCTTCTCCCTTCACCTCCTCCTCTTTTGGGTTCCCCAGAACCCATCTGTTCTGCTTGACTGCTCACATGGCATAGTCATTTGACCTTTAGGTAGAATCTAAGGACACCAGGATGTTGACATCTGCCCTGCAACTGACTTTCTTTTCTGTGTTGCCTTCTTCAGCTAGAGTGTAAGTGAGCTCCTTAAATACGGACTTTCTAGATTTTTCTATTTGTATTCCCAGCATTTAACAAAATACTTAGCACAAAGTTTATTTTCGTCTGTTTTATAGATGAGGAAAATAAAACTGAAGACGTTAGGTCATTTGATATTACTAATCTAAGTAAATTTCAAAAGTACATTTGTCACATTTTTCCCCATTCAATTCAATTTTCCAGTATTAATCTGGTCCAGCAGACTTTCTACCTGTCCTAATGATGATTCCTGCCTCCATCTTTCTTCTTGTGATTTATTCTATCTTGAATATTCTCTCTTCTTCCTTCTATCTATCCAAATCTTAGCTCTTGTAAAATGAGAAGCAAATACTCACCCATGCCTTCAAAGAATCAACCAGTCTTCGAATTGTGTAGGCTCTTAGCTCGTCTGTTCCTCTTTCTTTATTTTAAAATTATTTTGAATTTAAATACACACAATTCCCATAAATATAGCAAAATAAAAAAGAGGACTTTATATGCAATAGGGAGTCTTCATTTCATACCATTTGTTTAATGTGTGTGAGTGTGTGTGTGTGTGTATTGTGTTATAAAACAAATTCTACATTTTTGTTAATTTAAAAGTTGTCTTAGGGGTGGCTAGGTGGCTCAGTGAATAGAGCGTGGGTCCTGGAGTCAGAAGGACCTGAGTTCAGAGCCGGCCTCCGACACTTAATCCATACAAACAAAAACCTAGCCGTGTAACCTTGGGCAAGTTACTTAACCCCAACTGCCCTAAAGGGGCGGCTAGGTGGCACAGTGAGTAAGAGCACCAGCCTCGGAGTTGGGATGACCCGAGATCAGATCCGGCCTCAGAAAATGAGCACCCACACACAAATAATGACTAGCCATGTAACCTTGAGCAAGTTACTTAACCCCAATTGCTTTAAAAAAAAAGTTGTCTTGCTTGGTCTAGTTTCCTTCTGAACTTCCTTCTGTCTTCTATCTTTGTCTATCATTTTAAAAAAAAGTTCTCAAAGCCTCCCACCCCCGTTTTTTTTTTTCCTTCTTGGGTCACTATTACTATGTCCCTGCCCCAATTTTAACCAACAAAAAGAGAAAGGATAAGGGAGGGGAAAAACCCTTTTAACAGTTCAGCATAGTTAAATAAAATTCATCACATAGTGACCATGTCCAAGAAATGTTTGACTCTGTATAATGTGCCCATGTCTTCTTTCTCAAGAGGCAGGTAATGTGTATCATCATGGTTTCTCTGGGGATGTGATTGCAAGTATCATAGTTCTTAAGTCTTTCAAAATTGCTTTTCTTTATAGTCTTGGATTCCGTGTATAAATCATTATCCTGTTCTGTTTACTTCCACCTGCATCAGTCTATACCACCCAGGATTCTCTAAAATCATGTCTTTATAATTTATATTATATATAATAGATATTAAATATAATATATTATATATAATAGATATTATATATAATATTATATATTATATATAATAATTTATATTATATAATATATATTACTATCTCATGTTCATATACTGTAATTTGTTTAGTCATTCTCTAAGAAGCACTCTAAGGTCCCCTCTTAGATTCTAGTTCCCCACACACACATTTAGTCTCCCCTAAAGGAACAATTTGGATCAGCTAAGTGATGCAGTGGATAGAGTGCCAGGCGGGGAGTCAGGAAGACTCATCTTTCTGAGTTCGGATCTGATCTCAGACACTAGATATGTGACCTTGGTAAGAGTAACCCTGTTTGCCTCAGTTTCTAATCTGTAAAATGAGTTGGAGAAGGAAATGGCAAACTACTCCAGTATCTTTGCCCCCCCAAAAAAGGAGTATCATGAAGAGTTAGACACAATTGAAATGACTGAACAATAAAGGATCACTTTGGGATGGAAAAAAGTCCAATTTGCTTATAACTATTCCCTCTCTACTATCACAAAAATAAAGGGCACTTCACAAATTAGTCTGTCATTCTTGTGTAGGAGCCATGAAAATTTCTGCATCATTCCTATTGTTGTGTATATGCCACCAGAGCCAGAATTTGTCCCCTCATTTTATAAAAAATGAAGCTGGGATAAATTGATAAAAGAGGAGGGAGGAAATAGCAAGGGAGACCATGTTGATTAGTGTTCAGGGCAAGATGAAATACATAACGGGGTCCTAAAGACTTGTAGATGTCATTGCTGAGCTGTGATGAGTGATCTTTGAAAAAAAGGGTTGAGAATAAAAGAGGTGTTGCTCATGTGGAGAGAAGCAAATGTTAACCCAATTTTCAAAAAGGTTAAGTTTCTTCAAACTCTAGGACAGTCAGCCTGACTTTGATTCCTTGCAACATTCCAAAATGCATTATTAAAGCCATGGCTAGAAAGGGCACTGCTGATTCTTACTTGCCAGCATGGGTTCATCAAGAACAAGTCAAACTAGTCTAAGCTCATTTCCTGTTCTGAAAGGGCTACTTGACTAATATATGAATAGAACTGCAAAGACAGAGTCCTGAGATTTCCACAAAGAACAAAACACAGTGTTTCACAATATCCTCATGGACAAGATGGAAAGCAGACTTTATGATAGTCTAATTAGGTAGATCCCAAACTGCTTCACTAAGTACAACCCAAGAGTAGTCAACAGCATAGCATTGTTACTAATAGCTGGCCTTTGCCTCATTCTCATCAACATTTTGTTAAAGAATGACTTGATTTCATCCGATACGATCCTTCTTTATAACCTGACTAACATCCAATGTGAAAGTATTTACAAATCCTATAGATTGTATGCGCCCATGGGAGGGAGTGGGAGGGAAGGGAAGGGGAGAAAATTTGAAACTCAAGGAATTATGGAACTGAATCTTGTAAACTAAAAGTAAACAAATAAATAAAGACCAAAAAAAAAATTTTTAAAAGATTGACTTGAACAAAGATGCAGAACGTATGCTGAAATTATATGGATACTTGACATCTGAAGGGCATAGCTAATACACTATATAACAGGAGGCAGCTAGTTGGCATAGTGGATAGAATGCTGAGATTATTGTCAAGAAGACCTGAGTTCAAATCTTGCCTCAGAGACTAGTTATGTGACTATGGATAAATCATGTAACCTCTACTTCAGTTTTCTCAAATGCAAAATGGGAATAGTCACAACATGTACTTCCCAGTATTGTTGTGAAGATCAATTGCCATAGTATTTATAACGTTTTTAGCACAATGTCTAGCATAGACCATAGTAATAATAGATTTTATTAATATTATGAATCTATTACCTTGGCAACTCAACCTCTATTTGCCTCAGTTTCCTCAAGTATAAAATGGGGATAATAATGGTACCTTTCTGCCTCACAAGGATTGTTGTAAGTATTAAAAATAGATATTTGAAAAGAGCTTACTTAGCACAGTGTTTACACAGAGTAGGCACTATATAAATGACAGCTGTTGTTGTTAATGATGATGGTTATCATGATGATCACTTCAATTCAAAAAGATCCTGACAGCCAAGAATAATGGTTCAACTAAAACAAAATTAAATTTAAATGGAATTATTGTAAAGTCCTTTACTTAAGTTGAAAATTTCAGCAGTCTAAGTACAGAGAGGGGGACATCTGTTAGATTCAAATTCACATGAAAATGATCTGGGGCTTTTAGTCCTGTCTTTGGCCTCTTGGATTCCTGACTTTTCTTAAGGACTCAATTCAATTCCCTCTTCTACATAAAATTTTTCCCAACCCCTTTGGCTACTAGTGCCCTTGCTCCCAATACTGCCTCTAATGCATTTTGTATATATTATGTATATTCTTATATGTTTACATGTTGTCTCCCATTATAACATAAGTTCTCGGTTCTGTGTTTTTTCCTACAATGCTATGTTTTTTTTTTCTCTTCTGAACAATGCATTTGTTATCTGTACCACAGAATTTTTATTCCTCATGTGATGCCTTATATTTTGTTGTTTCATGTGAACAAGTCATATATCCTTAAATCAAATTATAACTCCCTGGAGATCAGGGATCATGCCTTCTTCTTTTGCATACATCACAAGGTTAGTGCTTAGTAGATTTATAATGGATAAGTTGCAAGGATATGGTAAATCTTATTTGCAGTCCTCTCAATTAATTCTTTCTGTTTTCATTTTCTGTACTGTCAAGTTGCATAGCTTTACATATTTACTGCTGGAACTTGTGTTTGTCCTTTGTTTTTGAAGAGGTCCAAGGCATCAAGGAAATGATGATGTGGCTAGCAGTTGACTTTGATTTGAGTGAGGGCTGTGCAAGGTCACCAGAGTCACTTTCTCCTCCAGAACCATCTGGATCCAGTGACCAGATATTCATCAGGACGACTGGAGATGGCCCAGGGTGCAATGGGAGACCCTGGCCCTTTTAGGCTAAGACCTTTACACTTAGTCACTTAAGAGTGAGGTAATGCACCAGAAAGCAGGCCTCTTTAAGAAGTAAGTCAAAGGATGACCCCTTTAAGTAGAAAAATAATAATAAATGTGGAGGGGAAAACACACAGGGTTGCTGTTCCAAAGAAAGACAATTACCATCGAAATTCACTCTAAAATTTATTTGGAGTGCCAACAACTAACTTTTTTATGCTTCTATCCCCTTTTTTATTAGGAGGGAGCAAAGTTCCAAAGTTGTTGTTGTTGCTTAGAAAAGCCTTATTTGTTGCCATCAAAGTTTCTCATTTTGAGGAGATAACCCTTCTAACCCTATTCCAACTACAGACAACTATAGATAGTTGCATTCTTGCTGCTCCTAGTTGAAGTCTTGTATACTCAGGGAAACTTGGCAGTTCAACAGAAGCGGAAATGCTTCTGGGCTATAAGTTGTCCCTACCAAATTCTCAAGTTCCCATTCTTTGAAAGAAAATTAGTCAAAACATTTTTGTGCTGTGTGTTTTAATTTTTTTTTGCATGGTTTTCCCATGATTTTTTCATGGGGGGGGGGTGTCTCTTTTCCTATAGTAAATTATGGGACAATGTAAACACCTGTTTTTTATAACCTAACAACTTCCATCTTTCTACCCCACATAGTCTGTATTTAAACCATACCGGGCTACTTGCCATTTCCCTTGTATATTCTAAGCTTTCCAAAGGGCTGTGTCTTTTCTCAAACCATCCCCTCTGCCTGGAATTACCTATCATAGTTTCTACTTATTAAAATACTAATCTACCTTCAAGACCCAGGTCAAATATTATATTTTCTTATCTAGTATCAACATTACCTTAAAATGCATTGCCAATTTTGCCTGCAGACTCAACAAAAATTCTAGAATCCCAGATGGCTTTGGCCCTCTATATGGCAAGGTTCAGTCTATAAAGCACAAATGAACATGCTGTAGGATTCAATATATGATATTTAATGTTTGAACAGAGTCTCAGCATCAGCAGGGACCTCCAGGCTTTTTTGCCTCCTAATCTGTACCTGTATATCTGCTATAGCATACTTTATAAGTCGTTATCTGTACTTTACTTGACGACCCATAACCTATTTGGTAGGAGGAACTATAACTTGCTGAGACAGCCAATAATCCACTTTAGAATAGCTATAATTATTAGGCACTTCTTTCTTACTTCAAGTCTAAATTTGCCTCTTTGAATTGTCTATCCCTTGTGGCTCATTCTTCCTTCTGGGGTGATGCAGAACAATTGTAATCTTCACCCTCTCTCCAACCCCTTGGCTCAAATACCATCTGAAAATGCTTTTCTTCTTCAGGCTAAATAAGCATTTACATTCCTTTAAATCCTTATTTGACAAGATCTTAAAGATTTTTTTTATCCAGGTTGTCTCCTTTGTATGTTCTCAAGCTTATCAGTCTCTTCTCAGAAATATAGTCAGAACTGTCCACAAATGCAAGTAGTGTCCAAGGCTGAACATGAGGATAAATCGGGGCTGTGTCAGAGGGAGGGCACTAAGAACAAGGACTGAAAAGGCAGAAGGGGGAACTTTAGGTAAGACATGAAGGAAATTAAGGAAACTAGGAGGTGGAGATGAGGAGAGAACGTGTTCCAGGGATGGTGAACAGCTAGTGGAAACATTCAGATTTGGAAAATGGGGTGTTATTTTGGAAGAATCTTGACTCTGACACTGAATACCTGTGTGACCTTGAGCAGATCAATTAACTTTTAGTTACCCAATATTTAAAGGAGTTGGATAGACTTTAAGGTGCCTTCTTATTCTAAAGTTTTGATCCTATGAACTTTTGGAACTAAAGTCTTGCAGTGGCTGCTTTGGTACTTATGCCATATCTATATATGGAGATAAACAGAATATTATGTTTATCACCGCATTTGGGGAATACATGTATAGATATGCCCTCAGACATAGTCAAGTCTCTGAGACATCTTTGAAACTTCACCAAAGGCCCCGGTTGATAATTCTTTATATCTCTGTGTGTGTGTGTGTGTGTGTGTGTGTGTGTGTGTGTGTGTGTTCTGGCCTACTCAGCTGTTAGAATTTAATTAGCAGTAATATATTATTGTCAAAGTAATTAAAGCTTTGCTTTGATTAAAAACAGAACTGTTTAATTAAAAAAGAAATGGGTTGGCTCACCTTAACTTTCTGCTGGAGTAAGATATCCATATCAGATGATTCTCTCTATCTTCCTCTGTCAGGTCTGAAGGTCCGAGAAGTGTTCATCAATGTCACCAGGCAGCAAGTGGAGGATTTTCATGGACCTGAAGACTATTGGTGCCAGTGTGTTGCATGGAGCCATCTGGGTACCTCTAAGAGCCGGAAGGCATCAGTCCGCATAGCCTGTAAGTAGATTTGTCATTTGCCTTTTTGTCTCTACATTCCCAAAGGAATGTTTTTGCACAGAGTCAATGTTATAGGGCATGTATGGATTGGACAATAAGACTGCTGAATTCCCTTCCAAAACTCAAATTCTGGGAATATCTGTGTACTGGTCTTGTGGTCAAGAAGGCCTGGATTATAATCTCACTTCTGATGCTTACTGACTGTGTGACCCAGGTCAACTCATTTAACCTCTAAGTTTCTCAAGCAACTTCCTAGGAATTGTCTGCTGAGTTGTAAAAGGTTTTATTCTGTGTTGGAGGGAGTTCCCACACTGGGAATTCCCTACTTTGACACATTTCCAGATCTTTTTTTTTTGTAAATGTGGGGTTTTGTTTGTTTGTTTGTTTTTGTTACTGTCCTCCTCTGATGCCTCACAAAGAATTAGAGTATACCTAGGTTTCCAAAGGTTCTACTAAAAGGTCACAGCTCTGTATGTCCTAAAAAACTGAAAGGGTTTCCAATATAGACCTGGCAATAAATAGTCTTCCTACTGTTCTAGGATCATCCTAGCTATGTTCAAAGAGCTTTATCCCCAGGTTGGCCATAGAGTGATTAATTTTTCAGCCGTGGCCATTCTCAAAGACTGGCTACCAATTCATAGATTGGCTGTGATCTACATTGATGAAGAAAGTGGCCTAAATTAAAAACATCAAAGATCCTTGAAGTCATAAAATATTTTCCCATTCTAGATTACTTTTTTCAGGGTCTTAAATAGCTAACAATGAGACCCATATTGACTTGCCTGTATCCTTGTTAGATTCACTTACATCTCTCAAATTCCTTCTTAACTGTTTCATAATTTCCTCTGGAGTGTATTCAGTAAGTCTGTTTGGCTAAGAGTTTCTGTTTGGATTGTGAACACTCGGGTATCACAGCAATGCCAGGTAAGGACTATTCATGCAAGAGGAAAATCTATCAGAATGGGCTGCTGTGTACAGTACCCAAAGGCAGCGATTAGGAGTCATTTATGAGAGAGCACAAGCAATGTATTTTTTTCTTTCAATGCCCATGAAAATCTGCAAAAAATAAGAAGTCATTAAGAACTCTTTGTGTCCCACTGTTAAATCTACTCTGTGAATCTTAAAACATAGAAATTGGTTTTAAATGTGCACTAGCTCAGTCTAAGAAAACAGGGAAATAGAAATAGGCAGAAATAGGAAAGCATGACTTCCCAGGTTGCTCCAGATTCATCATGATGTTTCTTTTTTTTCTGCTCTTTGGAGGGCAATTGGGGTCAAGTGACTTGCGCAAGGTCGCACAGCTAGTTTGTGTGTGTGTGTGTGTGTGTGTGTGTGTGTGTGTGTGTGTGTGTGTATTAAGTGTCTGAAGCCAGATTTGAACTCAGGTCCTCCTGACTCCAGGGCCAGTGCTCTATTCACTGTCCCACCTAGCTGCCCCTGTCATGATGTTTCTATTTCAGGATTCTATGACCTGTGATACAGGCCCACATAAGAGACTAAAGAAAAGTTCTGATAGTATTGTGAAGCACATAGCTATGGCAGACCTGATACACATCATCACTGTACCACCCTTAGTTATATGCTGTACCTAATAACTTACACAGTTTATGGTACAGCCCACTGCCTAAGACTTTCCTAAGGACAACCATGACATTGAAGAACCCCAAACTAAAACACTTAGGAAAAGCCTCCCAGGTATTCAGAATCCCCAGAGCCATAGTCTTCCTCTATACAAATCTGTCCCACAGAACAATTGCCCTGCTCTCCTGGTTGTGATGACAGAGAGTATTTTCTCTTCTTTAAAAATAAAACAAAAGAAAACCCCTCATTTCTCCCTGTAAGTGGTTTCTCTCTAGGGGAAGTCACAATAAAATGCATAGAAGCTTTCTAGTAAGTAATCGAGATACCAAGGACAATGTCAGTTATTGCAGTCTTATTCAAATGACTTCTTGTGAGACTGCCATAAAAAATATAGGGCAAGAGGGATTTATTTGAGAACTCACAGAGACTGTTCCTAGCATATGTCAATAGTACAGGGATTATGAAGAGAACCGAGTTGCTGTTTGAAGAGACATTTATATTTCTCAAGAAGTGAAATTTTCCTCTTAAAATGTGCATTTTACCCTCACTGTCTAATATGGGATAATGGGACCTAGATATCATACTAGGGCATTGTGCCAGGGGAGGGGGGTTTGGGTGGGGTGGGGAGGGGAGTTGGAGGTAGGGAATGGTGGTTAGAACCACCTAATTAATTGTGCTACTCATTTGATATACATGTGATGCTTCCTTCCTTTACTCTTTATCTTTTTAAGTTTCTCAGTACTTACCAAAATAAAGTTTTATTATCTAAAAATAAGAGGAATGTTAACTTTTTTGGGCCTGAATTTACCTAGCTTTAATCTTATGGAGTTAGAAAAAATGGCCCTGATTCTTTTCTTTATTACCTTTGTGATTAAGGTGCATAACCCTTCTTGATCTTAGGTTTTTTTTTTTTTCATCTGTACCAAGAAGGAGTTAGATTAAGTAATCATTAAGGTGCTTTTTTCAATAATTTCTGGCTCAATATTTTCTGGTATTAAAATTTGGTAATGATGTTCATTTACCCTGACCTAGAAAATCCATTCTATTTCTTTGCTGTTCATCTAGTAATCAAAAGGCTCACCTGGGTCCTTTGGATCTGTTCAAACCAATAAATAGAATGTTGCTTATTATGACTTTGTAAGACAAGGATAATAGGATCTAGAGGAGGAAGGACCTTAGAGACCCTTTAGCCCATTAATTTTACAGATGAGGCAAAAGAGACCCAGAGAAACGAAGTGGTTTGCCCAGGTTGACAGTTAACAGGCTTTGGGCAAAGGTTGAATTCGCACATAAGTTGTCTAAGAGAATGGTATTTTCACCTGCAATTCTGTGCCTCTATATAGGATACCCCAAAAGTCTCTGTAGAGTTTTGAACCTTAATAGCTTAAAACTTCACTAAGACTTTTGGGACACCTTATATAGCTCTTTCCTAAAAGATTTCTCTAGAAAAATATGAGCGTTTATTTTCAGCCATAACATTACAAGAAAAAAGCCCATTCCTGAAAGACCAGACATGTCTAGTTATCATAGCTCTCCTTGGAGTAATAGAAGCTTAGCGGATGCCTTAGTGGTCACTATATTTTAAAATAATAAAACTTAAAAATTGAAAATTAAATGACTTGTCCAAATTCACACAACTAATTAGAGCAAAGTCATAATTAGAACTCTCATCTCTTGACTCCCTATTCAAGTTACTTGCTTTCAAACCAAACTAAGATATCCTCCACTTTTCTTATTCAGGCAGCTGGTGGTATAGTGGACAAAGTATTGGAACTAAGGTCAGGAAGACTTCCATTCAAATCTAGCTGTAGACATTTGCAGGCTGTGGGACCCTGAGCAAGTCAATTAACCTCTATTTGCCTCAGTTTTACCATTTGTAAAATAGGCATATACTTCCAAGGGTTGTCATGAGAATGTTTGTAAAGAGCTTTGCAAACCCAAAAGCACCCTAGAAGTGCTAGCTATCATCATCATCATCATCGTTGTTGTCTTCGTCATCATCATCACATTTAAAGCAAAATGGGAATATAAGAAACACAACACAGGAAAGTGACAGAATCACAGCAAGGTTAAAATGAACCTTAATGACTATTTTGGTTCAATTGTGCTTTAAAGAATCCACTCTACAATATCCCAAAAGAAGTCATCCCACCTTTGCTTGAAGAACTCCAGTTAAAGAAAACCTCCCAAGGGAGCCTATACTTAACTCTAATTGACTCTAATTGGTAGGAAGTTCTTCTTTAAATCAAGACTATATTTAATTCTTTACAAATTCCATCCACTGATCCTATTTTATTTCATTTTAGCTTCAGGAAAATAGTGGCTATTTCCCTAAGTAATCTCTGTGTAAATTACTGCTCCTCTCATGGTAAAGTGATAGCACATCTATTATGCAGTCATGCACCAATCACCACCTGAGTGACCAGCAGCCAATAGAGGTTTTACCCTAAGAGCCAAAGTGTTCTGTCACCTTGAGTTTCATTACACTATCATAGTTACACATTGCATCAGGGAAATGTTGACTCTCCAGCCAACTGCCAGGAGCTGGGAAATACAATACTGGAGACAACAGGGCAAAAAAAATGTGAGTGGGTTATGTATCTGTTTTAAGGTAAAAATAAATAAATAAGTTGAATTAGTCTAAAAAATCTTCACAAAGTTGGCACAAACCACTCGGCAGGGAATTACTCCCACAGGACCTCACAAGTCTGTTTGGTTCAATCAAGCCAAAGTTAGACAAGCACACTGCTGCATCTGTTACTTCTGCTGCTGGATGGTTGTCAAGAGTTGAAATATTCAATTATTCGTGGTTGTTTATTTCTGTGTGTGAACATTTGGCCACTTTGCCCAAGCTTTCCCTGCTCACATTCTCCCTTGGATGCTTCTTCAACTGCCTGCAAAATATTGAGCCTATTCCATTAACCCTTAGGTGGTTCTACTCTCTGTGGACACTAGTCTTTTTCTGCTCAGCCATTATGGGGAAACCAAGGAACATAGTCACAGGGCTGACATTCTTTACCTGTAACATAACACATGGAAGGAAAACAGTTTTGTAAAAAGCCACTGAGATGTGATAAATCCTGAGTAGAAGCATGAAAGAGTCTCACTTTATGGAATTCAAATATGCTGCATGCTTCAGACAGCCCGAAAATAACCCGTGAAATTATGCTAAAAACCAGAGGAAAGGGGGGAAAAGATACAGTTCAAGTCTCATTTTGTTTTATGAAATTCCTTCCCTACCTTCATCAGCCAACAACAAGAATACCTGATGGTATGTAATGCTGGAAGCAAGTAGGAAGGAGAGGTTGAGCACGATTGTATTTGGGAAATAGAACTGTGCTTTCAACGATCCCAGATTGCCAACTGTTGGGGGGAACAAAACCTAACATCAATATTCTCTCAGTGAAAATATGGTTTTATGGCTATGAATCATGGAAGGCCACATCCTCAGACAAAGTAAGATTATAAATAAATCCAACTTAAATGTAAAGATGTATGGTGGGTGTATGCAGGATGCCATATATAAGCAAAGATGGCTTGGTGTACAGGAAATGGCTTAATAGATATTATCAAAGACTTTAAAGTATAGAAAGGAAGTGGGACAGTCATGCTATGAGAATGAGCATTACTCAGTCTCAGAACATCTCTCATATATGGCACCCTTTCCTCTACTCATACAGCCACTAACCTAACTTAGGTTCTCATCACCTCTCTATTGAGCTATTGAATAGCCTTATAAGTAGTCTTGGATTATTGAAACAGTCTTATAATTAGTCTCCTTGCCTTGTCTCTCTCTATTATAATCCGTCGACTGCCTAAATGATTTACCTAAAGTACAGCTATAACCTCTTTTTCTCCCCACCCCCGCCAACTCAGTAAACTCCAGTAAGTCCCTATTATCTCAGGAATTAAATATAAAACCCATGGTATTTAAAGCTCTTTGTAATCTGTGCCCTTCCTACATTTTCAGCCTTCTTATACTCCATATACTCAACAATCCAGTAAAACTAACCTGTTTTCTATTCCTCCTACATGACTTTCATCTACATCTCCTCCCTGTGCATTTCCTCTGGATGTTCCCCATACCTGGCATGCTCTCCCTTCTCCCTTTGATAACTTTTAGCTTCCTTCAAAACTCAGCTCAGATCCCACATTTTGTAAGAGCCTTTTACCCCATAATCCAACTTCAGTGCCTTGCCTTCCATTTATTCCATCGATATTTTATATATTTATTGTTATATCATTTCAGTCACGTCTGTTTTTTCATGACCACACTGGGGATTTTCTTGATAAAGATACTAGAATAGTATACCATTTCCTTCTCCAGCTCATTGTGTAGATGAAGAAACTGAAGCCAATAAAACTATGTGACTTGTCTGGGTAAGTGTCTGAGACCAGATTTGAACTTGGGAAGATGAGTCTTCCTGACTAGCTGCCCATTTTATATATACTTAGTTATTTAAATGTTGTTTTCTCAGTAGAATGTTAGCTATCTGAAGGCAAAAACTTTTTTTAACCTTCACTTATATACCCAGTATTTAGCACAGTACCTACATATAACACACACTTAGGAAATTATTATTGTGACTGAGCAGGTTGGTAAATGAATGTAATTCCTATTTCTGGGGAGACTGAGGTTAGTGGGTCATCTGAGTTCTGGAGTTTGGAACTGTAGTAGGATAAAGCCAAGCAGGTGTTCACATTAGGTGTGGCACAAATATGGTGAGCCCCAGGGTACCGGAGGCCCCTAGGATGCCCAGAGAGGAACAAATCTGTCCAAGTTGGTAAAAGAGCAGGTGAAAACTTCCCTGTTGATCCACAATGAAATCAGGCCTCTATGTTGCAGGCAGCCTACACCTTCAACCTGTTCAAGATATGGAGACCAAGTCTTAATAATAAAAGAAGAAAGAAAGAAAAGAAAAATTCTTATTGATTGATGGATGGATGATAAAAGAGTCAGAATAAGACCTCTTTTTGTTAGATAGTCTATGGAAGATTTATGTTTTATAGTGTGTGTGTGGGGGGGGGGTGTTTGCATTGGGGGGGGAAGTGAATTAATGAGTTTTGCAGAACAAAAAAAAAAACCTGTTGAGGTACTGTGATCTGCAATTGTAGAAGCTAAAAAAACCTCTTTAATTTTACTCTTTAACCTTTAACTCATATCATTAAAATGGAGCAGGATAAAATAGAATTGAAAAGCATTTTTGAAGTGCTTATTGTGTGATAAGTGCTATGCTAAGCACCAGGGATACAATTAGGAAAGTGAGACAGTTTTTGTTCTCAAAAGGCTCACATTTTATTTGGGGGCAATAATATAAAAAGGTGAGTTCAGAAACAAGATGGATGGGGAATCCCCATGGTCTTTAGAGTACTAGAGCAGGTTGGAAGGCAGAGCCCAGAAGTCCTTAGGGTTGAATGGTATAGTAGATGTCAATGCTAGAAAATATAGCAGCAGGGCAAATGATGAGATTTAATGGTCCTTAGGGGCCTGTGGTAGGGAATATTGTAAGACCTGGTGGTCCTCCATCTTATCTGAAGTGTTGTAATCATTGATTACCTGCTTATCAAAGAGATGGTGTGAGCAGTCATATCCTTACAGCAGACAGGGATCTAGAGAGACATAAGACCATGACCTGGGAAGCAGAGCTCCTGGGGGATCTGGGTGGATGACTGTAAGGCTGAGGCTTTTAAAGGGAGGAGTCTTGTGCTAATATGGTAGACTCTACCTTCCATCCATGGGGGTAAGCTCTGGGTGGTCCAGGGTTCTTCTGGGGCTCTTTGGGTAAGAAGTCTGTCTCTGGTCCAGTAGACTCTAAATCATTAAAGCATTCAAGTCGAAATACAGTATAACACTAGAGTATACATTTTCCTGTCCCTTCCCAAGAAAACAGGCTTATAACTCCCTTGAAAGCTTAAAGAAGACAGCAAATTGAGAAGTACAAAGGACATTTCACCATTGAGCTGCCTTTATGAACCTCCATCTGCACAATGTCCTTCCACATGCAGGGTGCATCTTCTGGAAAGGACATTTTGCAGGTAATGCTTCATAGTGGAGTCATGTGGCTGACTTAGCATCTGGCTTCACAGTCAAGCCATAGATCAAAAGGACAAGTCCCAGTAAATATGTTGCCTAAGGCAGGGTTATCATTGTCCTCCCTGCCCTGTCCAGCTGCTCCTTACAAGCTGGAGTTTAGTAAGGGAAAGGACAAGACAAGAGTGGAACAAATTGTTCCTAATACGAACATATCATGGAACTCGTTCTAGCCTACAAATTCCACCTGCATGCTTCTATACAACTTTTGTTCACTTGGAAAGTAACCATGTAGATTGATCCTTGTATTTCTAAATGCATACACCCCTCTTACCACAGGAGAAGGTTGCAAAACCCAAGGCGGATGGACCATTGTTCTATTCTGTCAATGTTCAAAAAATTACTTTTGAGTTGAGTTGAAATAACTTGACCTGAGTTGCATTTAATTGAAATGAAGGACAGAGACCAGGTCTGATGACAAACGGTTGAAACAATGGTGGATGTCAGAGTCTGTCCTGTAGAAATACTTCAGGAGATAGTGAGTTCCTTATCACTAGAGGTTTTCAAGAAATAGACAGGAATTTTATAGAGAGAATTCATGGGCAAATAGGTATTTGATTAATAATTTCTGAGATTCGTTTATACTCTGAAATTATGTGACTAAGGATAGACTAAGTATGCAGCTCCCAACTGTTTAGTCCATGCTGTTGTGAAATAGGAGAAATTGGCATAATTTAATGCTACAGCATTCTGCTCATCATGGTGTGTGAATGTATAGAATGTGATGTCAGGCCCTGTATCTTATAATATAGGCCTAAAGTCTATATCAGCTATACTAAGGAATGAAATTTTCAAAACTTGCCCAAGGTGACTAGGATAGTAAGGATAAAAATTATGCCACATGAAGGTCATATGAAAAAAACTAGGCATCTTCAGCCTGGAGAAGAAAAGACAAAGTGGAGACAAGAAAGTTGCCTTAAAGTATTTGGAGGCCTGCCACTTAGATGGTATATCTGTATTTACATATAATTGGTCCCATCTCTGGGCCTTTGCACAAGCAATTACACATTCCTGGAATGCACTCCCTCCTCTTTTCTACTTTATATAATGCCTTAGTTTCCTTAAAAGCTCAGCTCCACAGACACCTTCAACAGGAAGTCTGTCCTGATTCCCAAATCACCAGTTGCTAGTGGCCTCCCCACAAAAAGTACATGTTGTTTTTCTTTAATATAAGTTTCCCTTCATGATAATGGGAATTATTTTGGTTTCGTGGATTGTTTTTCATTTTTGGAATGAATAGTTCCAATCAATTCTTAATTGTTGTTCAGTCATTTTTCAGTTGTGTCTGATTTTTTGTGAAGGAACTGTAGTACACAAGGTTAAGTGACTTGCCCAGGGTCACATAGGTAGTAAGATTCTGAGGCCAGATTTGAACTCAGAAAGATGAGTCTTCCTGACTCCAGAACTGTACTATGTGCCAGGGCCTAAACTAATAGCTAGTAATGCAAATTAATGTAATATGAATTGGAGGGAAGGCAGTACATATAGGAGAATATTTTCATCTGTGAAAAAATAATTAATCATAATAAAAGTCTCTAAGGAATATTGCCTCTACTTATAATACTTGTCATGCATGTAGGTGCAAAGTAAGGAAACTAAGGAATCTTTCACTCTATAGATATCTTTATATACCAGCAAACTTCTGCTAAAAGTTAAGACGTATAGGAAAGAAAATCAGGTGTAAAACAATAAAGGATTTTAGAAAGACACCACTCTCCCCAGTTTTGTCCCTTTAAAGCTCACAAAATAGGGGGAGGAAGGTCTTTCTTAGATTCACTTTAACTGGGAATGCCTCTCTGTATAATACTTCTGTTTATCACCTTCAGCCACATAGGGAATAATATAGCAGATTGGACCCATCAGGTTTGGAATTTCACCCCTATCTTCTACAGTAAATCTTTCTCAGTCCTTCTTATTTCTAATGCCTTCCCTCTGTTAATTATTTCCTATTTATCATGTATTAGCTTGCTCATATATGTGTGTTTATTTGTTGTCTCTTCAATTAGATTGTAAACTCCTTGAGGGCAGAGACTGTCTTTTGCATATTTTGGTATCCTCAACCCTTAGCACAGTGCCCAGCACATAAAAGTTGCTTAATAAATGTTTATTGACTGATTATTTTCTCTTTATCCTATGTATGTGTATATGTGCATGTACATATAGGTATATATATATAGATATATTTATATATCTATATATCTATATCTATATATATATATACATATGTATGTGTGTTTTATCTCCCATTAGAATGTGAGCTCCTTGAGGATAGTTACTGTTTTTTGCCTTTTTTTGTAACCCCAGCACTTAGTACGGTGTCTATGACAAAGAAGTCACTTAATACATGTTTCTTGATTGATAATTAATAATTTGCTGCTTCCTCAGTCTTTGCACTAGAGAAAGATGGTGTTCCCTCTTTTCCCAGAGTTCATTTGCTAAGCCACTATTGCCATGACTAATATCAAACATGAAACAATGGTTTTAATGAACAGTAATTTATATACATATATTTACATATAAACATAATACACATGTGTATATATGCACATGAATACATGTGTATGTGTGCACACATATAAATATGTGTGAATTAAATAACATTTTAAGAAAGGGCAAGAGTGTTAAAGGACAACCAGACAGACACGATTCATAGGAAATGACTGTAAGCAATGTCTATCCTTCTGCCTCTAGAAGCAAGAATAACTTTTCCTGATTAGTCTCTTCACCCTCTCATGGGAAGTGCAAAGAGTTGCTCAATCACCAGGGTAGCATCCTTTATAGCTCAGAGGCAAGGAGAATGCACAGGGCTCTCACCAATCATCTCTCTACAATGATCTTTGAATGATAACTACCCTCACCTGATGCTCAAACGATGGATATAATGATGGCTCTGAACAGCAGCCCTCCAGGTCTTTATAGGGTAAAGCAGTGTTTGACTCTGGAAAGTCCTTGTGGTGTCAAGATGAAGGATGAACTATGAATTTTCTACTTCTTGATCCAACTTCTTCCAAGAATTTTCTGCAAACAGTCCTAGATATCCTTCTGTAATGGTAATGGGAATTTGAAGATCTTCACTTCTCCTTGATAGACTTAGGTAAATTTGAGGCCCTCTACTGATTTGAAAATAAACTCTGTCCCCTAACACTGTGAATGTGGCCACATGGATCCTGTTGTGGGAGGCTTGATTTTCAGGAGGCACAACTTTTGTTACTTTGTAGTCAAGTGGGTCAGGAGGGTTGTGATGTTCTCTACCCTGGAGAAGGTTATATATACCCTGATTTGAGGGGCTCACTTTGGGAAGAG
Organism: Gymnobelideus leadbeateri; assembly: GCA_011680675.1. NCBI lineage: Eukaryota > Metazoa > Chordata > Mammalia > Diprotodontia > Petauridae > Gymnobelideus > Gymnobelideus leadbeateri. Next base: position 174,590 of record WOXC01000585.1, read on the forward strand.
TTGTGTGATTTGGCCAGATGACACTCTGGGCAGCCATTGAGCCCCCTGGCTATGAAAACCCAGATGGCGCTTCTCTCTCTGGTAACTGACTGTATGTATGTGATGGTCAGACAGCTGGAAGCCTGTCTGTTGAATTCTGTTATTTTCTCTGTCTATATTTTTTTGTCTGCTCATAACTTCTGTTTATTTTCTCTGAAGTTCAGGGTGCTGATTTTTTCCCCTGAACTAGGTAAATGACATATGTTTGACTAAAGTAAGATTGTTAACCCCTTTTTGAGTTTTTCCTTTAGAAAAGCAGATCAAAGAACCTGTGCTAGCAGCCATCCTGGGTATGCTACACCTACTTTCATGCCATCAATGATGAGTGGATTGGGAGAAAGTGTCTCCATCTCCAAGCATATGGTATTGTCACTTCTGACACAGGGTCACAGACACAGTGTGACTCTTGTCCTCAAGGAGTTTATATTTTGTTGGCATAAAGGACATAACTAAGAAAAATATGTGGCAGTTGCATAGGGAAATGTCAACTCAACATCACTTTTTAACACAAGGGGAAATTTCAACTTAATGTCGGTGTCTGTCACTTTCTAATAGCCAAAGCATCCAAAGACTGGTCTGTTTTGCCTGAGGTAATGAGCCAGTCATTGTTGGAACTATTCAAACAAAAGCAGGATTCACTGGGTATATGACTATGCCATATACACACAAATACACATGTATGTGTTTACATATACATATACATTGTATATATGCATACATGCATATATGCATGTGTGTTATATATGTATGTGTACATATATAATTGCATGTGTACACCTGTCTGGCAGAAGCATGGTTTAAATTTGTCTTTTACAGCTTTTTGGTTCTTTTATGGTGTAGGAGTCAGGGAGTAAGGAGGCCAGAATTTTCAGTGGGCTTTTTGGCAATTTCCACACTCATACAGTCCTTTACTTAGTCCTGTTGGCCTCATGGGCTGAGAAAGGGATCCAGGAGACGACGAGAAATAGAAAGCTGACAGTGTTGCTTTAAAAATGCATTTTATTTCTTCTTCCTGCTGTGTTGGCTTTTCCTTTTTAAGCTCTTTTTTTTCTTCCCTTTCCTTCTTCAAGAGTGGCCCTGAATCCTAATGAGACAACTAGTACTAAAAACCCAAGGTCATTTTTAGGTCATTCTTTTTATAAAACCCTTTGCAGGTCTCTTTTGCTCTGATTACCTGTAGAGGGCTTTTCACAGCATGCAGGAAAAAGGAAAGGGTTTCCCCAAGCTAAAGTGTCTTAAAATCCCTATCTTTGTTTATAACTGATTGAAGTGTATTGTCACCCCCCCCCCCACAATCATGTGAAAATGCCAGGAATGTTGTGACAAATTGATATTCACCCAAGACCAGCATGCCTCGATCATAACCTTGCTACTAATCCAGAAGCTCTTGTCAATGTGTTATAGGAAGGGATTCCCAGAGGCCTTAAATAGCTCAGTTCTGCAGGTAGCTTCCTTTGGCTTCCACACATTCATGGCCATTATGAACCATGGTGAATCATCGACTGCCCAGTTGAAGATGCCAGGACAAGGAAGTATTGTGGATCAGTAGTCAGAATATTGGAGAGATGGTGAGGCGAAAACTAAAGCCTGAGATGATAAAAAAAATCCTAATGTTCTCTTTCGCTTTCCTTGTCTTTATTGGCTCACCCTGGGAGATGGCAACAGGATCATAATGATGTTCACATGGCTCTTATACTCCACAGTGTATAATGTAATTTACTTACAAGAAGTCAATGAAGTGTGCATCATAGGTATCAGCATTTCCATTTTAGAGATGAGGAAACTAAGCCTTAGATAAATGAAGTGACTTGATCAGGGTTACATAACTAATCATTATTAAAGCCAGGGCCTAAACGCCGGTATTCTGGTTGTGAGGCTTGTGCTCTTGCTGCTAACATACCATACTGGCATAGCATGCTTAAGGTTGGCAAAGCCCTTTGTATTTTTTGTCGTCTTTTACTTGTTTTTAGTCGTGTCTGATTCTTTGTGACCCCATTTGGGATTTTGGGGGCAAAAATACTGGAGTGTTTTGCCATTTCTTTCTCCAGCTCATTTTCCAGATGAGGAAATTGAGACAAACAGGTTTAAGTGACTTGCCCAGAGTTACACAGCTAGTAAGTATCTGAGGCCAGACTTGAACTCAGGAAGATGAGTCTTCCTTACTCCAGGCCTGTCACCCCAATATACCACCCAACTGTTCCCTTTACATCATTTGATCCTCACAACCACCCCTGAGGCAGGTGCTATGATTGTGCCCATTTTACAGATGAGGAAACTGAGGCTGAGAAAGGATAAGTTACTTGTGCAAGGTCAGACAGCTAGTAGATATTCAATACAGCATTCTAACTAAGGTCCTCCTTATGCAAGTTAGTTCTCTATACATTGTACCACCAAGGTATGCACTACACACAATAGGTATGTACTTAGCTCTTTAAAGTTTGCAAACGTATTTATACACATATATGCACATGCATGTATATGGATACATGCTTGTTTGCATGTGTTCTCTTATTCAGCCCTCCAAACCATTGTGCAAAGTAGGCAATATCTGTATCTGTTAACCTAGTTACACATGAGGACCTTAAGCTTGGCTAACTTCTCTATGGTTGGTCACGTAGCTTGTAAATGTTAGAAGAAGTCCCCCAGCTCATATCCTCACACTGATTCAACTGTACCATGTTGTCACTTATTTCAGAAATGACATTAAGCACCCATTGAAATGGGAAATGTCTGATACTTCTTGCATGAACCATGCTTTCATTTGTGATGAGTTTGTTATTCATGCACCATGGACCTAAAAGAACAAAACAAAAACTCAGTAAGAAAATGACCAGAACAATAATATTTCACCAAGGAGCAGAGCATTTACTTTTGGAGGAAGGGCAGTGGTGAGGCAAGAAGTAGGCAAGGGAAAGGGATGGAATCAGAGTGTAAAACTGCAGACTTCCTGTTTTCTGATTTTCTTTTACTTTATAGAATGAATTATGCAGAAGAGGATGAGTTTCCTAAATAAATTGTCATGCGATGCTTTGGTCTTTTTTTTTTCTTGAGGCCGGGGGGGAAGGCAAGGCAATTGGGGTTAAGTGACTTGCCCAAGGTCACACAGCTAGTAAGTATGTCAAGTGTCTGAAGTCAGATTTGAACTCAGGTCCTCCTCATTCCAGGTCCAGTGCTCTATTCACTGCACCACCTAGCTGTCCTTGTTATGAGATTTGTTGTTTTGCTGAAATTTTGAGTACTTCACTATATGGAAACTCAATTTTTTTAAAAGTACTTTTTTGGAGAATTTATTATCTGGAAAATATTTCCATATACTTCAATACTTCGGAAGAGATGTAATTTCGCTGATGTGGATGATTCTTCCATTGATGTAGATTGCAACTCTCCCCCCACTCCCACAACAACCCACCTTAGTACATAACTTCAGAAGTTACTGAAGTGAAAAATTAGTCACCTGCTGCTTAACTATCTTGATCTGAGCCTCTCCACATAAAGTTTCACAGGTCCTTAGATCATATCCTGCTGCTGGGCCTGTATTTAAAACCTTCCTAGGATACCAGGACTCCCTAAGCTTGGGTTATATTACCAGCCTTTGGGAATCCAGCACTACCTCTGTGCACCAGAGAGACATAAGAGTAGGACTTAGTGAAGAACTCACATACATATACACACACATATATACATGCATGCATATATTGGTACATGTGTGTATTACACTAAATTAATGATTAGAAATCAAAACCAAAATGGAAAGGACTGAGTAAAATCTATAATAACCTCTACCCAACAGTGCAATGCTTCTTGAAGCATTCTTGAGAGGTAAGTGAGTCGAACATCTAGTCTTTATTTAAATACCTCCAGTTAGAGGAAAGCATCCCTTTTAGTCAGCTCAAATCTCCTAGATGTCCTTCCTTAAATAAAGCAAAACTCTACCACCCTATAATTTTGACCCATTAATCATCTGATGCAAGATCTTCCTTTCAAAGTTTTTTCAAAATCTCATGAAATAAAGCTAATCTAATTTCCATATTACAGTGATTCAGATATTTGAAGATGAAGATATTTTAATAAAAATAATAGCCAACATTCATGTAGCACTTTAAGGTTTGCAAAGGGGTATGCACATACACATACACATTTGTGTGCATTGTATTGTGGTATGTATTTATATATACACATATGTGTGTACATGTATAAGTGGGTTTATAATACACATGTATGTGTGTGCACACACAATATCATTTGATTCTCACAATTAGACAAGGTAGTTATTATTTTCCAGTTGTACTAATAAAAATAACTGAGACTGACGGGTACTAGGTATCTGAGGCAGGATTTGAATGCCAGTATTCTTTACTTAATGTCTAATACCCTACCTAATCTTCCACCTAGCCTTTTTTTCTGAATTTTTACTATGAATCTTTTCTGCTTGAGGCTAAACATCCACCATTCCTTCAATCAATGCTCGAAGAGAGAGCAAATTTGAGTGTTCTCCCTAGCTACCATTCTTTGAATAGTCTCTCCTTAGTCACTGACTTTTCTAAATGCAGTCTTCAGCCTGGAACACAATGTTCTAGATGTAGTTGGACCAGCATGATTCAATCCAATGAGTATTTATTTAGATGCTAAATACATGCAAGGAGTAGCTAGATGGAATAGTGGAAAGTGAGCTAATTCTGGAGTCAAGAAGACCTGAGTTCAAATCTAGCCTCAGACACTTACTAGTTGTGTGACCCTAGGCAAGTCACTTAACTCTGTTTACCTCAGTTTCCTCATATGTTAAAATAAGCTGGAGAAGGAAACAGCAAACCACTCCAGCATCTTTGCAATGAAAACCCTAAATGACGTTACAAAGAGTCAGACACAACTGAAACTGTCTAAAGTATAACAACAACAAATTTCATATAAGGTACTGTGCTACAGCTTTGCCTCCTTTATTCTGAGCATGTATTTCTACAAATGTATGTAGTTAACCCTTCAGGAATTTTGGATCCCTTCTTACCACTGCTACTGCTGATACCCTAGCTATCACCTTCATCAATGCAATGACTGTCAGTCCAACATTGCTACTGAATCAGTGGCCTGGCAATGGCTGTGGAAGAAATGTCAGTAATACTAGGTAATCCTAGGGATAAGAATACATTTGTAAAGTAAAGGGAAATTAGGGATTCTATGTATGAAATTTTCCTTTATAATGACTATCACTCTCAACTTGTGAGCATCAAGCAGTTGAGGATAGAGGGGTAAATGCCATGAGCTAAAGATCCAGGGCAAAGCCTGGGAATATCTGAAAGCCAAAGACTGAGATGGAACTGTAAGTCAAAGCTGACCAAGCCATCTGAACAGCAAAAGCAAGCAGAATATAGTAGAGCCTCGACAGAAATAGGCCTGATGTTCTTGTCCATCTCTGTGCATGCCTATGACCAAGAGAGAAGAAGACCTTGAAACTGAACAAGGTCTGCCTTAAAAAGTAGTCTTTTATGCATATGTTGCTACAGCAAGGTCTGATGACTCCCTTCTTAGAGCATTAAAAAGGCCAGTTATAGAGGCTCAAGAGTATATATTTAGAACTAGAAGGGAAGTTTGAATTCATTTTTTGTAGGTCCACTCTGACTCGGACCGGTATGATGTTCAGGATAGGAACAGAATGAGATAATTGGAGACCGCTTATACCAATGAACAAAAAGAGGTTCATTTAGCCATTGCACTGGAAAGATTGTTGGGCAGGGATACATCATTGATGGGGTGCAGCTTCTCTGCCTCTGTGTTGGCTATCAGCAGCTGCAGGGGGTGGGGATGGTAAGGGAAGAGGTAGAAGGAAGATGGCTTCTGCTTCCTCCTGTGGTAGGTTTTGTTTTTGTTTCATTTTTTTACTTAGGATACAAGCAAACCATATCAATGGTTCAAGCCCTGGGCTAATAATGTGTCAAGGATTTTTTTCCGTATCTTCTAAGGAATAACTAGCTTAGTGTACATGGGCTACAGCCTTAGGATATTGCTGTAACCACATCATATAATCTAACTCCTTCATTTTAAAAATATCAAAAAGGGCCAAGAAGGGTTACACATGTAGTAACAGAGCTGAAAACTGAACCTAAGCCATATAATCTCAAATCCAGCTTTCTATGATATCCTGTTGTCTCAAAGTGGTTATTGTAGCTCAGCAATTCATTGTTGTTCAGTCATTTCAGTTGTGTCTAAATCTTCAAGACCCCATTTGGGGTTTTCTTGGCAAAGATACTGGAGGGGTTTGCCATCTCCTTCTCTAGCTCTTTTGACAGATGGAGAAACTGAGGCAAAAAGGGTTAAGTGACTTGCCCAGGGTCACAGGGCTAGTAAATGTATAAGGCCATGTTTGAACTCAGAAAGCTATGAATCTTTCTGACTTCAGGCATGCCTCTCTACCCACTGTGCCACCTACCTGCCACTCAGCAATTCATTACAACTTGTAAATACTTACACCATCTTTAGTTGAAGTGCACCTCTTCTGTATTTTGAAGGCCTATATATATTATAATAAGAATTTTTGAGGTGACTAATCTGCCAATCTCTTTTCATTAAGGGAAATACAATTCTGTTGGTCTATGAGACCAAAATGAGGTAGACAAATTCAACTGATGATTTCAATGCCAATGTGCTTCAACAACTCGTGGGAGCTTGTGTGATCTCCCTGCAGTCTTAACAAATGACTCTAAGTTTGACTATAAAAAATGACTATAATTTTTCATTGGCTGATTTGGTCTGAATGAGTAAATTATTTTTATATCATTGCATTAACTCCCATAACATTGAAAGAGCTGATAACTCCCTCGTGTTGCTGAGCAGCAAAGGACTATTATTCTGAATTGAATTTTTATTGATTTTTTTGTGCTACAATGACTTTTCTAACATAGAAGCATGAAAGGAAAATGAGAGCTAGACCAAATAGCTTTAGAAAGAGGTCTCTGCTGCCCCATGCTCTGACCTGACATGGCGCCAAAGTTTCTACTTATTAGCCGCTACTGATTCCTCCACGTATCTATTACATGATTTATATCTTGTAGAAGTTTGTTGTTTTGCAATGTCCTCAGCTGTTGGGGGGTCATTTTATTCTTTCTTTCCCTCCTTATGAAGAACTACTCAAGGAAATCAGATGTCAGTAGAACAATGGTGAGAAATAAACAAACAAAAAAGAGGTGTTCACATTCTAAACAAAAAACCAGCCCTAACCAGTCCATTATGGAGGTGGACATTAAGGGGTTCTTGTTCCACTTTCCATTTGTCTTGGGTATTATTTGGAAGAGTTAATATAAAGAATAGAGGACAAGCCTCCATAGAGCATGGAAGACATGGACAAGGCACTTATATTCACAATGCCCCCAGGTATCTTTCTAAGATTGTAAATTTCAGAAGAGTAACTCTTTGAATTTACAGTGTTAAATTTCCTACACTATTGGAATTAGAAGTCTGGTACCTCTTCCCTCCCCTTCCAAAAAAATTGTTTTTTAATGTTTTATAAAATTGTGTGTTATATAAATAAGATTAATGAGAATGTATTCATGATAATATTTACTATGTCTAGAATCACAATAGATGGTTTTAGGACTCACTGAAGTTTTTGGAAGGCCCTTCTTATTTACTTTTGCATAAGGCATGGTAAGTTTGGAAGTTGATATATGATAATTCCGATGAAATCTTTTTTTTTCGTTTCAAGGCTTCCTATTCAGTCTGGTATGGTATGGAGAGTCCAAGTAAGACATTAAGTTTTTTGAAATAATCTAGAATTATGAGTGGGCTCTATCTTCTTACTCCAGGCTGAACATATGTGGATGGTGATTCTAACCACTGGTTTCCTGTGTTGGACTGACAGTATTTTAGTATAATCCAGAGTGACCATGTTAGTAGTGTTGAATGAGATTTCCCTTGGGAGATGGAGCAGTCAATTCAAACAAATAACTTTCCATTAGCAGACTCTAACACTTCATGGGTAAGAGTAACTATCACTTTCCAGTAGATTCATGTTTGTCTCTTCATGATGAATAACCCATTAGTGTAATCTGTAACATGGCTCTTTGACTTGAGTAACATACCCCCAGGGGAGTAACAGATAAGAATTTCCACATCTAACGTGTACAGAAAAAGCTGAGTATTTTATATCAGTGTTCATTCACAGTACCTATTATTACATCAGTCTCTGTATGGCCTTCCACTGCACTGCAAACCAGTAACTGAATCATAAGTTTAAAGGACTGTGGCAATTTATGGATACCTGAATAGTAGAAAACTGTTCTTTAGAATTTAAAGGATAGAGGAGAAAATTAGAGGATGGATCTTACTACCTGTGTGCTAGTAATTTCAGTCCTTTGGTGATCTCTTACATCATATGAACTAATAAATAAATTTATAAATATCTCTCCAAAAAAAGGACATTGCTTACCTGCAGGACAAAGAAACATGAAGAAGAAAAAATTTAAGGAAGGAGAATATATAGATTGCTATACTTGAAAAATAACACCTTTGAATTTTTAATTTGCTAAAATCAAGTTTAATGTATTTATAAAATTTATTTTAAAATGTGACATTTAAGGCCTCCACTCTTTTCACATCATTAAACAATGAAGGAACTTAAATTAATAAATCCACAGTTTGTAATTTGAAATATTCAATTCAAACAAAAAAATGCATCATCAAAGAGAGTAGGGAGGAAAAAAAATATATTTTACTTGGGAAAGCATTGTAAATAACCTTGCTATGCTTCAGTATTCCATATAGTTCAATGACAGCTGGAATTGTAAATGTGCTATGAAATTAGCAAAATGTTTTTTCTGTTCTCTCAATAGCAGAAAAGGCCAAAACTCCTTTTAAAAAATAGAATATTATGTGAACACATGATAGCCACATCAATAAGGCTCCTGAAAGAGAGAGACAGACAGACAGACAGACAGACAGAATGTATATTTGTGTGTATGTACTCTTTGCCAAAATGGGAGAACTCTGCTGGTTAGCAATCAGAGATTGGAAGTCAGGATTCTCAGATTTTGTTCCCAGTACTGGCACTGACATTCTCTGAGACCAGTGGCAAGCCAATTAACCTCACCATGCTCCAGTCCTCCATGCGTCAAAGGCTAATGGCAAGACTTGTTTGTAAAGTGCCTTGAGTCCCTAGTGACGCTCACCACACCAGTGCAGAACATTTCTTTTGGGCTGGAGGGCATTGTATTTTTTAATTGTATGTTTGGTTGGATAGGTTATAGATTTTTGTTGTTGTTTTTGTCATTGAATGCCTCCCCTTCTCCCTGGTTACAAATAAAAAGGCTAATAGGTAATCTTACTCTATTACCATTTTCCAAGGCCCCTGGAGGACTGAGAGAACAGCACAAATTACAGATTAATAATGTATTCTTTAGTTAATAATAATAAAATATATTTTTTAAAAACATTGCTGTTGCTGTGAATCTGCCATCGATTCATTAGGGTAAGTGTTATATTATATGTTGTGTAGATAATACTAGTATAATTTATGGACCAATGAAATCTTGGCTTTTCTTTTCCAGTCACCTTTGTTTTTATTTTGTTTTTTTTTTTTTTAAACTCTCATGTAAAGTTGAAAGAACTGGAAAGAAGGAGGCAGTGATTATAAACTGACTCATAATATTTGAAGCAATTGTGTTACTCAGAAGCCTCCTAGACCAGACAATACATTACTTTATTGTATTTTGAGCAAATGTATACAAGGTTGCCTTCCTGAGATATCTGACCAGTTTGCTAAACTCTTTGCAGATTTACGGAAAAACTTTGAGCAAGATCCTCAGGGAAGGGAGGTGCCTATTGAAGGGATGATCGTCTTGCACTGTCGCCCACCAGAGGGTGTCCCTGCTGCAGAGGTAAGATGCATTTTGGATTTGACTCAAGTGTCTTCAGGGTGAGATTTGCCTGAGCCCAGTGGGTGAGATCAGTTGGCTGTTACAGGTGTATATGCCATAGGGAACTAAATATTCTAGATGGTGAGTAAATACTCAGATATTAGAAATGAGAAAAACTAGAAAATGAATATTTGCCTTTAATGTATCATAACCATTGCCTCACCCCAAAATCCTACACTTGAAGAGTCTGAGTATTAGTTCTATAACTGCTTTTAGGATCTGGCTAAGTAATTTCAAAAAAAGGAGATATTACTATTTTTTCTCATTTATTTCATGAAAACTATTGTTTTGTGATCATCTAAAAAGTAACAAGGACAAGGAAAATCACGTAAGAGAAATGACTTAGTTGTGTCCATGAAGGAGTTGGAGAGGTCATTCCTGATTTCCATGGTGACGTTATGTTACCACCTATCTAACCTGCTTCCTTTCCCATGTAGCAGAGAATTTGAAATGCATTGTTATTGAAGGCAATTACACTTCTTAAAAATGCCTTATATGAGGCAGCTAGGTGGCTCAGTGGCTCAGCTAGTGCTCGACCTGGAATTCAGAAGTTCTGAGTTCAGATTTGACCTCAGACACTTACTAGCTATGTGACCCTGGCCAAGTCATTTAACTTCTGCTTGCCTCAGTTTCCTCATCTTTTATATGTATCTTTAATAGCACCTACATTAGCACCTACATCCCAAGATTGTCATGAAGATGAAATGAGGTATTTGTAAAGCATTTAGCAAATCTTAAAGCACTATATAAATACTAGTTGTTGTTATGATAATGAGAATGAAGATGATGAGAATGGTGAAGATGATAAGGATGCTGCTGCTCCTTCTATTGCTAATATTCTCTAGAACCTCCATTACATTGTAGGGATACAATCAGTGTGTGACCTTGGCCAAGTCATTCAGTTACTTGGTTGTCATTTTTCTCATCTGAAACATGGTAATATTAATACTTGTACTACATGCTTCAGGGGGTAGTCATTTAGGTCAGACAAGGGAATTATATAAAGTTCTTAGTGGTTTAGCATAAATGGCTGAATTTGTGTAAATTAACATGCACTTGGGTAAATTATACCATAGTGATGCTTTAGATTTTTAAATCAATAATTCAGGGGCTGCTGTGATATAGGGAATGCTATGAGTATTCAAAGAATAAGAGACTGGTTATAGTTACCTAGCAAAGTTGCAATTAGTTTTAGTACTCTAGGTCCTAGAGTAGCATTATTCAGGCCAGTTATATTCCTTTAACATAGTAAGCCAGAAAGTTGTCTCCCAGGCTGTTATTTAATTCCAGAGAAACAGCGAAGAAGATTAGTAGCAAACAGAAGCTTTTCATTGCCCTCATCTCTGCTTGTTTTGCTGTGGTATCTTGCGATTGGAAAGGCAAAGGAAGAAAATGAGGAAGTTGCAAAAGAAGAAAACATATCTATGCATATTTAAACTGAAAGCCTGCTGGGGCAGACATCATCTAAAGCCCAGGGAACTCAGAGAAATGAAGCAAATGGGAAATAAAATGAAATTGAATATTATATGCATGTGATATGAAATTTAAAACCAATGGAGGAATAGGCTTATTTCGTATTTTTTAAAAGAAATACTATCACAAATGACTAACTTTTGCCCTTGATATTGTATGAATATGGTTTCCCTTCCTATATGAGTTGAAAAACAGTAGTGTGTTGGATGTACAAGTAAATATACACCTTTCTTTTATGATGGATATAGGAGAAGCACCCAGTTTTGTAGAAAGTACACTAGACATGGAGTTTCTGGAACATGGGGCAAAGAGCAGTAGGCCTAGAATTAAGAATACCCTAATTCTAATTTGGTCTCAGATACTTACTAACTTTGTAATCCTGGGTAAGTCACTTAACCTGTACCTGCCTCAGTTTCCTCAACTGTAAAATGGGGATAATGACAGCATCTGCTTCATAGGATTGTCTTGAGAATTTAGCAAGATATTTATAAAGCACTTCACACAGGACCTTGCACACAGTCGGCATATAATAAATACTTGTTCCCTTCCCTTCAAAGGTACCCCAATTCTGCTTCTGATACTTAACTAGCTGAATAACCCTAGTCAAGTCAATTCAACATTTTGGGTTTCAATTACCTCATCTACAAAGTAAAGAGGTTGATCAACAGACAGCATTTATTTAGTACAGTAAGACTGAAGGTGCAAAACACCATACATATAATCTCTTGGTCCTCACAACAACTCTAAGAGGCAGATACTCCCATGGCTCCCATTTTATAGATGAGGAAATGGGCTGACCAAGCTTAAGTTATTTGCCCAGCATCACAAAGCGAGTAAGCGATTGAGCCAGGGTTTGAACTCAGGTCAGTTCAAACTGATCCTGACCCCAAGTCCAATATTCTAATGACAAAACCACCTACCTGCTGGCTGGTGTCTTACAGCTCCAAATTTCATGATGCAATGTGATTCTGAAATACTTTACTGTGCATTTGCAGTCATATTATTCCCTACTATTGATCTCTAGAGTCTCCAATCTTAAACAGATCCACGATGCTATCAACATGGGTACTTCTTCCAATAATTCTCTTCAATCCAATATACCTTAATAAAATACATTTTATGTACAAAACACTGAGATTACAAAGGTTTAGACAAAGCAGTTCCTGCCCAAAGCAGCTTACATTCTGCTAGGAAGGTGGGGGGAGAGGGTGAATGTATCACAGGAAATCAGAGAAGGCTTCATGTTGAAGCTTTACCCGATCACTTGAGGGAAACTAACAATTCAAGGAAAAATAGATGATGAAAGGTGATATTCTAAGCACAGAGAACAAAGACATTGAATTGGGGGATGGAAAACTGAATTTGAGGAATAGCAATAGCAGTCCAATTTTCCTGTCCTATAAAGTTATCAAAGGAGAGTCATATGAAATTAGGTATAAAAGATAGATGGGAGATATGCTGTAGAGGGTCTTAAATGCCAACCAAGGTATGGAGTTTGTCTTTTCTCCTCTCCGCAATGGGGAGTGATTGAAGAATTTTGAGCAAAGATGTGACATGGTTAGTCATATTAAATAAATTGTCAATATACAATACAGATGAGGGGTTTATTGAGTCCAGAACTAAATATGAGAAAGAGAACTGGAGTGGAGTAATAGGAAAATAATTTTACCTTACTACATGCTAGTCTGGATTCTAGGAACTGGATATACAAAGACAAATCAAATAGTACCTGCCCTCAGAAGCCATACAATTTACTGAGATAATATAACATAAATGCAGATAAGTTCACATAAAATATTTTCATAATAAATACAGAATAATTATTTGAGGGGGCATTATCTAAAGATATTATAACACCAAGCACAAGCAGCTTCCAAGGTTCAGCTTACAAGCACAGTAAACTCCATTTATTCAGTAACAAATTAAGGCAAAACATTCACAGAAAATCAAAATACAGCATTCACCATGTGTAACTCAATCATTTATTAAATCCACAATTCAATCACAAAGTACAAAGTCAAAGTACTCTACCCTGGGGCAGTATATTCATTTAGTTAATCACAAAGTCTCTCCTTTCAAGTGGAGATTAGTTCCAATCATAAACAAAGTACATTCATTTGGTCAGTCACAAAGTACAAAGGTTAAAAGTTTTCCACCCCTGGATTACAACTGAATTGCAATATCATCAGTTACCACCAAGCGCCCTCTCAAGGGACAGTGGAAATCACAAAGACCATCTACCCCTAGGTCACAACTAGGTTACAATTTCATCACATTATTCAAAACCCAAGGAGAGGTCTTTTCTTCATCTTGACCTGAGGCAAGTTCTACACAGTTCTGTTCCTGGGAAGATAAGGCTTAACAAAGCCATAATAACGTTAAACACATTGCCAGCATCCTCATCAATTCACTCTCTGCCTGTGAAATCAACCTAGACCCAACAACAAGGTCTGAGGCCTCCATCAACAAATGAATCTGACAAAGTAACATCAAAACAGACAGACAAAGCACCATGGTCATGCCTTCTCAGTTCTCAGCAGCTCCAGGTGGCAGTTCTCAAAAGTTCTGGGTAGCTCCAACTGGCCCTCAGCAGTCCAGGCCTCTTCAGCTGTCAGTTCTCTCTCTCTCAGCAACTCTGGCCCTCAGCAAGTTTCTCTCTCTCTCTCTGCCTCCATGATGCCATTCCCAAAAGTTCTTCTGGCCTCTCTCATCTTGGGCCTCTCCCTATACAGGGCACCAGCTCCTCCCTATTCAGCCCCCTCTCATCACTTCAACAAGTCCATCCCACTTGTGGGATTCACAAGCTCTGGGTCTTAACACTTAACCCAAAAACCAAGCCAATACAAGGGGATCTTTAAATTTGATTACCATTACAGATATAGATAGATGACTATAGATATAAAAATATATATAATACTCAATATTCAATACTCAACTGATTATTGAAAGGAACTAGGGATTATAAAAAGTAGAGGCAGAATTCCAGCTATAAGCAAAAGCACTGAAGGATGAAGATGAAATGACTAAAAACGGCCAGTTTGTTTGGAATACATGATGTATGAGTTGAGGTCATTAAAAATCATTCAAAACAACCACTAGGATGCATGTTATTCAGTGTAACTCCCATTCCAAAGCCCATTAGTATAATAGTCTCTCCTTATTGATTACATTAAGGGCAGGAACAGAATTGGTGAGACACTATGGAGTTCTAGCCTTCACTAGTTGCCGCTCCAGGACTTTCATGGTCAGTCCCACTTTGGGACTATTTAGGGCTAGGGATTACACCAGAGTGCTCTGTATTTCATTAGTTCAGTAGTCTGTCCTTTTGCACTTTGTAATCTAGCCAAGCGGCAGCTAGGTGGACACATTGGATAGAGAGCTGGCCCTGGAATCAGGGAGACGAGTACAAATAAGGACTCAGATACTTACTAGCTGTGTCATCATGGGCAAATCACTCAACCTTGTTTGCCTCAATTTCTTCATCTGTAAAGTAGTCTGGAATACTTTTGCCAAGAAAACCCCAAATAGGGTCATGGAGAGTCAGACACTATTGAAATGACTCAACAACAATAAAAACAAATCTATCCAAATTGACTTTCTCTATCTCCTGTCTCCACATCTTTGCAATGGTTTTCCCACAATGTCGTTCAATGCATTCTCTCCTTACCTTCTTCTCATAGAGTCTTTTTTCCTTTAACAAAAACTACCTTTATCATGGAGTCTTTCATGATGCACCCACCCCAAAAGCTAGTTACCTCCCTCCTAAACTACCTTATTTTCCACTACTTTGTATATATTTGTGTTTATTCCCTCTATATCTATGCTGAACATAGGTTCATACATGCTTGTCTCTGTCCTTGGAATAAAAGTTCATTGTGAATAAGAAGTGTTCCATTCTTTACACTAATATCCCAAGTTTCTTGAACAGGACATAGAACACTGTGCTTAATAAATTTTTGCCGACTAACTGACATTCTAGGGGCAAATGGCAGCCACTCATTGAAATTTCTTCTGGTATGTGCATGCATTGGGGTGGGTGGGGGTGGGGGTTTGTGAGAAAGAGAGACAGAGAGAGAGGTAAAGAGACAGAGACAGAGAGACAGAGAGAGAGAGAGAGAGAGACAGAGAGAGAAATGGTCACCCTTATGCTTTCCATTTGGCAACTGTGTGGCAGATGAATCAGGGTGGGAAGAGATTGAAAGCAAGCAGTAGATCAGTCAAAAAGCTATTTCAATATTCTGTGCCAGAGCCAATGAAGGACTGAATTAGCATCGCATAATTGTGTGAGTTCAGAGAAGGGGACAAAAGGAAGGGGTGTTTTAGAGGTTAGATCTATAAGAGATAATGAAGGTAGAAGAGGGAAGTAGATACGCTTTGTTCTCTCTCAGCAAGGGAAGTGGTTATTCAGTATGATAATGGGGTGGGCATAGGTGCTCCTCTCAGGTGACTTACATTCCCATGGAGGAAGGATAAATAAGCAACTAACACAAGAGAGAGTAAGAAATAAGTCCAGAAGAGGCAAAGTAATGTGAAGAGATTTCAGGAGAGAGGAACCATTTTTACCTGTAATAGGAGAAGTAAGGATTCAGTGAGATGGAATCTGAGCTGGGCTTTGACAGAAGGAAAAGGTGTGAACAGAAAAAGATAAGAGGAGTTCAGACTAGGCATAAGGGGTGGCATGAACTAAGGTTCATACAAGAAACAGAAAAGGGCAGAATAATTGCAAAAAAATAAGGAACAGAGAAATGTCCAGTTTGTTTGGGTCATAGAACAAACGAAAGAGCAGCGTGAGGTGAGGTAGGTTGGGCAGGCAATTTGGCACCACATTGTGGAGGGCTTTGAATGCCAAGTTCAAAAGTGACCACTCTAAAGCTTGCTCTGCCACTGATAGTTGATTTCCCAGTAGTACGATAGTATTACATTAAAAGCCAGGCATTCTTTCTCCATAGAAATAGAGCTTTCAACCATTACTTCCAACTAGCAAAGTCCATTGTTTTGGAAGGCCAGCCAAAATGATTTCTATTGCACACAATTAATAAACACATCTATAGGGAGAATCTATTGGAAGGATAAGCAGCCAAATCTCCAAGCCAATACTGAAGCAACAATTAAAAGAAGAGTTCCAACTCTGCTAAGCCAGAGCCAAGAGAGACTCAGTTATATTTAAATCAAAAATTCACTGCAGCAGGGGATTATCAGATGTTCAGCTCAGAATGTTGGATGTTTTCTCTGGAAGCTTAGCTGATACAACCAAGTGGATTTGGGTTGGAAAGGAACGTTAGCTACGCAGCTGTTAGGCTAGGACAGCATGTATCTAATCCTCTACAGGAATGGCACTACTGAGACATAACACCTTCCAAACTCCATGACCTTCCTCTAGAACAGATCTGCTAATGTCCTTTACTTAGGGGAGATGTTCAGATGTTTCAGGGAACCACAGAATGGAAAGGGTGGCTGAGCTTACCTAGAAATGCCTCCATTAAAGTTGCGTGTGATTGTGTGTTTCTGTGTGTGTGTGTGTGTGTGTGTGTGTGTGTGTGAGTGTATGTGTGTGTACTTATGTGGAGGTGGGGGGAGGTGGGGGTAGAAGAAGAAAAGAAAACTCAAGAATTGAAGCAATATTGTCCCATCCCACCTGGATGTGTTTGCAAGGTACCTTGGGCAGGTGCTTTCCCTGCATGTCTCTTCACTACCCTGCGAGGCCAAGATGGGCACATTCCATGAGATGAGTGGGTGATGCATGGATCCCCCACAGTTTTACTGTGCATTTACACTGCCCGCAGTTAACTAAAAGCAACAAGCATGATTCAAAGGGCTATTTCTAAGCAAACTGATAAGATGTAAGGCAATTAGAATCATGGGATTGCATCAGGGTTTTGAAAGAATAGGTTTGTTCATCTCTATTTGGGGGGGAGGGGGGAGTCCCAACTGACAAAGGCAGCCCACATTTGCTATTAAATGAATCAGGATAGTATGGTGTGTTTCAAAGCAACATTAAAACGAGTGCTGTCTCAGCAGGATTGGGAATGCTTGATTCATGCTGGTGTAACATTACTGCTGAATTACAGTACTGCAGTTCCTTATTTGTAGGCCTCCCAGACTGTTTTTACTTCTGTGTAATTCAGGATATAAAGACTGTTTATTGCTGCTAAACTGTGTGTGGAGACATAGGACAGAAAAATAGCTTCTTTACCTTCATTAAGTTTATTCAGAAATTGCCCTTTTCTACTACATTTAATAAAAATATAGTGCATGGAACAAGGGAGGTTATCATCCCATTGTCCTTTGCCCTGATCAGAGCATATCTGGGGTGTTGTGTTCTATTCCAGACACTGCATTTTAGGAAGGCCATTAATAAACTGGAGCATGTCTAAAGTAAAGCTACCAGAATGATAAAGAGGACTATGCTACCTGAACATCAATTGAAAGGATCAGTACTTTTGTAGCCTAAAGAAGAGACCACTTAGTAGGGATCTAAATGCAGCATTGAAATATTTAACATGCTAAAGAGTAAATCTGGGTTTAGGCTTGTTTTGCTTTGCCCCTTGGGCAATGTCAAGAGAAGTGGGTTGAAATTGTAGAATCAGAGTACGGGTTGATATAAGAGAAAACTTCCTAACAAAATGAGTTATCTGAAAGTAAATGAACTGTCTTAGGTATCAATGAGTTCCCCCTAACTTGGGGATCCTCAGCCAGAGTGGATGGCCACTTCTGGAGATATTGTAGAGGGAATTTTTGTTGAGGTAAAAGTTGGACAAGCCTTCTTTTGAGGTGCTTTCTAATCTGTGGTTCTGAAGTTTTTACTGGAAATTCTCTCCACTCCAACTTTTAGTATGACCCTACCCTGGGGGTAGGGGGAACAGCTGGAAATGAATATGTAAACTTGCTGTATTGCTTTGGAAAGATATCACATTGTCACAGGCTCTTAAGATCAAAGTCAAATACACCCTAATAGGTAAAGTAGTCCTGGTATTGATCATAGCTAGACAAACTTTTAACCTTTCTCCATGAATGATACATAACCACCAAGTACAGCCATCAAAGCTGATGTCAAGTAGGTACTATGGTTCAGTGGTTATTGTCAGTTCTGCTGAGAGGAATAAGACAGTTCATTTCAGATTCTATTTCTGCTGAATCATAAGATGAAAGAAATTAAGAAAAAATACCAGGATTCAAATCAGATCAAGAAGAGGAAAGCATTACATGGGATGGGTATTTGTGCATAGGGATATGGTATGAATTCATTCAATCAGGATATGTTCAGTGCATACTATATACCCCCCATTGTTTCAGACATACAAAGGATGGCCATAGTAAAAGAAATAAAAAATCTCCATACAAGGATTATTTGAAAAAAACTAGAAATATCTTAACCCTAACTTCCAGGTACTTAGAGTCAAGTGTGCCTGTTGTATGCATGTTGTCAGGTTTATGGGTGTGCACAAACACACACACACACACACACACACACACACACACACACACACACACCGAATTAACAAAACAATAACTTAAAAGACCAGAATGAATGATTGCAAAACATTTTAATCAAGAACAACCAGTACTAACATTTCCATATATTGAGATCTGGGCATGCACATTTTCTTTTTCAAAAGTCTGTCAATTTCCCCCTCCCCCCACCAAGTCCTTCTACCTTTAAAACTTTTCTGGGATCTCAAATACTACTTTTCACCTCTTGCCCACTTAGGTGTTATTTTATATTATGGTTATTTCTGTAGGTGTCATAGACACCAACTAGAATATAAGTTTCACTTATCATTCAATCCACAAACAAGAATTTGTTAAATAGGTTTTAGCCCCAGGGTAGCCGGGCCTTCAGCTGGCTGGAGGGACCCCAGAACACCAGCAATTGTGGCGATTCCAGAATTATCAGCACAGATATGCCTAGGACAAAGTGAGAGGTTAGTGCCCTATGGACTTTGGGACCAGTATTTGGGGAACGCGTCAGCTTCCTCTCCTGGGGGTGAAAAGCTGCTGAAGAAACACAGCGCAGAAGCCATTTTGCAGCGTCAGCAGTGGCTCTAGCTCCTGGTCTGCAAACTGTAGGGAGATCGAGCAATCAGTCTGGGGGTTAATTGCTCTTGCTTTAAACTGCCTGGATCTGGATTGTGGTCTGGGGGGGAAGTTTGGGGTGGGTATCCAATTTGCCAGAGTGGGTGGAGGCTTTACAGAGGCCACCCAACTGGCAGAAGTTGTGAAGAACCCACATATGGGCGGAAGCTCCCCTGTCTGGTGGCAGAGTCCTACTGTGGCAACAAGCCCAAAAATCAAGTAATTAAGTGGCAACATGCCTAAGCAAATGAAACAAAATAAACAGAAAAGTTCAACATCGGACTCCTATTTTAGGGGCAAAGAGGCTCAAAGCATGGAGGAGGACTGTGAGGTCAGAACTCCCGCACCAAAAGCCCCAAATGAAAATACAAGCTGGCTACAGGCCATAGAGGACCTTAAGAAGCAGATAAGAGAAGTGGGGGAAAATTTGGGAAGAGAAATGAAAAAGATGCAAGAAAAGTATGAAATGACAGTCAACAGCCTGACTGAGGAAAATAACACCTTAAAAAATAGACTAACTCAAATGGCAAAAGAGGCTCAGAAAGGCAATGAGGAGAAGAATGCCTTAAAAAGTCGAATTTGCCAGATGGAAGAAGAATCTCAAAAGCTCATTGAGGAGATTCATTCTTTCAGAATTAGACTGGAGCAAATGGAAGCTAGTGACTTTATGAGAAATCAAGATACTATTAAACAGATCCAAACAAATGAAAGAATAGAAGGCAATGTGAAATATCTCATGGGAAAAAAACATTGACCTGGAAAATAGATCCAGGAGAGATAATTTAAAAATTATTGGACTACCTGAAAACCATGATCAAAGAAAGAACCTAGAAATCATCCTTAAAGAAATTCTCAATGAAAATTGCCCTGATGTTTTAGACCCAGTGGGGGAAATAGAGGTTGAAAGAATCCACTAATCACCTCCTGAAAAAAACCCCAAAAAGAAAACTCCTAGGAATATTATAGCCAGGCTCCAGAACTCCCAGATCAAGGAGAAAATATTACAAGCAGCCAGGAAGAAACAATTTCAATATTGTGGAAATACTCTCAGAATAGCCCAGGACCTGGCAGCTTCTACACTGAGGGATCAAAGAGCATGGAATATGATATTCCAGAGGGCAAAAGAGCTGGGATTTAAGCCAAGGGTCACCTACCCAGCAAAACTGAGTATCTTGTTTCAGGGGAAAATATGGTAATTCAGTGGAATAGAGGACTTTCAAGCATTCTTGATGAAAAAACCAGAGTTGAATAGAAAATTTGACATTCAGATGCAAGAAGCAAGAGATGCTTGAGAAGGTAATCAAGGAAAAGAAATCAAAAGGAACTTATCAAAGTTGGACTATTTGCATTCCTACATGGAAAAACAGTAACTGCGTTTGATGAAACCTTTCTCATTATGAAAAAATAATTGAAGAAGGGTACATGGCATATGTTCACAGGTATACATGGATAGAGGGCACAGGTTGAATTTGATGGGAAGGGATGATTCTTTTTTTTTTTTTTTGGAGGGCCATTGGGGTTGGGTGACTTGCCCGGGGTCACGCAGCTGGGTTTTTGTTTGTGTGTTGGCTGTCTGGGGCCGAATCCGAGCTTGGGTGCTTCTGGCTCCGGGGCTGGCGCTCTGCTCGCTGCGCCACCTAGCCGCCCCAAGGAAGGGATGATTCTTAAGGGGTGAAGTCAAGAGGTGAGAGAGGAAAGTGGCAAGAGGAGATGGAGAGAGACAGGGTAGGTTAAACTCTCTCATGTAGAAGAGGCATGGGGAAGTAGTTGCAGGGGAGGGGAAGAACAGGAAGGCAAAAAGACAAAAGCATATTCTCATTGAAGTTGGCTCAAGGAGAGAACCACATGCATACTAAATGAAATATCTTACCCTCACTCACTCTCCTGAGTAGGGGAAAGGAGGATGAGAGGGGGGATGATGGAGGGGAGAGCATTCTGGGGGGAGGGGAGATTGGAAGTACCCACTATCAAAGAGGGACAGGATCAAAGTAGGGAACAGACCAGGTGGGAGGTGAGACGGGTGGGAGGGAAATATAAGCAGTCTTTTACAATATATCTACTATGGTAATGTTTTGCACAGCTATACATGTACAACACATACTGAATTGCTTATCTTTTCAGAGGGAGTGGGTGACAAGGGAGGAAGGGAATGGATCGGAAAATTGAAGTTTTAAAATTAAATGTTTCATAAGATGTCCAGGCATTGGGGTCCAGAGATTCACCTTGCCCTAATGGCAAAGTCGAAGGGGGTATGGGAGAAGATATGGGAGAGAGCAGATTGGATGAGGGGATATCTAGTGGGACTGCTATTCTGGGGTAGTGGGTAGGGAAAAATGGGGGAAAAATGTAACTCATAATCTGGTGGAAATGAATGATGTAAACCAGAAGTTAATAAAGCATTTGTTTAATTAAAAAAAAGAAAAAAATGAAAAGAAAATAGCTCCAGAATGTTAAAAAAAAGAATTTGTTAAATATCTGCTGCATATTAGACACCAAACCCTAAGGGTCCCAAGGCAAAACGAAACAGGCCTGCCCTTAGGAAGTATATGCTCTATTGAGGGAGACTACATGTAAATAAATAAGTCCACGCAAACTAGATACAAAGCAATTTTGATGAGGATTCACTGATAGCAAAAGGAATATGGAAAGGCTTGGTGCAGAAGGGGACATTTGAACTGTCACAAAAAGTGAATATTATACCATTTTCCCCAACAGCTATCATAGTATTCTGCACATAGCACTAAGTTAAATGAAATCCTAGAACAGAAAAGCACTGTGTCTTTTAGTTGTCAATGAAGACTTCCGTGTAATTTAATTCAAAAATAATGTATTACATACTTACTTCCTAGGTGTAAGGCAATGTACTAGATGCTGAAGGAAAATATTAAAATGTCACAATCTCTATCTTCAAGTAGCTAACATGGGTAGTGATGGAAGAGTAATATGAGCATGAATAACTGTGATATGAGGTAGAGTGAAATAAATACAAAGAGAATATCCAGTCTTTCAGTCGATCAATAAGCATTTGTTAATCATCTACTGTGTGCAGGCACTGTGCTAAGTGCTGGGGATACAAAAAGATCTAAAAAAAGAATTTTCCCCCAAGAAGCTCATGATCTAACCACAAACCAAATATGTACAATATAAATAGGAAATAACTAACAAAGGGGTTGGCAAAGGCTTCCTATAAAACTTAGGGTTTTGGCTGTTATAATTTGAAGGAAGGCAGAGAAGCCAGGAGATGGAGATGAGGAGGAAGATCATTCCAAGGATGGGGGACAGCCAAAGCAAATGCTGAGAGTTGGAGTGCTCATTAGTGAAACAACAAGGAAGTCAATGTCATCAGATCAAAGAGTACATAGCAGAGAGCAAAGTGTAAGAAGGCTAGAAAGGGGTTAGGGAAGCTTATGGCTTTGACTACCAAGCAGCATTTTGTATTTGATCCTAGTGATGATAGGGAGCCACTGGAGGTTGTTGAGAAAAGGGAGTGACATAGTCTTACCTATGCTTTATGAAAACCACTTTGGCCACTGAATGGAGAATGGATTAGAGCAGGGAGAAACTTGTAGCAAACAGTCTCAGCAAACAGCAGGCTGTAGAAATAGTCCAATCCTGATGTGATGAAGGTCTGCTCCAGGGTGATAGCAATATCAGAGAAGAGAAGGGGACAGATGTTTTGAGAAATTCAAGAATGAATTGATTGCTTTCAGTTTGAGATTAGGGAGAAAAGACAAGACATATCAGAGAAAACTTTATGGAAGACTTTGTACCTGACTTTTGCTCTGTAAGTATGGATAGTAATGGATAATATTATGGGGAGTCAATATCAGGAATGAGAGGTAGGGTGAACAAAAGTTCAGAAAAGAGACAGAATAGGATGAAAGCAAGATAGCAACCCAGTTTGCTTTGAATATAGAGGGCCTGAAGAAAAGCAGTATGAAGTAAGTCTGGGAAGCTGAGTTGAATTCAGATTGTACAGGGCCTTGAATGTCTGGAGCAGGAGTTTATACCATTTTATTGACAATGGAGGGCGCAATGATACTAAAGCTTTCAAATTAAAGGATTGACATGATCAGAGTGGTTCATTAGGAAGATTAATTAGGTACAAGGATATAATAGAGAAAGGGTTTTTATACTGGAGAGAAGTCAATCAGTTAAAAGTTATTATACTATAGATGAGGGGAAAAAATGGGAGCCTGAGCTAGGATGGTTACAGTGGGAATGGGAAAAGAGGGAGTGGATGTAAAAATTGTTATGAATATATGATTGATAGGGTTTGGATGTGGACAGTGAAGGGAGGCAAAAAAAATCAGATGATTTGGAATTAACCAGCTTGAAAAACTAAGGGAATGGCAACACAATGATACATTTGGGGGGGTAAACCAGCTTTGGAGGAGGGAATATGAAGATTTCAGTTTGTGGTATTTTGAGTTAAAGGTCCTGGAAAAATATACATTTGGAGCTATCCAGGGGGGACACTTAAACATTTAGGACTTAATTTTTGGGGGAGAGTTGGAGAGTAGAGGTAAAGATTTTGGAGTCATTGACATGGATATGATCATTGAAGTCATGGGAGTAGACATCATGGAGAAGAGACTTGAAATAGGTAGAAATTGGATTGGTGCTAAAGAACAGATTGGGGAGGTATGCCAGGAGTGGCGAGTAACATGGAAAGAAGCAAGAGTGCTTTTATGTTAAGGGGATAGTGCCCAGGGTGGAGGTGGGGAAGGAGACCAATACTTTGGTTAATTTATCTTAGATTCACACTTTTCCCCTAAGCAAAGCAAAAATGAATGAAAATGATAGGAAAAAAAGAAAGAAGGAAGGAAGGAAGGAAGGAAGGAAGGAAGGAAGGAAGGAAGGAAAGGAGGAAGGGAGGGAAGAAAAGGGGAGAAAGGGAGGGAGAGAAGGAAGGAAGGAAAGAAATGGAAATATAAGAAAACAGGTAACATTTCCAATGGTTTTTAAATCAGATCTCTATGTCTTAGGGTCAGAAAATTTTGAGGAATAAGAAATATTAGACATTAAGTCTGCTGCTATCATTTGACTAAAACTAAGAAAGATTAAACAATGTGTCACGAAGTCCCACAGGTAACAGGCAGCAGAAATGGAATTGAAATCTAGGTCTTTAGGGACCAAATCCAGTAATCTTTTCATGTTAAAACAGATTTGTGACCTTCTCCATTGAAAAATGCAAATCTAATTTCACTACTAACTTGTCTTTTGAAAACACAACACAGGCTAGACATAGAAAATAAAAACCAACTTGAGAAATACATGTCCTCTGCCTCTCATTCTGGAATAAATAAATAAAACATTATGGCCATAGACAGGACAAAAGTCAATGTGTCCATGATCTTCACTTATGAAGCAATATTAATGATCAGGGTATTTGCGCTCCCAATGTTCACTTTTTAAACAACTCGCGTTAACCTCATTTTTTTCCCCTGTCAGTGTTACAATAGCAATTCTTTGCAGGAATGTTTTCCAAGAAGTAATTTGCTGGCACTTAATTACTAGTATTTAACCAGTTCAACATTTCCCTTTCTTTCAAGTCCATTAGGTTTCTATTACAATATTATACATTCTAGGCAAATGTGGCTTTCTTCAAAGGTCCTCATTGTCAGTGTCCTCAATGCAAAGTTTATCTGGACTATTAGACATCTTCTCTGGTTTGACTACACCAAATTAGATCAATTATTTATGTGAGGCCCATTGCCTTAGTACTTGGGCAATTCATGTAACTTTTCTCTAGTGAATTGTTATTAAAAATCGTAGAAAATCAGGGCTGACAGGTCATCAGAGGTCACTTTTTCCTCTCAATATCGAGGTGGCATAGTGGATGGAGTACTGGGTCTGAAGTAATGAAGACTCATCTTTCTGAGTTTAAATCTGGCCTCAGATACTTACTAGCTATGTGACCCTGGGAAAGTCATTTAACCCTCTTTACCTCACTTTCCTTTTCTGTCAAATGAGCTGGAGAAGGAAATGGCAAGCTATTCCAGTATCTTTGCCAAGAAAACCCCAAATGTGGTCACAAATTGTCAAATACAACTGAAAAATGTCTGGACAACAACAAACACTCTGTTCTATAGCATCCTTGACAACTGGACATCCAGCTTCTTATTAAAGACCTTCTAGTAATGTGATATTCACTATTATCTTAGGTACCCATTCAACTTTTTAATGACTCTAATTGTTAGGAAGCTTTGTTTTTCTTAGAAGTCAAAATCCACCTCCTTATAACTTTCACTCATTGGTCATAATTCTACTCTCTAGGGTCAGGCAGAGTCAGACTAATCCCTTGTAATCATGATATCCTTTTATACATCAGTAAGTAAGCAATACCCCAGATTTCTACTAGCTAACCATCTCCTAGTTCCTTCCTCTAATTCCCATTCAATATGGCCTCCTTTCCTCTCATTATCTCTATTACCCTCATCTGGATGTGCTCTACTTTGCTGATATCCCTCCTAAAGTATATTGGCCAGAAATTAATACAAAATTTCAAGCAGCTCAGTGGTGTACTACATAGAATGCTGAACTAGGAGACAAAAAAGATTTAAGTTCGAATCTTGCCTCAAACATTAGATGTATGACATTGGGTAAAATGGGAATAATAATCTCACAGAGGAGTTGTGAAAGTCATTTGAGATAGTTCATGTCAAGCATTTGACAAACCTTAAAGTCCCATATAAATGCCAGATGATAGTGATGAGAGTAGTAGTAGTAAAAGGAGGAGGAGGAGGAGTAACCAGGGTAGAGTACACTGAAATAATCTTTTGCCTCATTCTGGGCTGCTATGCCTGGTGGTGTAGTCTAAGATAACTTCAGTTGTTTTTGTTTGGTTTTGTTGCTGTTCATTTTGTTTTCTTTTTCTGGCAATGACATCAAATTTCTAACTCACACTGAATTTCTTAATTCACTAAAATTCCCAGGTCTTTCTCATATAAAGTTTTTTAGCCATACTCCCCTTCTACCATCTTATTCTTCTGCAGTTTAATTTTTGAACCCAAATAAGGATTTTTCCTATGAAATTTAAATATCATTTTATTGTATGAAGCCCATGACTATTGAGATCTTTTGGCATCTCAATTCTATTCTCTTAGATGTTATCTATTTTCCTAGCTTCATGAAACCCTCAAATGAAATTGAAGTGCCCAAGGGACATATAGGTGGCATAGTGGAAGGAGTACTGTCCCTAGAGTTAGGAGGACCTGAGTTCAAATCTGCCTCAGATACTTAACACTTACCTTGGACACACACACACACACACACACACACACACACACACACACACACACATACGAAGAAATAGGAATGCTTTCTATGCTTTTGTCCAAGCTATTGATTTTTCAAATCCTATTTAAAAAGTCTTATTTCATATTCATTCCAAAAGAAGTCAAAATTCCAGACTTTTTGGTTCTTTTAATTAACAATTCAATTCAATCAAATTTTCCTATATTAGACTTTGATGGATTATAACATATAGATGTTCTAACAAGAATGTTGATCCTTATCAACCAATTCTAGCCATCTGACTGAAAACAAAACAAACAAAAAAGCACCAAACAAGAATGAATATATTGAAATGGAACTAGATATTAGTAGCATAGAAGAACCAGTATGGTATAGTAGAAAGAATACTAAATGCCTCCTCTGGAGTCAGAAGTCATGGGCCCTGTCACTAACTATGTAACCTCAGATAAGTCACTTTCCCTTAATTATCTCAGTTTCTACATCTGTAAAAAGATGTAGTTTGGTCTAGATAACATCTAAGGTCCTTTGCAATTCTAAATCTATGGTACATTTCCAGGTCATAGCACCTCACTATTCTTCCAACATCACTTTTGGGTGGTTTTCTAATGTATCTACTGAAAGAATCTATTTCAGTTTCAATCACTCAATCAACAAGTATTTATTGAGTACCTATTGAATGCTTAGTTGTAGAGATAAAAAACGGGGGGGAGGGGATCAGTATCTACCAGACTTCACAGAGCCTGCATTCTCTGAGAAGTCAATACATACACAAATAATAACTCTCTCTCTCTCTCTCTCTCTCTCTCTCTCTCTCTCTCTCTCTCTCTCTCTATATATATATATATATATATATACATATATAGCAAGAGAGAGACCATTAATAAGAATAAAGTTCCCATATACATTTTATAGCAGTACTTTTGGAGATTAAAAAAATGGATAGTAGATACCCTACTGTCAGGAAATGATTAAATACATTATAGCATATAGAAAATTATTGTGCTATAAGAAATAACAAATTTGATAAGTACAGAAAAGCATAGAAAGAGCTACATGAACTGATACAGAGTGAAATAAGCAGAGCCAAGAAAATAATATATATAACAATTACAACAATGTAAATGAAAAGAACCACTACCAAAAACAAAAAATAAAAAGTTAATATAAAATTATAAAAAAGAAGCATGACTCAAAAGAAGATATATGAGAAGATCATTTCACACCCTTTGCAGAGTTGGGAGGTTACCAAGTATATCACATTTCACATATTTTAGATTTTCTGTAATGTATTGGTCAGTTATATTAAATTTTTTCTTTTCTTTTGCTTTTAAAAATGTTACTTGTTATTTGAGATGACTCTGTTGAAGGGAATGAGGACAACTAGGGAAAACTATGATGATATAAAAACAGAAAAGCAAGAAAAATCATTTAAAATAATATATACATAGAATTCCTTTAGAGTTCCTACAAACCATACTCCTCAGCCTCCACTTTGGTATTTGGGTAGGGGGAGGTAGGAAAAGTCCTCAGATTCATCTCATTATTCTAAAACTTCACTATGTAGAAAACAGATCATGACTGCCTTTGGGAAATGTCCATTTTGTCACAGACATTCAAAATTGTTGCCCAGTTTGTGGTAGAGGCAGTGATTTGGTGCTCAGTATTGAAAGAGAAACCTCCTCTCTCAATCAACTTCCTCGAAGAAACTTTCTTTCCGAGTAGCATTTCCTTGGAGGGCCAGGCTTGTCTCCTTGGTGAGGTCAAATTCAAACAGAACCAGGCAAACTATTGCCCAAGGCTAGAATCTGTCAATTATTCAGCTTTGGGCACCCTAATTCCCAGAGACATTGAATTATTTTGAGTAGGCTGTTTACCTTGATGTGAACAGAATTAGCCTTAGACACTAAGCCTTTATGGCAAGTTTTATTGTCCAAGGCAAATATAACCTGTTAAGATTTACAGTCTTTATTAACAGCAATAACCATTTTACAACCAACATCAGTAAATCAGGGTTTATTGAGAACTCTACAATTTTAATCTGTGGAAAACCATTAAAATGTCGGATTTTCATTGGACGTAATTCCTAACTTTTATGAAAGATAGATTTTCCATTTAATTGGTGAGTATAAAAAAAGTGTAGTCCAGAATAATGAATTGTTTTGAAAACAGAAAATTGGTTTTGGCTAAACAACAAGTGTCAAGCATTGAAGCTGTTATCTTTAGTTAGAAGTGTTCCCAAAGTTAAGGTTAAAAGTAATTTCAATGACAAATAGGTTCTTACATGCTCTGCCTATAGGATGAGCTCATGTCTTTTGGCAGAGTTTGAACCATCAAACTCCCAGGCCTTGAGATGGTTTACAAAGAACTTATTTGACCTATTAGCTCATCTGAAACACTTTCTTGCCAAGCATCTTGTTTGTAATGTGTGTGGACCTAGCATATTGTTTATGAACAAAAAACTGAATACTTTTTAGTATACCATACCCAAGGGACTTGCTAAATGATGTCATCAGGTCTTAGGTGGCAAATGTATATATTATTTATATGATGAATACTTAGAATGGAATTGGTAGCATTTGATGAATGACATCTGATTCCAAGTAAAATAACAGGGCTATTTTATGTTGCTGTCTCTTCCTGGTTCTGTAGTCATTATTTTGTTTTGGGGGATTGAGAGTCCTGGCCAAGATAGGCCATGCTGACTCATGTGGAAAGTTTAAAAAAAAAAGACATGACTCCAGAAGAGCTAGATTACTTTAGGGAGAAATTGAAAAAAATGTTCATTTGGAATTTATGACCACATCATGGTCCAATATACTTCAAAAGGATTGAATGCTTCATTCAATCATAGAGAATGGAGCAATTATGATAATGGTGTACTGTGTTCTCTGTATTACTGCCCCTTCCTCGGCCCCAGTTCTGGGATGGTTAGAGGAAACTCTGTGGCAAAAGCTTTCAAGGTTTATTCACATCAATAGCTTTTGGGGTAGCTCTTCAGTTCTAGCTGTCATCTCTCTCGTTACGATCCACCTTAATACTATCCCCACCACCATGTTCAACTCTAGGTCTTGCTATCCCTTCCAATATGATCTCTGGAATTTCTGTTCACTAAG
The DNA here is from genome assembly GCA_011680675.1 of Gymnobelideus leadbeateri. NCBI lineage: Eukaryota > Metazoa > Chordata > Mammalia > Diprotodontia > Petauridae > Gymnobelideus > Gymnobelideus leadbeateri. The sequence continues at coordinate 204,450 of WOXC01000585.1, forward strand.
TAGCAAACTTCCTCTCCTCTTCTTGTACTTCTTCAATCTTTTGACACTCAACTGATACCTGCTCTTTCCTGATGACACTTTATCCCTTACTAACCTTTCCAGAATTCTCTGTCCTTTCATTCCTATTCCCAACTTAATTATCTCAGAGGGGATGCAAAACCCTCCTGAATCTCCCCACTGCTACTTCCTGACTCTCTCTGTATTATCACTCAGTAACCTCTCCTTTTTTTTTCTTTTTGGAGGAGAAAGGACAGGGCAATTGGGGTTAAGTGACTTGCCTAAGGTCACATAGTTAAGTGCTAAGTGTCTGAGGCTGGATTTGAACTCAGGTCCTTCTGACTCCAGGACCTGTGCTCTATTCACTGCACCACCTAGCCACCCCTAACCTCTCCTTTTTTATGTTAATACAATATAATTTATCAACCAATCTAGAAACCTCTCCTTTTTTCTGTTAATGCAAGATAATTTATCAACCAATCCAGAAACTGGTAACCATTGCCCTCTCTCCCTAATACTTTCTTCCCCCATTCAAAGTAAATTTGGTGCCTGGCTTACAGTCTTCAACCCTTATTCTAATGGGTTTTAACATACATGGTGATGTTTTCTTGACCATTCTAACTTTCCAAGTTACTAAATCTGTTTAGTCCCCATGACCTTCTACTCTGCCTTAGTTATTAGTTAGTTAGCTAGAAATAAAATAATACCCTTGATCTTGCCCTATGTGTTTTAGTTTTATATACAAGAACTCCATAATTTCATTATCTGATCATAATCTTCCAACTTCCCCTGTCTCCCCATGCCTTTTTCATCCTAAATATAGTGTTAACTCTAACAATGATCTTCAGTCTCCCCTTCTCTTAGTATAACACAAGATTCTAGATCTCTCTTCCCTATTTGCCCCTAATCTACCTATATTTTCTCCTCTCTTCAAATGACTGACCCCTTGGTGAAGCATTTCAACTCCATATTATCCTCTATTATGGAATTCATAAACTATCACGGATCATGCTTTGAGAAACCCAAACCATGGGTTATTTCCCCAACTTGTATCCTTTGGGGTTTTTTTAATTGTGTCTCTTTTGGGGTTTTTGTTCATTTGTTCATTTGTTTGTTTTTTCTTTTAAATGGAACTGGAATAAATCATGAAACCATACTGACTTGGTCAATTAATAAACACTTTTTAAGCACCTAGTGTGCTCCAGGCATGGGCAGCTAAGTGGCACAGTGAATAGAGTAAAAGACCTGGAAAAAGGAAGGTTGAGTTCAAATCTGATCTCAGATATTATCTGTGTGACCCTGGACAAATAACTTTAACCCTGTTTGCCTCAGTTTCTTCATCTGTCAAATGAGTTGAAGAATATAGCAAACCACTCCAATATCTTTGCCAAGAAAATCCCAAATGGGGTCATGAAAAGTCAGACATGACTGAAACAGCAACATCAACAACAACTACAGTTGCCAGGTACTGTATTAAGTGATAGAATACAAAGAAAGGCAAAAGATAGTCCAGTTCACAGTCTAATAGTCTATGCTAGTCTAAATCTATGCTAGTTTATCTCAATGAGGAACCTCACTGCATCAAGGAAAGCTTATTGCTCTTCCCTAATCGATGGCCTATTCCACTCATCATAATGACTTTTCTAAATCTTCAGCTCTTTCCTCACCCCACCCCACACCAAACCTTTCCAATACTCTTAGCTGAGCACCTGCCATCATATTTAATTGAAAAAATAACTTAAGTCATTTGTAGAGTTTTCTCATGCTCATTTCATGTCCCTCTAGATTCATTTCCTACTTTCTCCTCCTTCACTACATCCTGTGATGATGAGGTACAATTATGCTTGTCATGATCAACACATCTCCATATACCTTTGATGCTATCCCCTCCTGTTTTCTCCATATGTTGCTTCCATCATCATCTCTACTCACTCTAATATGTTACAAACACATCCAAATCTCTCCCAAACGTCAAAACAATCCCTAACTAAATTTTATCATAAATGCTAGCTATCACCTTCCTTAACCTTTTCAGCTAATCTTGTTGGAAAAGCCATATTTGTTTCTGGCCTCTACTTACTCTACTTTCATTCTTTTTAAACCTTGTCAACGTGCCCTAGGTCAAGAACACTTTGGCTTCCAACCTCCTCATTCATGTGTAACTTTTGTCTCTAAAGTTGCTAGTGATTTTAAATCCAGTGGCCCTTTCACAGTCCTCATTCTTCTAGACTTCTCTACTGCATTTAATACTACTGACCTCCTTCTCTTAGACATTCTTTCCTCTCTGAATTTTGATTATTTCCTCTCTTGCTTCTCCTTCTATCTGTCTGACCGCTCCTTTTCCATTTACTTTGCTGGATTTCTGTTGGTCACGCTAACCTAACCCTTATTACAACCCTAACACAAGTCCTCTATGAGGAAATAGATTGATGGTGTTATAGAAAGAGGTATCCCAGGAAATCTTTCCATGGTCTTGTGCTATTTTATGTGTTTTTTTAATTATTTGGATAGAGGCATAAGTAACACGGATATTAAACTTTCAAATGGCAAAAGGCTGTGGATATAGCTAATACATTAAATGACAGAGGTAGCAAAAACAATGATGTGACAAATTAGAATATTCGTCTGAATCTAATTAGATATAATCTAATAGGAATAAATACAAAGTCTTATACTTGTGTTCAAAAAAATACCTACACAAGTGCAAGAAGAAGGGGAATAAACATTTATATACCCAGGCACTGTGCTAAGTGCTTTATAAAATATTACCTGTACAAGATGGGGAGGTATGAGGCGGCTGGGTGGCGCAGTAAGTAGAGCGTCGGCCCTGGAGTCAGAAGGACCTGAGTTCGGATCCGGCCTCAGACACTTAACGCCCACCCAAACGAAAAAACCTAGCCGTGTGACCTTGGGCAAGTTACTTAACCCCAATTGCCCTCCAAAAATCGCAAAAAAAAAAAAAGATGGGGAGGTATAAGTATGAGCAGTTTATTAGAAAACGTGTTATGGATTTTACTGAACTGTCAAGATGACAGAACAATGTGCTGGATGATAGTATGAAATGGTGAGCAAAAATACATTGTACTCTTAGGCTGCATCATAGGCAGCATGGTATCCAGAACTAAGAATGTAATTGTGCCAATGTACTTGCTCAGGTTAGTAGACATCTGTAGTATGGTTTCCAATTCTACTACAGGTGCCACATGTTAGCAGAGCATGAATAAGCTAGAAAATATCCAAAGGAGGTAGATTAAATGGTCATATTGTACTGTGAGGATAAGTTGAAAGAGATGGGATATTTAGTATGAGTGTGTAATAATTGTCTTCAAATATTCAAAGTCCTGTTCTGACAAAGAGAAATTAGACATGCACACATACATACATACATGTGTATGGATACATGAGTATATGTGTATATACATATATACACATATACATACATACATGAATACATATGTATGTATTACACACATTATAGAGAGCAGGAATAGCAGCAGTTCAAAGCAATAAATAGAAGTTACATAGAGGCAGGTTTGGCTCCATATAAGGAAATTTCTCCTAATAATTAGGACTGTCCAGGGTAGAATGAATCATCATGGTAAGTAGTAGTCAGTCAAATAGCCAGTCGGTCAGTTAGTATTTCTTAAATTTTTTTAAAATTTTTTGCTTTGTGGAGGGGGAAGGGCAGGGCAATTGGGGTTAAGTGACTTGCCCAAGGTCACACAGCTAGTAAGTGTAAAGTGTCTGAGGCCAGATTTGAACTCAGGTCCTCCTGACTCCGGGGCTGGTGCTCTATTCACTGCACCACCTAGCTGCCCCTCACCTAGTATTTCTTAAGTGACTCCTATGTGCCAGGCACAATGATGTCCCCTTCATTAAAAGTTATCAAATAAGGATAATATGACATTATTCTAGTATGTGTTTGAAGCGATTATTGTTTAGGTACAAATTGCTTCAAGTGGTCACTGAAGTCCTTTGCAACTCTGCATTTTTGTGATTAGTGAAATGAACTTTAAGAAAACAGATGATTTGAATTTGAGATCACAGCTCTAAATCATAAGTGGCAAAAAATCCTGCCCTGATTTCACATGTCAAACAGAAATTAGACCTGTGGTTTCTGAGCCTCATTCTCTCCTCCTTTTTTTTTTTTTTTTGTATATCTTTGCCCAGTTGTATTGCCGTGTTAAAGTATTGAGTTCACAGGTTTTGCTCCTATATCAATTTGGATGTGGCTTCTTTGAGTGACAGCATCTGTCCTGTCGACCCTATGCAGTCTATCAATAGGTGTCTTTTTATCCCTGACACAGCAAGAAAGCAGTAGCTGAAGTGTTAAGTCAAAGAGTCTAATGTCATTAGAATCCACGCTCCCCCAACATACACAGCTTCCACCCATTCATTCAGTCCTGTATTCAGCTTGAACTTAGCAAGAATCACTTGAGATAGCTTTTGAATGCTTCCCTTTCATTCTTTCTATATGGATTCATATTATCCTTGAACCCTGCTGAGATACATCTATTTACCAGTGCTTTGATCCCATCAAAAGCCTGGGTAGGGCCAAGAAGTCATAATGCAGCCCAATGTACCATCTCAGCTCTTTCTTTCTAGCCAGCTCAGATTTCCTCCAAAACCTACTCATAGGGCAGACAAAGGCTAGGGGAGTTTGTATTGTTTCAATGTGCTGGGCTCCTTTCAGGCAGATAATGTAGATATTCTATCAAAATGTTCCTCGAGGTTGCTGTCTACATGAAGAGCTGTTTTGACTCCTCTCACCTCAGAGTTACTGTTTGTGCTGTGACCTTTCCCTATTGTCTCAATGACCCTGTGCTTCCCTTGCAGTTTGTACGCATTACTTTGGTCAGACTTTTTTCCATTACATTGCTAACTCCAGTATGGTTTTCCTTTGCTGTACAATTGAAAGAACTAGGGGGTATTTTTCTCTTTCATTTGCTTGCTTTAAGGTCTTAAAATTTCTGCTTGAATGACCTTCTTTCTCTCTATCAAATTAACCTCTGATCATTGGGTTTCAATTCCTTGGTTCTCACAATTTTCTCTGGCTTCCCAATTGTCCCCAAATGCAATTAAAGATATTCAGTCCAATTTAATCCAATCCAATCCAATCCCATTCAGTTGAATGACTATTTGTGGAGCTTCTACTATGAAGAAGGTAATGGGTAAGTTGCAAAAGGTAGTGGGATGCTCCGATGGAAAACACACTGGTTCTGGAGTCAGATGACCCAGGTTCAAGTTCTACTTCTATTGCATACTGCTTGTGACTTTAGCCAAGTCACTTGACCAAATGAATGAGAAAACTAAAGTCTTAGTTTTTAATTCCTCATTTGTAAAAACAAGGGGTTAGACATCTGAAATCCCTTATAGCTGTATATCTATGATACTATGAGGGAGATCTAACAGTTCTAAATGCTAGTGCTAGAAGCATTTTTAGTAATAATTTATTCCAGTATTCTAATTTTACAGGCAATGAAATGTAAAGAGCAATGAATTTGGAGCAAGAAGACCTGAGTTCAAATCCCAGCTCTTCCATTTGCAGTCTGTAGGACTCTAGGCAAGTCATTGTTCATCTCTAGGCCTCAGCTTCCTCACCTACATAATGAAAGGATCAAATCAGAGGACTTCTAGGGTCCTTTTTGACTGGGAAAATTTGGGAATGGATCAAGAAAGAGATCTTGGTAGACATCTAGAAAGAGAAGTGATAACTTCTTAAAGCCAGATTGGCTTCATCAAGAGCAGTCATAGAAGACTACCATTGTTTTCCATTTTGGCACAATTACTAAAATAGTTGATGAAATGAATGCTGTGAATATAATTTGGTTTCAGGGTGTGGGAGTGGGGGGGTGGACATTAAAAGAGCTTCCAGGAATAATGAGATGGTATTCCCACTGTCCATAACTTTCATCACATCTCATCTGAAGTATAGTGTTCAGTTCTGATTTGTGTCCAAAAGAGACCATCTAGTATGGTGAAGGCCCTTGAATCCCTGTCATATAAAGATTGGATGAAAAAAACTGGAGATGTGTAGCCTGGTAAAGAAAAGACTCAGGGAGACACTAGAGCTGCCTTCAAGTGTTTGAAGCTCTGGATGGGATATGAAGGAGGGATTGTACTTATTCTTTTTTTGACCCAGGGGGCAAGACTAGAATAAATAAATAAATTACAAAGAAGAAAATCTGTGAGAAGCATAGGGTTAAACCTCATTGAAGGAACTTCAAACACAGTGACTGGTTGACTACTTGCAGGGTATATGTGTGTATGAGTTGGACTAGATGGTCACTAAGATCCCTTCAGACTCTCAAATTCTTGATTCCTTCCTAATTCCACATATATGATCTCATGATCCTTTGAAGACCAAAAGTCACTAATCTCAGTAATTGAAACTGGAACTTAAATCTCTGACTGAGTCTAATACATGCATACATATGTATATGTATGTATATAGGTATACATGTGTATTTATACCTATGCACACATACACACATACACACACACATATGTACTCATATAGTTGCCAATTGATTGAAATATTCTACCTTTAAGATACCCGCACTGAGAGGAGATAAATACATATACTCAAATAATGATAGCACAAAAGATATTACATGTACAGGACTGTTGTAAATAAAGAAAATTTTTGATAAGATAATCTCTGATGTTCTTTCCAGCTATGAAATGATATGATTCTTTTATTTTAAGCAAATGTGGGATTATATCCCTTTCCATCACCTTTCTAAAGACAAATCCTTTACCTATTTTCACATCAGCAAATGACTCCATCCATCAACATTCAACCATCATCAGAGTAGCTGCATTAAGCACCTGTCATGTTCCAAATAAAAGCAGAATATGATAGTGGTTAGAGTGTTGTACAGGGACTTGGAGTAAAAAAATAAACAAACAAACAAAAACCTGTTCTTACTTAGTAACCATGTGACACATAACCATGTGATCATTTCATTTCATCTCTTTGTGCTTCAAGCAGCAACTTGAGATGTTTCTGAGTCCTAGGTAGATTGTAATACGTGTTAAATTACCCCAAATAAGGAACTGACCATAATGAGAAGCTGTAGATCATTTGCATATCTATATAAGGTATTACAAGTACTGCTATAATTGCTATGGATGATATAAATTCCTTACCCTAAAAAAAGCATACTGTCTACTGGGGATGATAATAGAAACACCTAAAGTAAGTCACCAATACAGGGCAGTAAGAAGAAAAGGAACAAGAATTTATAAAGTGTCTACTATGTGTCAGGTACTGTGTGCTAAGAGCTTTACAAATATTATCTCTTTCAATCTTCGTAACAGTCCCAGGATTTATGTGCTATAGTTGAGGAAATTTACACAGATGTTAAACAACTTGCACAGAATCACACAATTACTAAGTATCTAAGGCTGGATTTAAACTCAGTTCTCTCTGACTGCAGACCCAGCTCTCCATTCATTATACTACCTAGCTGCCTCGGAAAGCGATTAAATGCTCAGTGAGTCTCGTTGCATCCTCTTTGGATCCTTAATGTTAATATTTCTGTGTCCTAGGCTCTCTTTTCATCTTTTTTCTACTCTTTCTGCCTTGGTTATTTTTTTTGTAGTCACTGTGTTTTATTGGAAAACATTGATCTGTATTTTTCCTCGCAACTTGAACTGAACACAATATTGCCTGATTTAAAAATAGAATAAAACAAAATGAAACTACTTCTCAAATAGCCATAGTCTTATCCAACCTTGCTTTCCCACCATGACCCTTGGCTGTGTTTCCACTTCCCCTTCCCCTGGGAGGAAGGCACCAGGGAGTGGGTCAGAAAAGAGAAATCTCTTTTGCTAGGTGGCCTTCTTCCTTTCCAGACCCAAGAAGGGTCAATTTGATCTACCTGGACATTGGGGGCTGGGAATTGTGAGAGGGAGAGAGAGAGAAAGAAGAAAGAACTTAAGGAGGAAAAATGACCAACCTGCCCATTGATCCTTGCTCATGTCAAATGTTAAGGTAAGAGAGAAATGACTGTTGGTAAGAACAGAGTATACTGATCATGCTATCTGGCAGAGAGAGGGGGCAAGCAGAGGGAGAAGATGACTAGAGGAAACACAGCACAGAGAACTATAGACTTACAACTACAGCAAGTCACTACAGAGACATGAGATAGGGCAGAGGCAGGGAGTACAGAACAGCACAGATGGGGTCTTCTACATTGCTCTTATTACAGTTATGATCATTAATGGTAGTTGGGTCAACCACCCCCACCCCCAAGCTTTATATGGATTTTCCCTGAAAAAAAAAAAATAAAAGAATTGACCACATTGCCAAGTGACCATTGACACATTCACTCAAACTATGGGACTGGAATAGAGGAAACTGGCTGGGGTGGGGAGAGTGGTTGAGATATTAGCACCAGGTATTTACAGAACAGCTCAAGAGATGGCTTTAAGAATACAGACATTTTACCAAAATCAAGTCTAAATGGGTGCATGATCTAGGTGTAAAGGATGATACTGTAAGCAATTTGGGAAAGCAAGGAATAGTTTACCTGACAGATCTGTGGAGAGGGGAAGATTTTAGGACCAAACAAGAATTAGAGAGCATTATAAAATGCAAAACGGATAATTTTGATTACATTAAATTGAAAAGCTTCTGCACAAACAAAGCCAATGTAACCAAGATCAAGAGGGAGGTGGGAAATTGGGAAAGAATTTTTACAACTTGTGTCTCTGATAAAGGACTCATTTCTAAAATTTATAGAGAATTGAGCCAAATCTACATGAATACAAGTCATTCCCCAATTGAGAAATGGTCAAAGGATATGAATAGGAAGTTTTCAGAGAAAGGAATTAAAGATATCTATAAGCATATGAAGAAATGCTCTAAATCACTATTAATTAGAGAAATGCAAATCAAAACAACTCTGAGATACCACATCTCTCCAGTCAGATTGGCTAAGATGACAAAACAAGAAAGTGACAAATGCTGGAGAGGATGTGGACAAATTGGAACGCTAATACATTGCTGGTGAGTTGTGAACTTATCCAACCATTCTGGAGAGCAATCTGGAATTATGCCCAAAGGATTATAAATAATTTCATACCCTTTGACCCAACAATACCACTTCTAGGGTTATATCCCAAAGAGATCATAGATGTGGGAGGAAGACCCATATGTGCAAAAATATTTTTAGCAGCCCTTTTTGTGGTTGCAAAGAATTGGAAACTAAAGGGGTGCCCATCAATTGGGGAATGGCTAAACAAGTTGTGGTATATGAATGTAATGGAATTTTATTGTGCTATAAGAAACGAAGAGGTGACGGATTTCATAATTACCTGGAGAGAATGATACAAACTGATGTTGAGTGAGAAGAGTAGAATCAGAAGAAATTTGTATACAATCACAGACATACCATATCTGTGACGACCAACTATGACAGACTGGACTCTTTTCAGCAATGCAGTGATATAAGCCAATCCCGAAAGACTCAAGAAAGTGAGAAATGCGCCATCCAGAGATATAACTATTAAGAACTGAGCCTGAATCCTGATGGAAGCAAACTAAATGATCTTGTTCTTATCATTGTTTGGTTTTATTTCTTCCTTACCATCTTTCATCCCACCTAGTACAATATGCCTTCTATGTTTGGAATAATGTCTAATATGAATGCATTTGCAGACCCTATACTGTACTATATGCTGTCATGAGGGGAGGGGGGAGGGAAGTAAAGGAAATTTGAAAATCAAGGAACTATGGAATTGAATCTTGTTAACTGAAACTAAACTAATAAATTAATAAAAAATTAAAAAAAAAAAAAGAGTACAGACATTTGTAATTTATACAAGATGCTGAGGGAGCAAGGACTTCTCTCCTGTCCTCCCCCACAAGCCAAAACTTGGTAGAATTCCTGATCATTTGGCAATAAAGCCAATGGATTTTGTAATGTTGTTCATCCCTACTTCATTTTCTTCATCTGTCCTACCCCCAACCAGTGTCTAGAATCCTATTTTCCTCAATTTCAAAAGCATTAGGTGGCACCACATTTTCCTCATGCCCACCTACCAACCACCCCAACACGTCATGTTGGAACTACTCTAGACCTTTCACCATGGCCCCCCCAAAGGTCTCAAACACAGAATCACAGTGACAGATGCATGTAAATTATCTAAAAGGTTTGACTTCCTTATCCCAAGTAGGGACACTCTTCCCACTCCTCTACAGTTTAACTCTGATAGTTAAATTGTCAGCTCTACAAAGCTCTACTCTCAAATCCATATTTCTATCTTTGGCCTTTCCCCCAAACTCCAGACACACAATTCTAAATGCCTACAGTAAATATATACCTGGGTTGTTACACTGTCCTCTCAAACTCTCCACTTCCTCAAATGTAGAGCTTTTATTTTTCTAATGCTATCTGAGGAACCATCCTATCTTTCATGTTCAAAAACTTGATGCTGTCTTTGCCTTTTCCCTCTCTTTGACCCCCCTATCTAGTGAGTTTTGATATCCTTGTCTTTCTATCTCCATGAAATGCTCCTCTTTCCTTCTTGCCTTCCTTGTCCCTGCTCTCATTTTTGGGTCTTGGGCAAAGTATGTGTTCCCAAAATCAGGGGCTTAAAAACATTACTATTTGTGACTTGATCTTGTACAAAATAAATCTATCCACTTGCCTAAGAGGAGGGGGTATTTAGAATTATAATTATGTTCACTGATAAAAAGTAATTTTAAAAGTTCTTCTCTATGTTCTTTCCAACAATCTTCCTCCTTCCCTTATACCTATTTTCCTTAGCTTATGCCACATCCTAGCTTGATGACTAACTGATGCCTGAATACAGACTCTACTTACCTTGTGCTTACAGTACCACAATAGCCTTTTAATCAATATGTCAATTGCAGGCTTTCCCCCACTGAAGTGGATAAATAAAATTAATCTTTTTGCAGAGATCTGACCATGTCATTTCTCTCCAGAAATGTCTTTAAGTCTTCCTCATTGCCTGGGGAATAAAGTCCAAACTCCTCAACCTGGCATTGTTACAACGAACCCACTTAACACATTCTCCAGCATCAGGATTCTGAGTCTGTTGGCTCTTCCTTGTGTCCCAGAAGACAGAATAAGTATGAGGGGTGGAAGCTGCAAAGAAGCCAAATCAAGCTAAGTGTTAGGTAAAGTGATTTCCAGGACAAATGAGGAAGAGAAAGGGGCTTTGTCGGATAACTTCCTCACTGTTACTGTGTTATTGTTCAGTCATTTTTCAGTTATGCCAGATTCTTTGTGGCCCCATTCAGAGCCTTCCTGACAAAAATACTGACATTCCCTAAAGAAAAGCTTTCCAAAAGTGGGAGATACTGAGTCCATAGTGGGTACATTCACCACCAGTGGAGGTTCTCAAGCAAAAGCTGGAGTATTTATTGAAAAGTTTTCATAGATAATACCCTTTTCTTCACTTCCCATCTGGTTGTGCCCTTACTGGATTTCTCCATGATGTCCCAGGATCCTCTTCATCTTTTGAGATCACTTCACATTAGAACTCAAACCTTTTCAGCACACTCTGCCTGGAGGGCTTCACTGATTAGAGGAACAGAGAACATCTCCTAGAATGTCCATTGAAGGAGGGCACCCAGACAATCCATCTCTTCATTTCCCACTAGCATGACTCCTTTGTATGGTGACCTAACCTCCCTCAGGCCCTCTCAGCTTCATTTTGTGTGATGTCTTAACCCCATTAAATTGTAAACTCCTTGAGAGAACAAACTGCTTTTCTTTTTCATATTTATATCCCCAGGGCTTAGCAAAAGGCCTAGCACTGAGTAGGTGCTGAATAAATACTGACTGACTGACTAGTTTCCCCTTATCCTTTGTCATCTACTGGAGTCTCAGAACTGAGTTGACAAATATCCTATCAGTGAAGACTTTCTTTAACATGGTCCTTCCCAATGTTGCCACTGTGCTGTTGGCTCCACAGAGAGGGTTCTCAGTTGCTTGGCTCATTATGCAGGTAGGGTTCACCTGACCCCAGACTGCCTTGATCCACAGTTACTCCCAAGTATCTGAAAAGCCACACCCAATGTCCCACTTGGGAACTTTCATACTGTCAGACATTAATACAATTGACCTTTAGCATAGGGGCCCCCAAATAAGACCATTTACACAGAAACACACACATACACATTATATCCCTAACCTTCCAGTGCACTGGAGGATTGAATCATTACCTAAACTTGCCCAGGGTTTGGCTGACACTTGGATAGATTCATACAGCCACATATGCTAACTTCCTACTCATACCAATGCACACATTCTCAGGCAAACACACTGACTCATAATGTCTGCATTGGCAAAAATACCCACTGACAAATCATACCAGAGGCACACAATTTGATTCAATAAACATTTATTAAACACCTACTTTGTGCCAAGCACCGTACTAAGCACTGGGGATATATATATATATATATATATATATATATATATATATATATATATATACACACACATATATATGTATATATATATATATATTTTTTTTTTTAAAGCAAAAGACACCCCCTGCCTTCAAGGAACTTACAGTCTAATGAGGGAGACAACATGCAAACAAATATATACAAAGCAAGTTATATACAGGATAAATAGGAAACCATTAAGAGAGGGAAAGCACTGGAATTAAGTATTCACGCTTAAGTTGGCTACATTCTTGCAGTCTACACTGTGAAACTTACCTGATTTGGTAACAAACACCAATATCAACATCTAAGCATATTCCTTGGTACTTGGGAGGAGGGACATGGATCACTTGTGTCACTGGGCCAGTTTTGATCCTTTTCCAGCTATGCCACATGTTATTCATCCTTCTACTTGGCATTCAAAATCCTTACCAAAATCCTTACATTTATCTGTGTCACGTTCTAGTCAAAGCAGATTAATCTATCTCTAGTAGACTTTCTTGCTTCTGTGATTTACTCATAATCCCTGACTTTAGTTGGGCCATAAAATTAATCAACAAGAATGTGTTACACACCTATATTCTAGACTATGCTTAGGGTGCTAGGTCAAAATTGAAACAGTCCTTGATCTCAAGAGGTTTTCATTCTATCAACAGACACAATGACAGTCAATCAATAAACATTTAGTAAGCACATATTATGCTCTTGGAACTGTGTTAGGCACTGGGAATAAAAATAGAGATAAAAGACAGACCCTGCCCTCAATGATCTTACAATATAAGGAAAAAGGAGGGAAATTTAGCTAGACAATGGGATACGGGATGGGCAATGTTACTCCTAGCCTCTTACATACACACACATGCACGCATATACACATACACACACACACACTTTTGTTGGTTTAATTCCTACTCATCCTCTAAGGTAGAGACTCAACTGGGGTTCTCTGTACTGCTTTTCTTCATAATCCTATATATTTTATTTCATGCAGTTACAAAAATCTATTCTGAGGTGTCCATAAGCTTCAGTAGAGTGCCAAAGGTGACGCAAAAAGGTAAAGAGTTCCTGTTTTAAGGTCTAGCTCAAATTTCTCTTTCTGTATGAAGATCTTCAGAGAGCTAAAGTTATGAACAATGTCTTCTTCCAAAACACTTCTTTTGAATGTCATTAGGTTCTTTCCATGCTCCATTGAGTAGTATAGCTATTTGTGTATGTGTCATATCTCCTGTATTCCCCTACCCCACTACTGAAGATAAGATCCTAGAGGGCAAAGACAGGATTTATAAGGACCTCTGTATTTTTTCCCTTGTCTAGTACAGTTCTTTGCACATAAAAAATGCAAATAAATGGTTTTCAATTTGAATTTTTTTGGAGTTTAGATTAAGGAAAGTTCTATTCCTTTTGGAAATTTGTATACAGAAAAATGATTAAACTTGTTTAGCTTGACCCCAGAAGACAGAATGAAGGGCAAGGGGCAGAAGTTGCAAAAAGACCAATTAAGACTTGATAGTAGAAAATTGTTCCTAAAAAAAGATTTTTCCCAAAGTGGAATGGAGCACCTGCTTCTTCCATTTCTAGTGGGTTTACCCTTATTGGAGGTCTGCAAGCACAAGCTAAAGTGCTTTTGGCCTATGCTGTAGAGAAAATTCTTTTTTCAGGTCTTAGTTGTCCCAGATGACCTCAGAGGTTCCCTCACCCTCCAAAAATTCCATGGTTATGTAATTGTGAGTAATCATAGGTTTTATGGAAGAGATAAACCCTAGGTTGAGCCCTGATAGAGTCATGTGGATTGGCAAAGAAGTAGGGAACAGGGCATTCCACACAGAGGGAAAATTAGGAGAACACAGGTGAGTTTTGAGTATTGTGAAGGGATGACTGGAAGTAACAGCATGTAGAGGTCATCCAAAACCAAGAGTTCTTAACCTTTTTGTGAGTTACATGAACCCTTTTGGCAATCTAGTGAAGTCTAAGTACCCCTTCTTAGAATTATGTTTTTAAATATATAATAAAATACATGGATTATACAGGAAAGTATATTAAGATACAGATATCAAATTTTAAAAAAGTGTATGGACCTCCTGAAATATATCAATGGATTCCCCAAAAGAGGATACTAGGCTAGGTGCTCAGCTAGCTAGCATTGGGTTATCATGATTGTAGCAATGTCTACTAGAAGTCAGCTACATGGGACAATAAAGTTTTCTGACTAAGCTGACCGAACTCACACTTACCAGGGTCCCCTAACTTCTGCTACAGAAATGTTCTAGGAAAGAGAAGTTTTACAAGTGACTACTGAGGAAGCAGCTTTTACTGACTATGTGACCTAGATGTGTCACCATTAAATCTCTTTGGTATTTCCTGAATCTCAAGCTTCATTTTGCTCACAACAGTAAGACTCCATCAAGTAAATATGTGGAGCAGGAAAACATGTCCACAAAAACAGAGACATCCAGGGATACCTAGACCCTATAGCCATTGTGCTCTGCTGGGACAAAAAAGTCCACTCTCTTCCTGTTTCAATATTATAAAGCTTTATACAAATAATATCATGGGGATCAATTTTAAACACTAGCAATAGAAGTCCTTTTTTCTTCAGCTCCTACAGGCAGCCCCTATAAAGAGCAGGTGTCTTGATTAAGGCCATGGCTAAAACTAGTTTGGAGCAAACAGGGTTTTGCCTCTAGGCCACTGGCATTCAGGGAGGGATATTTCCTTCTTCTAGTGAATATCCTTCCTAAGCTTCTGTTCAGTAATCCAATTGCTTCTAATGCCATGTTCTGCAAGGATGCCATTTCCTAGGGTCCTGTTAACATCTTTCTTACATAACTGCGCTGTGGAATGTCATTCCATACCACCATTGTAGTGCCACACCTACGTTTCTGCAAAACTGTTTTTGCCCCAAGTGAAAAAATTTCTAATTACAACTGTGACTGGAATTCCTACCTTACAACCCCTACAGCTCATCTGCTCTGGCTTCCTTGCTGTTCTTACAACCATACTACAACACATACTTTCTTTTCCCTATATGGTTTCCAGGGGATCAGGTATATGGATATTGCAGTAGGGGTGTATTTAGTTTGCTTAATGCCTTTGGTTAGAATACCAAGATAATGAGGCTAAGGTTTCTAGATTTCATCCTGCTTTTGTCATCGCTTAGTTCCTCACAGAGAAAACAAACAAAATAAACAACCTCATTGCATGACTATAGGTAATAAACCAACTTGTAACAATTCTCAAAAATGTCTACCGTTAGGAGGTTCATAGGAACTTATTCTAACTATTAGAAAAAATGATAAAGGTGCATGTAGTATATCATGTGCTATACATTTGGGGGAAGAGTACAAGGGAAGAGGAAGCAACAACAAGTTATTATCTCAAATGTGCTTTTTTAATGTTTACACATATTTTTCTTGCCAAATAATTCCACTCTCTATGGAATAGAATTTTCTAGTGGAAAATAACCTAAACAGGAGCAATTATCTAACATTTCCTGGATTTTACATTGCCTAGTCCCTGCTCCCATATGACCTTACCCTACTGAAGGAATGGGGGTGGATCATGTGATCTCTTGAAGGGACTTGGAGTTGTTAGATCAATGACTATGTATGTTCAAGCTTCTGCATTTTCCCTCTTTCTTCTGAGTGCCTGCCCCATGGTCTTTGGAATAAGGCTGAATTAGAGTTTGTGCCACCTCTGAGTCACCTCTGCCTACTTTCAGCAGCTTGGTTGGGATTGTAACCCAGAATAATCCTTAGGAGGAAGGGAATGTCATTGTATTTGAGTCAGGGCAGATTCATTCTTTTCAGAGACTCTTGCCTCTGCTTTTTAGGGATGTAGTAAATGTGGGAACTGTGGTTTCTCAGAGACAAACTCATTTACTTTCAAAGCAAAATAATGAAGAATGTGAGCGACTTGATTTTGTCATTGGATGTTCTCAGTACCAGCCAGTGTGGTATATGCAGGATCAATATGACTAATGGACACTGGCTTCTGTTGATAGAGTCAGTAAACAGGATAAATTATCACATCCCTTCTGTTTCATTGATGATAATTTCTTCTTACTGTCTGATCCATGGTAGCCAAGATGTTGTTCTCAGAAGCAGCTGTCAAACCAATCTCTAGCCACCAGCTAGGAAGCACTTGGTCAATATATCTAGAGTGTCAAATTTTGAGTTATCCTTAAGTCATTTTGTTTTCTCATATTGTTTTCTTTGGCTGCGTAAAATCTCTATTATTTGGGGAACAGAGGCAGCAAATGTACTATGAACAATCCATGTGTTTTTTTAATTTAATTTTTATTATGTTTTTGTAATGATTCCTGTGATGTCCCTCATGACCATTTTTTATCCAAATGATTGCTTGTGCCACCGTCTCATTCTCTTGCACCTGCCTAAATACCTCGTCATATTTCTCTAATTACTTATCCAGCTTAAAATTAATTCACTCATGAATTAATTTAACAAATATTTAATGGCCCCTAGGTTATATAGCAACTCATTTGCCTGGAATTCAAGGTCCCCATTCCCAATCTTATATTATTGCCCTCCACACATGATATACTCCAGCTAAGCTTAATAACACTCTTCCCTCTAAACCTGGCCTTCACTTTCCCTTCTGTGTATTTTTTATTTATACTGTGTCTTTAGTTGTTCTAGAATGTTCTTGGTTGCTGTTTTCACTTGTGGAATTATACCCATCTTTTTCTTTCTAACTCAAATGACACTTCATTCATGAAGACTTTCCTGATTGTACTGTCTTCCTCATTAGGCCTCACATGGCTCTTTATTTTGTACTTTTCTGATCCACTCAGGATATAATGTTGTATATGGCAGTATAAAGAACATTTATACCAAACTCTCAGAAGTGCTGGCTTTAGACTAGCACTTAGAGAGAGAATGACAGAGTAGCTACTTGTGGGTATTATATTGGGGTAGTCACCAGATGGTAGGGTGAGCCCAGAACTACCAGCTTCAGTAACTGCACAGGCTCTAAGTCCTGAATGTATTTCCATTATTTCTATACCTCCATAGATGGGATCTATATTTTTTTCCACTTTTAGTGTATTCCTGTTCTCTTATCTACTCTATGATATGATTATTCCTACTAAAAGTTCATAATTTATCAAATGTCTCTAACCTCCAATTCCCACAAATTCTAACCTCTTTCCCAATTTCAAATGATTGAAAAGAATTACTAACATACTATCATTCATGCAATGAATTAAATAAAAAGTAAAAGGTATAGGGCCAAAATCTTTAGTAGCTTGAGTAAGCTACAGATGTTGTTATGAATCTGAGCTACTCAAGGGGTAGGGAACCTGCAGCTTCGGGGCCATATGTGACCCTCTAAATCCTTAAGTGAAGCCTTTTTACTGAGTCCAAGTTTTACAGATCAAATCCTTTTATTAAAGGAATTTGTTCTGTGAAGTTTGGAGTCAGCCAAAGGGCCTCATTCCAGGACCTAGAGGGCCTCATGTGGCCTTGAAGTCTCAAGTTCCCTACCCCAGTATTAAACTTATACCCTTCTTTTCTTTTGGCTTTCATTTCAGTAAAAGAATTCCAAAGACTTTTACAGTTATAGAATTTGGGGGAAGAGGTTTGCCTCATCACTATCCCATTTGCCCTCTTTCTATGTAGCTAGTAACAAGGATTCACTCCAAACCTCTAGTGATATCATTTGTATGCTGCCCCATATTTTGAGGGAACCTTTGAAATGATGCTTCCATAGATTAGTGGGTCTGAAATCATGTGCCATTTTCACATCTTCTCAGGTTCTGCTCCTTCATCCCCTCCCAGGAGGGCCCATTCTTAGTTAAGTATAGTGCCAAGTTTTGGTTCTGCCTTCTCCTTGCCCTCTGGAGTCTTTGGTCTCTCCCTCTTGTGGCCAAGCAGGCAGCGGGGAGGTCCTCGGTAAAGCAAAGAGCAATCAACCACTGCAAACAAGATTGAAGCTTCAAAACTCTGGATAATGTGACTTCTGGAACCTCTGGGATCTTTTTTCAAAATAAGGTGATAATGCATGACATTAGACAACTATTTTAGTCCCCTGAGACTATTCAGCCCCACATAGCCTGTTTCTTTGGCATTTTAAAGATGGGTGTAGTTCATGGGAAGTATGTATTTTTTGCATAGCAGAAGACTGTCAGAGCAGGTTTTAATGGCACTCATTTATATTTGTCTTTTCTCTCTCCTAAAATATAAGGACCATGAGGGTAGGGAATGTATCTCATCTAAACAAACATGATAACTCTATTAGCACCTAGGACAGTGATTTACACATAATGGGGAATTTGATGAATACATCTTGAATGAATGAATGAATAAATGAACAGATTGCCTGAAATGTGAGAAGTAGAAGGAAAAAGGCATGCTCTCTGTCCTCAGTAAGATTATAATCCAATACTATCGTTGGTTTCCCTTCATTTTTGAAGAGGACCAACGACATCATGGTAAGGGGATGGGGGGAGAGGAAGATGTTTGACTCTCATGAATTGGATTGAAGTGAAACAGGGTTGTACAAAGTCACCAGCCTTGCTCTCTCTTCCAAAGTCACTAAAAGTCAAGACTACTAGTGATGGACCAGAATGTGGGGGATGCAGTGGAAAACCTTGGCATCTTTGATGTCTGATCTAGCTCTAAGTGTTCCACAGAGCCTGATTAAGTCACCTTCATGACTGTTGGAATAAATTTTCTTCACATTCTTGGGGTACCCATCCCCCTAAATAACTGATAGGTTTGAGGACTATCAGTTACCCTCAACCTGGATTTTAGACTGTTTGCCAAGATGGCTTACCAGGGTGTGGCTGCTGAATATGTTATAACTTCTTGGAGTCACAGGTGAGAGTTGAATGACTGGTTGGACATCAAGGGTCAATGAACATCCTGATAAAGGATTAAGCAAGCCCTCATACCAGAGGTGCTAGACTTCTCTTAATACCCCATGTACCCTAATACAATACAATAGAAGATCTTATGGACAATCTCAATATAACTTTGTCATAGGATTGGTTGCAGATGGCCAAGTACATATTTGAAAAGATCAAAAACTTAAAACACAGCAGAAATTGTTTTAGCAATGTAAATCACCTTTATTTGATCCCATGTTCATGTTTTTTTTTCCTTGCTTTCTGTTCTGAAAGTAATAGGCAAAGAAAAATTTGAGAGACTATTTGTACATATGATCTCAGAGCATTGGTGGTTTCCAAACTCCTGGAGATTCCTTTCTAGGACATATTTCATCTGCAGACTTATATGTGTGAGGTTTCTCTATATTCTAAAATGCCAGTCTAAATAGGGTGGCCTAATAAAGGTTGGTAGCTTCTCTTCTGATTAACAAAGAACCTGATGTAGCATTTCTCCACATGGCAATATTTATGCTGCCCCTTCCAGTGGAAATATTTAGCTACCTAAACCCCCTTACCCTTCATAAAACTGAATACTAGTTTTTTCTGTAATTTTGTCCTGTCCTGAATCTCTACTATGCATTCATATAGCCTTCTCTCTTTTCCATACCTGGAATGTACTCTCTCTCTACCTGCCGAAATATTTCTCTTCTTCTTCTTCTTCTTCTTCTTCTTCTTCTTCTTCTTCTTCTTCTTCTTCTTCTTCTTCTTCTTCTTCTTCTTCTTCTTCTTCTCCTTCTTCTTCTTCTTCTTCTTCTTCTTCTTCTTCTTCTTCTTCTTCTTCTTCTTCTTCTTCTCCTTCTTCTTCTTCCTCTTCTTCCTCTTCTTTTTTCTTTTTTGAAGGGGGGAAGGCAGGGCAATTGGGGTTAAACGACTTGCCCAAGGTCACACAGCTAGTATATATTAAGTGTCTGAGGTCTAATTTGAACTCAGGTCCTCCTGACTCTAGGGCCAATGCTCTATTCACTATGTTTAGCAGCATAGACATAACCAGGGTGGCTGCCAACACAGGTTCCCAGATCTGCTTTTCTAAAGGAAAGCAACTCAAAATGGGTTAACAATCTTGTTTTAATCAAACAGATGTCATTTACCTAGTTCAGGGGAAAAAAAGGTCAACACCCCGAACTTCAGAGAATACAAGGTTACAAGCAGAAGTCACAAAAAGACAGAGAAACAGATCAAGCAGACAGGCTTCTAACTGTCTAACCATTACATCCATACCTAGTCACAGTTATCAGAGAGGGAAGTATCAACATCTGGGTTTTCAAAGCCAGGGAACCCAATGGCTGCCCAGAGTCTCATCTGGTCAAATCACACAACACTTCTCAAAGTGAGCCCCAAAACAAAGCCTCCCATAAGGGTTTATGTAGCCTTCTCCTGGCTCAGAGAATATAACAACTCTCAACCCACTGCCCAATCAAAAAGCATTCCCAAAAACCAAGCCTCCCCCCACAGGCTCCAGGTGCACTTAAGCCTATCAAAGGGCCTAGGGGCAGGGAAGATCTTAAGTTTTCATTCCTATAACACTACACCAGCTAGCAACCCCAATATTTCTCTTCTTTCAAGGAACAATTCAGGTGTCACCCCTTCTATGAAACTTCTCTTGATTCCCTCCCCCATTCACCATTACCACCACCACATGGAAATGGAATTTCTGTCACTATGGTTTTTCAGAGAAATTTGACTGAATCTCTTTTGTCCCTATCACATTCTATGTTGGATTGTCATTAGTTGCACACATGTCAAAACCCCCTGTTAGTTGATAAGCACCTTGAAGCCAAGGGCTATACACTTTTCTATGTTTGGATCTCCATCAATGGAGAAGAGGGCCTATAAATGTTTACTGAATTGAGTTGAATGTTTAAATTAGAGTCTTTTTAATTTTTGGACTTGCTGATTATTTTTTATCACCTTCAAATTAGTGGTTTACTACTTACTTCAAATATTTCTACCTTCCCCCCCTCTCTCTGTCCCTCTCACCTCTCCTCCCTTTCTCCCCCACCCCTCCCTAGCAGTCTGTGAACTTCAGCAGTCTTTAGTTGCCATGTATTCAGGCATCCAATGTCACAGTTTTAGCTTTGACTATGAAAGGGCATCTGGCAGTGATGAGCTCTATAGCTACATTACAGGCAAACATAAACTTGTGTTGATTTTTGAGTGTTCTGCAGTGGCTAGAGCAGTATTATAAAATATCTTTAAAACTCTATCACTTGGAAAAAAATATTTGAAATGTGCCTTATAGGTCCTCTTTCATCAAATGTTTAACACTGGGTTTGGCACTTTAATAGGCCGCCCTAGATGTTTGAGTGGGTATCTACATAAACTCTGATGGTTTATTTACAACTGTAGCTTTTAATGGAAATGTAAAATAATTTCTCTTCTGGGCAGTCCACATTTCATTGCAAGCACATCAACAAAATGTGAAATTCACATAAAATGCCAAGTTGCAAGTATCATGAAAGCTGGGAGAGGCATTGCTGCATATTTTAGATGGGTCCATGTATTTATGGTGTGGGTAGGCATACTGTAAAGCCTAATATGGTAGTATTGCTCTATTGTAATAAAACAATGTGGTGTTTGAGAGGAGGGGAAAAAAGGTTGGTGAATTATAGCAGTCATTGTACCTTATTTCCCATTATTGAAAATGGAATATGATTATCAAATATGAGCGGTGTGCATTTTACACGCTTAGTTATAGATCTCACTTTTTATGTGTGCCTGGAATATCAATATTTGTTTTACTTTTAAGGAACATTAGTTACAAATACAATAAGTGTGTTTCATTTTTCATCTAAGATATGCTGTCTTCAGTTCTTGAGTCAGGGCAAGCAATATATGTCTCAATGATTATTGATCTAAAAGCCAGTTGATAGTAAGCAGGACCAGCTTGCAATAAGCCAGTGCATGAGCTGCTCCTGCTCTCTGAAACCCATGGAACTGGAGTGAGTAGCAATAAATAAGAGCTTAATTAAATTGCTCCTTGGCAGATTGCTGGACCGTCTTTCAGACTGGGCTTGGAACCCGTGGGGTCTCCTTTTCCCCTTGATGTATGCGTAAAGTTCTCATTAATGCTAATGGGAGCTATGTGCAGTAAGAGGAGGCTGACCCCACATTCCACTGTGTCAATGAAATACCAAAAAGGATTTTTGTTTCTCCCTTGGGCTATTCGGCGATAGATTAAAAAAAAAATCCAGGCTGAGACACAAGAATGTGAGGCATATGGCACCTAGCCTCACAGTGCTTTCAACACATGTTTAATAGAAGCAATAATGGTAATAATAATAACAATATTCCTAAAAATATATAAAAATGCCATGGTGTATTTTCTGTGCTAGTTAGTTATAGATTGTAATTGTGGACCAAGAAATTAGACTGTTAGCTCCCCTTGGAAATATCCTCACTCTCTGTTTAGCTCCATGTACACTTGATTATGGTGCTTAGTAAACCATAGAAACTGTGCTCCTAGGCTAGAAATGAATGGAAATGATTAATTAGATCTTTTAAGGTATTGCATTTATAGGAGGGCACATGTCGCCTTCAGCTCATTTGGGTTCAGAGCCATCTGAAAGATAGGAATGCTTGAAAATGAGGAAAGACAGGACTGCTAGGCAAAATTTCAACTTGTGTGCCGCTATTGCTTTCTCCACTGTGTGTATGGCAGAGGAATTGTCAGTCTCATCTCTCAGACACTCAATGTAATTCAATAGAAAACATTTATATTTAATATATATTGAAGTATATGTATATAAATATATCATATAATATATTGTTATATGTTATAAAATATATAATAAATGTGGTATTTATTATGTGCTAGGAAATATGTGAGGTATGGGAAATGAAAAGACAATGTCAAACCATCCTGTCCTCAAAGAGCTTCACCTGTGTTGGGGGAAGGGAAGTGAGGAGGATTCATGTACATGGGTAAATAAATTCAGGGTAAAATTAGTAAAGAGAAAGCACTAACAATGAGGAGATACCAGGGTATGCTTCATCAAAGATGTAACACCTATCCTGAACCTTGAAAGAACATAGGCATTCTAAGAAGCAGAGCTGAAGAGGAAGTGCTTTCTAGACATGGAGTGCAAGCACATGGAGTTAAGAGATGTAATATAGAGTTATGAGATAGCTTGTATGTAATGTAAAGTGTGCAGAGGGTGCAATCCGAAATGACCCTGAAATGATGGATGGACAACATATTGAAAAAAGTTTAAAAAGTTAGACTGATAAGCATATAATTTGCCCAAGGTAATAGGGAGTCACTTAAAACTTTTGAGTGAGGTGTGACACAATGAAATCTATGTTTTACAAATATTAAGCTGTGTTGAAAAGTTCTTACAAAGGAATGATTTTCTTATCTCTAAGCATGTTTGCATATTTTCTGGAAGCATATGATATAATGATATGACAAAATAGGCATGTATTCCTTTATCTGTTTGTTCAGTTTTTAACAGTTGTGTTTGACTCTGAGATCCCATTTTTGAGGTTTTCTTGGCAAAGATACTAGAGTGTCTTGCCATTTCCTTCTCCAGCTCATTTTAGAGAGGAGGAAACTGAGGCAAACAGGGTTAAGTGACTTGCCCAAGGTCACAGAGCTAGGAAGTGTCTGAGATCAGATTTTAACTCAGGAAGATAGGTTTTCCTGTAGTGTGGGCCATCTCCAGTCACCCTGATCTTTATCTTGCTACTGGACCCAGATGACTCCAGATGAAAGAGTGAGACTGGTGACTTTGCACAGCCCTACCTCATTTGAATCTAATTCACTTGCAAGTCATGACTTCACCTTCCCAGTGGCATAGTTCTCTTTAACAATGAGGGACAAACAACAATCACCAATTTGTGAGTATTAGTAGCTGCCCTAAAGTGGACCCAACTGACCAGTTCCAGTTGGATAACACAACTCTATCCTTCTTTCCTTCCTTTCTTTCTTCCTTCCTTCTTTCCTTCCTTCCTTCCTTCCTGCTTTCCCTTCCTTTCTCCTTCCTTTTCTCTTTCCCCCCCTCCCTCCCTTCTATCCCTCTGTCTACATAGGGAATCATACCTTTACCTGCAGATACTCTGCCCAAAGGAATATAAATTTTGGTAGCTGAAACCTTGAAAGATATCTTAGGGTTTATGGGCTAGATTTCTTTTTTAAGAACTATACTTTAAACCCAAAGCACTCTGGCTCTCATTGACTTTCCAATAGTATGTCCCAGCCCAAGCATCCTTGGTCATTGTTTGGACTGATGATTCAGAGTGTAAATAGCAATTGTCTCAGTTTCCACCGAAAACCCTGAGTGAGGGTCTTCCCCTCCCAGATTAATTTTTTTTACTAGGTAATAGAGGTCATTCTTTTTTTTTTAATAGAGGTCATTCTTTGCCTCATGCCTTAGCCTTAATTACTAAAAGGGCATTGCCTCAGTAGAACTGAAACCTAGGAAAGACCTTACTTTTAAAAATTCAAGGTCTTCAACTGCATCCAGAGGTATCTCTAGTAATCTGATCTATGTCTTGCCAGAGAACCCAGATGACTCCAGAGAAAGAATGAGGATGGTGACTTTGTACTTAAATCCAATTCACTTTCAAGTCATGACATCACCTTCCTGTTGTCCTGATCCTCTTCAAGAACAAAGGACAAACAACAACAACAATAACAATAGTAGTGGTGGTGGTGATGGTAACAGCAGCAGTAGTGGTAGTAACATATATGTGTGTGTGTGTGTGTGTGTGTGTGTGTGTGTGTGTGTGCATTAAGGATCATAAAACATCATGTTTACAATATTCCTGGGAAGTAGGTTTCATAAATATTATTATATTCCTTTGGCTGACAAAACTAAGACTTACATAGTTTAAGTTACCTGTCTGGAATTTCTAGGACCACATAAATTTAAGTGATATTTGAAATAAGTTTATATCAAGATCCATGTTCAAGCGTGGCTACAATTCCTTAATTCTAGACCAGCTCCCCTTGAATTCATCTTTGGAGTTTGTTTTTTTTTAACTGTTTGAATTTTTCTTTTGTTTTTCATTCATTAGCTTTTTTATTTTTTTCCCACTTAATATTATTTTTTCCAATTACATGTAAAGAGTTTTCAGCATTCACTTTTATAAGATTTTGAATTTCCCCTCTCCTGAAGATAGCGTTCACTTTGATACAGGTTATATATGTACAATCATATTAAACACATTTCCACTTTAGTCATGTTATGAAAGAAGAATCAGAAGAAAAGGGAGAAACCACAAGAAAGAAAAAAACAAAAAAGTGAAAATAGTATTCTTTGATCTGTATTCAGTTTCCATACTTCTTTCTCTGGATGTAGATAGCATTTTCTGTCAGAATTCTTTTGGAATTGTCTAAGACCAGCTATTTCTGAGAAGAGCTGAGTCTATCAAAGTCAGTCATCACAAAATGTGGTTGTTATCATGCACACTATTCTCCTGGTTCTGCTCATTTCATTCAGCATCAGTTCATATCAGTCTTTCCAGGTTTTTTTGAAGTCAATTTGCTCGTCATTTCTTATAGCACAATAGTATTCCATTACCTTCATATACCACAACTTGTTCAGCCATTCCCCATTTGATGGACATCCCCTTCATTTCCAATTATTTGCCACAATAAGATGAGCTATTATAAATATTTTTGTACATATGGGTCCTTTTTCCTTTTTTATCATCTCCTTGGGATATAGACCTAGTAGTGATATTGCTGGATCAAAGGGTATGCCCTTTGGACATAGTTCCAAATTGTTCTCCAGAATGGTTAGATCAGTTCACAATTCTACCAGCAATGTATTAGTGTCCCAATTTTCCCACATTTTCTACAACTTTTATCAAAAATATGGAATACTTCATGAATTTGCATGTCATCTTGTGCACGGACCATGCTAATCTTCTCTATTTCATTCCAATTTTAGCATATGTGCTGCCAAAGCAAGCAGTACATTTTTGGTTTTTAGCAAATCATATACTTTAGAGCTGGAAAGGATCCAGAAGATAAGCCAATCCAGTTTTCTCATTTTGCAGATGGTGAAACTGAGACATAGAGAGGTGATATATATATACTGACCAGGGTCACAAACAAATCAAAAATGACAGATTGAAACTTAGGTTCACTAAATACAAAATCTACTATATCTCTCCACTGTCACCCTTAGTCAGTCAGTAAGCATTTATGAAG
This sequence comes from Gymnobelideus leadbeateri, assembly GCA_011680675.1. Taxonomy (NCBI): domain Eukaryota; kingdom Metazoa; phylum Chordata; class Mammalia; order Diprotodontia; family Petauridae; genus Gymnobelideus; species Gymnobelideus leadbeateri. The sequence continues at coordinate 230,937 of WOXC01000585.1, forward strand.
CACCTACTTTAGGTCACTCTTTTCAGGATAATACATATATGTATAACCAGTCTTATGTCCCACCCATACATCTGATTTGTACAATCCAAAAGAAAAAAAATCATCAATTTAAGTTAAAATTAAATGTTTCCTTGCCACAGAGGAAGTAAGCAGCAATTATTGATTCTAAAGAAGAGTCTTTCTAAGGTAAGAATGCCCAGAGAAATAACTCAAAATTTTAGTGCCCAGGGCACAAGTTTGCAAAACAGCCCAGGGCTAGCCAATAGCAGGAAAATAAATCTCAAGTCATTTTTTTCAGACAAATTTAATTTGTGGGAGGTGACACCTCATACTGTAGGACTTAAGATTTAAAGGTCAGAGATCATAGAGTCTCAAGGAATCACTAATGGAGAAGCAACTGACTGCCAAGGGAGGGAATAGGACAGGGCACAGCCAGGGAGGAGCTTCCAAGATATATGGTGTTAAAGCTTCCTATTTGAAATAATCATTCTCACTAACTAGTTGACAAGCTTAGGTGTTATTAACTGCTAAAGAAGTTAAGTGCTTATTGCACCCTTTAAATTGCAGCATCCAGAGAAAGGTCTCCATTGCCCACCCTAGTAACAGCTATGGGCAAACCATCATTGTTATTAATCATTTACACTATGAACTTGTTATATATTACTGTATTTCTGTACTGTATATTACTGTATTTCTGACATTTCCTGAGAAGTTTATTTTCTTCTCATCCACCTTCCAGGAGACAGATAATTTGGAAACAACAACAACTTAATTCTTTCTAAATTGACCATACATATGTATAAACAGAACCTTTTGCCAGATTTCAGACTTAGAGTTCAAACTTAGAACAGGAACCAGTGAAAAGGCCTTTCAACAGGAGCCATCAAATTAGCCTTTTCTTCCTTAATTCCTTTTATCAGCTGCATGCACATCCTGCAGAGTAAAATGTGATGACCTTTAAGGCAGTGGGCAAGCTCAGTACAATAATGTCCCAACAGAACTACCTGCTTTAATTATTCTAGTAATTTCTGCTCTAATTTGTTTGATTCCTCCTCTTGGCATGACAAAGAAGCAAGGCACCCCAGGTCCCGCACATACCCAAGGCTTCTTTATCTCATTAATTTGCCTGTATCTCCAGCCTGGTATATCTGCACTCTTTTGCCAGAGTGAATCATTTCCTGCCTGTTGATTTTTGAAGTTGTTGGTGATAATAAGTGACATTTATTATTACTATTAGCTAAATTATCTCATTTGAGCCTCACAACAACCCTGTAAAGTAGGGAATCCTGAGAATATAGTCTTCATTTTAGAGATCAGGAAGCTGAAATTTCAAGAGGTTGAATGAATGATCAGGAACCTAGTAATCAGATTTCAAGCCTCCATCTTGCTGGTTTCATATAGTTCACTCTGTCCTCCATGTAGCTGGGTGAAGGGAGCCCTGGATCTGGAATTAAGAAGGCCTGAGTTCCAATCCAGCCTCAGACATTCTTTTTTTTTTTTTTTTGCTTGTGACTCTGGACTCAGGGCAACTAAGTAGCACAGTAGATAGAGTGCCAGTCTGGGAATCAGGAAAACATCTTCCTGCATTCAAATCTTGCCTCAGACATTTACTAGCTATGTGATCCTGGACAAGTCACTTAACCCTGTTTGCCTCAGTTTCTCCAATGGCAAACCACTATAGTATCTTTGCCAAGAAAATTCCAAATTGGGTCACAAAAAGTTGAAGGTGACTGAAAACAACTAAACAGCAGCAAGACCCTAGATAAATTACTTCATCTCTATCTGGCTTAGTTTCCTCACCTGCGAAATGGGAATGATGATAGCAACTACCTCCCAGGATTGTCATAAGCATAAAATGAGATAATATTTGTAAAGCACTTTGCAAACCTCAAAGCACTCTGTAAATGTTTGTTGTTACCATTCCCATTCCCATTAATTTCATATGACACTACCTTTCTACTCTTTCCTAAGGTAATGGTTAAAAGGTGGAAAAATTCATACTTTCAAAACATTCCAGAGGTTCCTCTCTCGGCAAAGATACTCAGATATTTGGAATGAGGAGTCATGGATTCAGATCTAAGCACTGACAACTCCTAGCTCAGTGATAGTGAACAAGGGATTTCACTTTGCAGAGCCTTGGGCACTTTCTTCTCTAAAATTGAGATGATTTTAAGACTCTCTATACCTACATCAGAGAGCTGGTGAAATGCAAGTGTGTAAAGCCCTGGAGAAATATAAAGGGCATATGTTTTGTTTGGTTTGGTTTGGTTTTCTCCTAGGATATCACAACTCTAGACCTGTTTTCTTGTTTTTTCTTTTTCTTTTCTTTTTTTTAACCCTAAAACAATCTGAGTATATTTCTCTCAGCTCAGGAATTAGGCATAACAACCCCTAACATTGTATGAGTCCTAGAGTGATCATTTCTTGATGTTCAAGCAGAAGGTGGCTTTAAAAAGAATATAACTTATGGTCATTGGTGTTTATGAAAGCTGTTTTAATTCTGCATCACCATATGATGAAATACCAAGTCCGAGATTTGCAATGAAGATCAAATTGTCAGAATTTGTCAGATGTCTTGAGTGGTATTATGTTTCACGTATCTGAAGGTCTTCAAGTAAAGGTTTGATCATCACTTGCCAATGCTATGTGAGAATGCTTTAGTCATGCTTTGGATATGGATTGGACTAGGGCAGCTAGGTAGTTCAGTGGACAGAGTGCCAGGCCTGAAGTCAGGAAAACTCATCTCCCTGTGTTCAAACCTAGCCTCAGACACTTACTAGCTGTGCAAATATGGGCAAGTCATTTAACCCTGTTTGCCTCAGTTTCTTCATCCGTAAAATGAACTGGAGAAGTAAATGACAAACAACTTCATTATCTTTGCCAAGAAAACCCCAGATGAGGTCATAAAGAGTTAGACATGACTGAAAGAAATTAAACAATAAAGTGCTGGTCTCCAATACACCATGAAAGTATTGGTTTTAGAGTCAGAAAACCCCTGTGTTCAAATACCAGCTCTGACAAATACTAGCTGTGTGACCAAGGGCAAGTTATTATATTACCTCTTAGAACTTCAGTTTCCTCATTGGTAAATTAGGCTTAATAATACCAAGTAGTACTAAATAAAAGGTGAGGACCAAAAGAAATAATGTGTATAAAGTGTGTTGTTAAATGTAAAGCACTATGTAAATGTTTAGATTTATTATTGTTGTGGCCCTTCCATCTCTAAATTTTATGGATGATTATATTACAAGATAATAGGTTCAAAGACTTAGATCTGAAAGGGACTTTCATGAGAGCATGGAGGTAGGCAGTGTTTTATAACAACAATAACAAAACCACTGGCTCTGTAACCAGGGAAACTGCATTCAGATCCTACCTCTGAAACTCCCTGTTTGACCTTGGCCTTGATGACTTGTGAAATCCCTTTTAGCTCTAATAGATGTGGTAGCAAGTTACTATAGCCCAATCCTACCAGAGGATAGAGCACTGAGCTTGGGGTCAGGAAGACTTGAGTTCCATTATGGCCCCAGGCACTTGTGTGACCCTGGACAAGTCACTTATCCCTATTGGCTTCAGTTCATTCAACTGTAAAATGAGCTGGACAAGGAAATGACAACGTACCCAAGTATCTTTGCCAAGAAAACCCCAAATGGGATCACAAAGAGTCAGACATGACTGAAACAACTGAACAACAACAAAAACCAGGTCAAAAGAGTTGATTGTTAAAATTTCATTGTGAGCTTTTACACCCAGAAAATCAGCAAGCATTATAATTTAGGGTTTGATTTAGAGTTTTGTTGATTTTCTAGACTTCAGAAAGTTGAGACAATATTAATAATTCAGATTAAACTTATAAGTGTTTCAGGTGTACATTTGTTTTTAATCATAGGACCAGTTGTTAACCATTTCCCAAAATACTCCTGCTACAAACCTTTGTCTATGTAGTCCAGTTTTCTCATTTCATAGATGGAAAAATTGAAACCCAAAAGGTTAAGAGAATTGTCCAAGATGCAACAGGTAATGAATGACAGAACCAAGATCTAAACACATCCAAACTGGATGCTATGTCTGAAGTACAGTTGTCATGAACCTAAGAATTCCTTTACTACATACCCTTATTTTACACATGAGGAAACTGAGATCCAAGGAACTCAATTAGTAAAGCCAGGAGTCAATCAAAGGCTACACAACTCCAGATCCAAAAGAAACAGAGACAGACAGACAGAGACAGAGAGAGATGGAGACAGACAGACTGACAGAAAAAGAGAGAGAGAGAGAATAATTTCTCCATTGCATTACATTTTTGTTCCCAAAGAACATGGTATATTCAGTCTCTTACAACTTCTGGAAAAAAATAAAAGAATCTTGACAATCATTAATAAATATAACTCCCAGAACCATGGATTATTAGAAGGCATTACTTCTGAGAATTGTGAATTAAATTTTAGGATTCTGATCTGCCTACCAACTACAGAGATGACTTGTTTCAAGTTATCTTAAGTTGGCAGCATCATTTACCAAAAATGCCAAGTATTTGAGTCTGTTCTTTGTCATTAATCATGTGATCATTTAAGAGTCTCTAACAAAGGGGTGGCTAAGTGGCACAGTGAGTAAGAGCTCCAGCCCCAGAGTCGGGAGGACCCAGGATCGGTTCTGGCCTCAGAAAATGAGCATCCATACATAAATAATGACTGCCCGTGTAACTTTGAGCAAATTACTTAGCCCCAATTGCTTTAAAAAAAAGTCTCTAACATTTCTTGAACTTCAATCTCCTCAATCTGTAAAATAGGGATAATAATGCTTGCATTGCCCGCCTCACAGCGTTATTGGGAAGAAAGTATTCTGAAAACCACAAATTGTTTTGGGGTTTTTTTTAGTGTTATTCTTTTCTTGAAACTTAAATATGTTGCCTATGTTTAGATGTGGAACACAATTACATAAAAATAGATCTTCCTTTCAATAAGGAAAGCTCAAAGGCTTTTGTTCAATGGCAACTGATGAATGTAGTCAAAAGTTGGCTGCACTGGAGTGTAAGTACCTTGAGGTTATGTGCATTTTTCTGTTTTGGTTTAATTTACTTTATTTTGTTTTGTTTTGATTAACATCCCTATAACTTAGCACAGTACCTTACACATAGTAGAAATTTAATAAATGCTTGTTGATTAATTTATTAGTATAGACCTTGTCAGATGCAAATGATAAATCATTTATGTGGGCAAAAAGAGCTTCCAGACATTGTATCCCCAACTTTGAGGGGGGTTTTGTTTTGTGTTAGATTTTTTTTTCTTGCAGGACAATTGGGGTTAAGTAACTTGCCCAAGGTCACACGGCTAGGGTTTTTGTTTGTGTGTGTGTTAAGTGTCTGAGGGCTGATCCGAACTTAGGTCCTTCTGACTCCAGGGCCGGCACTCTACTCACTGCACCACCTAGCCGCCCCGGGGTTTGGTTTTGTTTTGTTGAAAACTCTACTATAACAGATGGGGCCAATAGAGGAAGCTATGTTGAACTTTCATTGAATATAAAATCTTATTCACATGTATCCAGAGATTATACTCTTATGAATGCTACTAGATAATTGCAGGAATGCCAACCTCTGCTTGTATTTATTGAAAATACCAGGGATGAAAGGAAACCATCCCAGGAAAAGCCCCATTTTATAAGAGTAAACCCAAGTCAGATCTCATTATGAGGTAGAATGTCTTCTTTGGAATACCAAAGTCCAAAGTGGAAGGTAATGCTTAGCAATTGGGGACAAATTGGAGAGTCCCAATCAGGGAAGGCTGCACAGAATCAAGAGGCACAGGTGTTAGTGAAACAACTATCAGATATATTCTTCCAAAACATAGTACCTTTTTTTTGTGGTGACAGGAAGCTTTCCTTACACCATTCTGGCTCTAGCATGATGAAGAAGCTGTGGGAGTGAATGCCTGCCCCTTTCTCGGATCCTGATTTATATTCTTACTATATCTCAAAAGCTCAGTCAGTATCTACTGTAACACTAAGAAAGTCAAACTACAGAAATCCAGGCTGTCTTGAAAAGTTTACAATGACATCGCCAAATGGTTTCATGATGGTGATTAGATTGGCCACAACAGAAATGGGGAGGTAGAAGTAGGAAAGTCACTGAAACTGAAATATTAGAATGTTATTTGGAAGATGACTTAAAGCAGACTCAATCTACTCAAATCTGCCCCACAAGCCAATGTATGTATCCCCCCTAGGATATTTTAAACAGTAAACTTGTATGACAATAGGCAAGTCACATAACCTCTCTGGACCTCAGTTTCCTCATCTGAAAAGTTAAAGGGTTGCACTAACATAGCCTTTTCTAGCTCTAAATCCATGATTCCTTGACCACCCAACTTTCTCTTGAACATCTTAATGATAAGTAATTGAATGTGCCTGCCAATGAAGCTTGTTTCATTTTTTAATGGGGCTAATTGCTAGAAAATTCTTTTTATTGAATTGAAATCTATCTCCCTGAAACTCAGTATCATGACTGGGAAGACCATCTACTTAACGGTTCAGCAGTCCAGCATACACCATGGGGTCATATTAAGCATTTTTTTTGCTTTTTGGAGGGCAATTGGGGTTAAGTGACTTGCCCATGGTCACATGGCTAGTTTTTGTGTTGTGTCTGAGGCCAGATTTTAACTCATGTCCTCTTGACTCCAGGGCCAGTGTTCTATTCACTGTGCCACCTAGCTGCCCCATATTGGGCATTTCTATTATAAAATGTTATTTCTAATTTTTTTTCCTAGCAAGGCCTTAACTGTCATATCCAAACCTCTTTCATCTTGAAGATTATGGCTCTCAACCCAATTAGTTCATTGACTGTCTTATCCAAGTCTCAACGTTCGATTTATTTTATCAGAGAAGGATACTAAAGATAATCTCAAGATCTTAGATTCAATTCTAAAATGGTTTAGGAAAGTAAAAAACAATAATCATAATAATAATAAGACAAAGTCAAAATTGGGAAAAAAAAATTAAAAGCCACCAAAGGAACAAACAAAAGCTTCTCTGCTCTATTACCATGAATTATATCCTTAACTAGTCAGAGCCTATAAATCTAGACTCTAACACACACATAATATAAAGTGTTTACAGTTTATGGAGTGGTTTCCCCAAATGAGATAATGTATCTAAAGTGCTTCCCAAATATTAAAGTACTCTACAAAGGTCAGTTATCATCATCATCATCATAATCATTTCATTCCTCTCATTTTTATGTTCAATATAGTTCCAATAGAAATGGTACTAGGAAAAATCACTTTCGTCCTTTCATGTTCAGTGTCAGTTCAACTCTTGAAAAATAATTTATTTTGGAAGGCATAAGTGAATGAAAGTATTGAGTTATATGCTTATCTTCCATATACTTACTGAAAGCATCTTTGAAACAACTCTAATAATATTCAAGGCAATGGGGACAATACCTACAGCCTCATATTCCAACCGTTTTACCTCTTTTTGTATCCCTAGCACTTAGCACAGTGCCTATCACATTGTAAATGCTTAATAAATTTCTATTACTTGATTATTTGGTTACATCTCTATATTTTGAAATTTTTTTAAATTCCTAATAACTCGGAGATTATGAGTACTTGGTATGGTAATGCCTAATAAAAACATTGTTCTTGGGTTTTATAGATTAATATTATATCTAGACTATTGTTGGCAACAGTTTTGTAGATAATAATTCTCTGGTTCCAGGACAGTTTATTGTTTGAATTCTCAAAGATAATTTTTGGTCTATATTTGTAGTTTAAGAGTTTCTTCTCTATTAATTTATGAAGAAGAACGCTGCCAGTGTATAATTCCAGCTACCAGATTACATCTTTCTATCTTCAATAAGTGCGAAATATTGGCTCCCTGGAATGATATATTATAGAGATTCTGCTCTTTTATGCATAATTCAGATTGATTAATAAATTCAGGTTCCTTAAGGATAACTTTCTGTAATATCAGGTGGCAATGACTTGGTCTTATATCAGTGATAAACATTGATCAAATTCCCACAACTAAGCCATTTATTTGACTCATGTCCACATTTTGTTAGTTGAGTTCATGTGGAGGTCACCCTTTTAGGGCCTCCTTATTCCACTCTTGGATCTTAGTTTTTTTTGTTTTTTTCATAGGCTCTATCCAGAGGTAAATCACCTTCAATTGCATTCAGTAAATCAAGAGGAGCATTTCTAATGTCAGTCTTTATGATTAGTCTGTGAAATGATGTCTATTTATTCCAGACATATTTCTGTAAGTTTTTACCCTGTCATCTTTTCTCTGATTATGACAAAGAACATCTATCAATCACCTTCTTCCTTTTTGACAAGGAAATATCAATCTTTCCACTGTTGCTTAAGGAGGAGTAGCCCTAAATTTGTTGTTGCTGTTGTTGTTGTTATCTCAAAAAATTGTAGGGAATAACTCTATTTCAGAGATGAAATAGCCAACATTATTAAGATTGTATCACTTTTCCAGGAATCACAAAGTAAGTAGTAGAAATGAGATCCAAATCCCTAATTTCAAAGTCAACATGCTGTCAATTATACTGAACAAGATAAGTGATCATCAGTGGCTCAGTGGAAATTCATCAGTAGTAATAATTCAAGGTCCAAGGCCATGATGAAGGGTCAGTGCTATCATCTACTGGCTATGTAACCTAGGATAAGGCTACTGTGAAGAAAGTGCTGACTTGATCACATATTTTGTAAGGTTTGGAATCAGAGTCTGTTACTGCAATTGTGAAAAAACTAGCCCTCTACAAATTATTATAATATTCACCTTGAACAGAAGTCAATAAAATTCAGATACACTTATTCTGATTCTGTCCATGCCTGATCATGCATGAATATCATGAATCAAAAATTATGCCTATGACACTACGAATTCTATTTATCTGATCTCTTTAATCCAGTATCGCTCAACTCGACTCCTTGCTGTTCCTCAAACCAGAAACTTCATCTCTTGGCTCTGGACATATGGCTGTCCTCCCACGCCTGGAATACTCTCCCTCCTTATCTCTGCCTACTACCTCCCCTAGTTTCCTTTAAATCACAACTCAAATCTCATCTTCTACAGGAAACCTTTCCCAAACTCCTTTAATTAGAATGCTTTCCCTCCCTTAATTATTTCCTATTTATTATTTATGTAGTTTCTTTGTGTATATTTGTTTGCTTATTATCTTGTTGTGAGCTCTTTAAAGGCAGCAGCTATCTATTGTTTCTTTTTGTATTCTGTGTGCTTAGCACAGTGCCAAGCTCACTTAATAATGTTTGTTGACTGGCTGATTTACACTATTTTTCCCCCTTCCTTCCTCCCCTCCTTCCCTCCCCCCTTCCTCAATAGGCTCAGAGCCTCAGGAATTTTTAATTCCCATTTGAATTTTCTTCTGTTTTTTACTAAGCAAATTGCAAGGAGCAACTTCTGATAATATGTTTTGGAGAGGAGTATATTAAGATTGTTCATGTCTCCACACATTAGTAGGGTGTATTCAGTTCTGTGAGACAGAGTTAGAGAAATAAGAGAGGGAGGAAGACAAATGGAAAAGAGGATAGAGGAATGGAAAGAGGGGGAAGAAGTCCTGTTAGTCCACATCCACAGAATATCACCATTCTCACCTCCTTTTTGGTCTTTTCTCACTAAACTCGGACTTCATAACATTGCACTGATAGTTCTCCAAGCCTGAGAATGGTCTTTCTCATCTCTTCTTAGATGGTTTGTCTTTCTTCAAGACGGACCTCAAATACTACCTTCTATAAGATGCATTCCATGGTCTGGCTAACTGCTAATGCCTTCCCCCTGAGCTTATTTTCCATCTATATACTTAGTTATTTAAATACTGTCTCACCTGATTAGACTGTGAACTCCCTGAGGGCAGGGAAATTTTTTTCTTCTTTGCTTTTTGCCTCTCTTTATTTCCCCAGTTCTTAGCTGAGGGCCCGACACAAAGTAAACTATTAAGAATTGCTTGCTGACACCATTTTCTATTCATGCGGCTAGTTACCCTAATTAAGATCCATACCATCTCTTCCCTAGATATTATTTAAATGGCCTCTTAATTATTTTCCTTGCTTTCATTCTCTCACCTTTCCCCATTTATCCATACAGTTACCAAACAACCTCTTTTAGAATCCCATTGTCAAAAAAAATCTTCAGTGGTTTCCCATTATCTCTAGTAAAGACTACAAATTCCTCAGACCCTCAGCACTGAAACCACTCTGCAATATGGCTTCAGTCTACCTTTATAGACACAATCATACTTCACTCTGTCATATGCTGTGCATTCCAGCCAAATCAGCCTGCTAGCTGTTCCCTAAATGTAGTGTTCTATGGACCAATTCCTGAACTTTCTTGTATAGTCATGGCTGGAATATGTGTTCTCATTACCTCTATTTTTTATTATGTTAAACTTCCTTCAATGCTCATCCCAAGTGATACTTCCTCATACTCCATCCCAACTTATTAACTTTCCTTCCTCAAATTGCTTTTCTGTTTTTACTTATCTACGTATATATATTGTATCTTAAGATTCTCCCTACCCCAGCCCCTGAAGTATAAGGTAATTCCTTGAGAGTAAGGACCAAATGGTCCTTTATGTTCTCAGTACCCAGCATTGTACTTTCCCTACATCACTGTATATTCAGTTGTTTAAACTGAAATGATAATAATCTGATGCATAGTTTTCCTATAATGTCAAATGTTGAGATAAAATGATTTTTCATATCTATACTAAGTTATAGAGTTGTAGCCTGCTAACTGTCCATATATACAGAGAACAAAAATTTTGTAAATGATTGGCAATCTTGGACTGCTGTTATACTCTGATTTCTAGGAGACCTTCAACCTAGACTTAGAATCATTGTAACCCCACATGTCACTTCTCATAGTTTTAAAAAAAATAAATGCCCAGTTCTCACAGTGGTTTGGGGGACATCACATTAAAACCCTCAGGGTCAAAAATGAAGAGATTCCAGGTCTTAAGCAACCAAATAAAGAATCATCTAGTATTTGATATAGAAATTAAATAATGCAAGTTGAATGAGAAGTAACATGGGGAAATGATTAGATTAGGATTAAGAAGACAGGATTTACTCCCTATTCTACTTGCTACATAAATGACTTTGGGTATGTCATTTCAATTCTCTGGGCTTTAGTTTACTCATCTGAAGTGGAAAGAGGAGCTCAGGGATCAAGCCCCACCTCTGAGCTTACTATCTATATATCTTTAGGCAAATAAATTAATTTCCACATACCTCAGTTTCCTCATCTTAAAAATGAGTAAATTAGACTCATATAACTCCTGAGTTCCCTTCCAGCTCTGTATCTAAGACAATATTAATAGATAATAGCTGCTTTAAAAAAAAGAAAATCTGTAATTGCATGGATAGTATAACTGTGAAGTTGTTTCCATAGATCTTTGTTCTCAGTATCCCATTGTTCTTGACTTTCTCTCTCTTTTTTTTTTCTTTTTGGAGGTGGGGGAGGCAGGACAATTGAGGTAAAGTGGCTTACCCAGGGTCACAAGGCTAGTAAGTGTTAAGTGTCTGAGGCTGGATTTGAACTCAGGTCCTCCTGACAGGGCCCAGGATCTATTCACTGTGCCACCTAGCTGCCCCTGCTCTTGACCTTCTTACAGAGTTTATTTGAATAACATTTTGTTATAGTAGTTTTTTCCTATTTAATATGATTTCACATTAGCCAGAAAAGAAACACCACTACTGCATTTGTCCAACACTGGAATTGTGAGTTGGATTTACTGGGGCTCATAAAAACATTTGCACTCTGCATGCATCTGGCATTGTGTACCATCCTTCAGACTCATCATAAAAGTCTTGCCAATCTTCTCAGGTTCAAGCACAAAAATCTATTGCATTCCCACAGAGCAATCAGAGGCTCCTTGTACTGAAGACCAAGAACCAGCTATAACCAAACTATTTATTCTGATATCTGTGCATGTTGGATGAAACCAGTGGTGAATCTGTAACCCTGCTGTCGTTGGTTCTGAATTTATTCTGTGCCTGAGAATCTCTCTTTTTCCCAGTCAGGTCAGAATTCAGTCATCCTTCCAAGATGCATTTATTTCCTCATTGGAAATGACCAAGTTAGCCCCAGGGCCTATTAAACATGTATGCCTTTTATGGCATAGATGTTCCCTGAGAATCTGACCTTTGGGGCCAACCCTGATGCATTCTTCCTGCTGTACACTGTGTGATAGTGCATCCCACTCTTTGTCATGGAAAGCACACATTGGTTTTTGACTTCATATGCTTCTCTTTTTACAGCATGCATAAAAATAGCTTGTGACTTCTGAAAGGGTAGACTCATAGAGGAGGTATAATGTTTCTCTTTGTCACCTTGTAGTGATGTCCTCTCACTTTGAATGGACCTATCATTAGCCAACAGCCAATTTGCACTGAATCTAGCCTTTGAATTTGGTTGTTGGAACAATTAAAAATTAAAAAAATAACAAAAATATGAAATAACTACAACAATATAAATCAGAAGAACAATCACAAGACAATTGAATGTTGCAAAATTACAAAACCATCTCAAACCCAAAGAAAAGCTATGAGAAGACACCTACATTGTCTCCTTTGTAGAGCGGAGAGGTCCTCAGGTATGGAACTGCATATATTTTCTGGTTTTTGTTTTTGTTTTTTAATGTCTTGATAAGTTTGTTTGATTGATTCTTTTCTCTTTAGTTTTTTTCCCTCTTTAAAATATTCTTTGTTACAGAGAAGGCTTGGTGGGGGGGGGGGGAGGGGGAGGGGGGACCAGAGGGAGAGTGCCGGGAGAGAGGGGGAGGGGGGAAGGGAGGGGTATAGAGGGAGGGTGTGGGGGGTGGGAAGGATGAGAAGAATACAAAAAAATTAAAGATGTGAAAACATAAAATATCCATAAAAATTTATTAGGAAAAACAAAAAAAAATAGTTTTCTTAAATAATTATCGACTTTTCCTTTTTGTTGTTATTGTTTATTTCTATGTTTCCTGGTTGTTATAGTACTGTGGTAAGATAGTTGAAAAAGGAGTTAAAAAGATTAAGTTTCAAATTGTAGCTCTGACACTTAGGCATCATTGGGCAAAGTCACTTAGCTCTCTGGGTGTACTTCTTCCTCTACAAAATATTGCTTATATTCTCCTTTACAGTCCTCCTCAGTTCAAAATCCCATGATCCTAAGAGAAACGTTATGGTATAACAGAAAGAGCATTTGATTTTTTTTATAAATGGACTTGTATTCAAAAGCCTTATGGTAATCTTGGTAATGACCTTTGCTATCTTTGCACTTCTGATTTTCAGTTTCCTCATCAATAAAAAAAATACAGATATTATTTATTTCATGGAGTTGGGGTGAAGAAAACTCTATAAATCTCAGGAAACCATTAGATTGTAAGCCATTATTATTCCAAGTAATATAGGCAAGTGAACATGGTCACTATTTCCTAAGAATAATTTTCTATTAATAATTTCTTAGAATAAGCAGTTTGTAAATAATTACTCCTAAGTCTAACTCTAAGGAAAATAGGGTAATAATCAATCGACAAACATGTAATAAGCACTTGCTATGTGCCAGACACTGTGTTAAATTCCGGGGATTAAAAGAAAACCAGTACCAAGCCTGTAGTCAGGAAGACCTGAGTTCAAATACGGCCTCAAACACTTACAACCTGCAACGTGGGCAAGTCACTTAACCCTGTCTACCTCAGTTCCCTCATCTGCCAAATGAGCTGGAGAAGGAAATGACAAACCACTCCAGCATCTCTGCCAAGAAAACCCCTAAATGGGATCCCAGAGACTTGGACACAACTGAAAAAACGACTGACAACAAAATATAGTCTCTCCTCTCAAAAAGCTCACAGTTTACAACATGCAAACGGCTATTTACAAATAAGATGTTTGTAGAATAAATTGGGGTTACTCTCAGAGGGAAGAGTCTGAGACTAAGAAGGGCTGGGAAAAGCTGCTTGCAGAAGAAAAGATTTTAGCAGAACCTTGAAGGAAGCTAAGAAAGCTAGGAGGCAGAGATGAACCATTGAAAATGTTACAATACATTTAAAAAGTGGCAAAGGTTGCAAAATAGAAACACAGAAATAAAACACATTCTCATTAAATGCAGTTGTTAACATCTTTGAATCACAGAGTCCCCTAGAATTGATGAGATAGCACCTATTAGAGTTATTATGAATTCATTATCAGGTCTTACAGTGATGTAAATGAATCGTTTTGATGGAATTAAGCACATTTAAAGAAACATACTGAATACCAAAGGACCACAAGGCAAGTCACTCAGTTTGGAAAAGTTATGCCTAATGTGGGGGATTAGCAGAGGCAGGAGAAAGATAAAGGAAAATATATATAATAATGATTCACATAGTTTTCCCAGAATTTTATATATAGGCCACCCAATAAGTTGATTTCTGGACTATTTTGTGCTTTTGGATGTCATGCAGAGATTTTTATATCACAATGGTGCTGTAGAAAATGCACTGGATGAAGAGTCCTCCCCTACACAGAGTTCTGGTTCTGTCACTTTCTCCCTATGTGACCTTCTTCTCTCTGGCCCTCAATTTTCCCATCTATAAAAGGAAAGTGTTAGACTAGGTGGTCCTAGAAGTTCTTTCCTATTGTAATCACCTAGGTGAATGAGAAGGTTAAGCGTTTATAATTAAAGTTCCTGTTATACTCATGTCAAGGCATGGACACTATACTCTGCATTTTGGTGTGGAAACAGTAGAACTGTCCCCGTCTGCCTCTTCATTGCTCCCTTCTTTCCTGAAATCTAATCTCAGAATACAACATTTTAAGAAGTTATATTCTGAGGGATGTGTCCAAGTATCAAGAGATCATATGTAAAGTATAGTCAGTCTGTTTGTCAAGTTCCAATGACATGATATAAAATAGACGATAGTCTCTATGGCAGTTTCAGGTCTTAATGAAAGGTGGAACTGAGATTATAACAGCCCATTATTGTATGCCTTTGGGAAGCAGAATAACACTTTTTAGTAATGAGAAATTATCCAGATTAGAATGGTATCAGCTCATTAACCAAAGCTAACCCAAGAAACCAGTTAGAAGAGGTTTCTTCTATATAGCCAGGTTTGGTAGGGATTTTCAGGTTAGTGACCCAATACGGAAAAAAAAAATAAGGATTCAATATTATATTAGAAATGCTGGCTATCGCAATGTTATATAAGATATACAAAGTTACATGAGAAAGATATGTAAGTTATATATCTGTGTGTGTTATAGATATATAAAGTTATATAAGATAAGAAAAATAAATTGAAGGAATAAACATGGGCAATGAGAAAATAAAATTTGATTTTTCCAGATGATATAATGGTATGTTTAGAGAATCCTAGAGAATCAACTAAAAAACTAGTCAAAACAATTAAAGCAAAGTTGCAGGACATAAAATAAACCCATACAAATCCTCAGCATTTTGGGGGCGGCTAGGTGGCGCAGTGAGTAAGAGCGCCGGCCTCGGAGTTGGGATGACCCGAGATCGAAACCGGCCTCAGAAAATGGGCACCCACACATAAATAATGACTGGCCGTGTAACCTTGAGCGGGTTACTTAACCCCAATTGCTTATAAAAAAAAAAAAAAACAAAAGCAAAAACAAACAAATCCTCAGCATTTCTATATATTACCAACAAAACCTATCAGGAAGAGATAGAGAAATTTTACTAAAATAATTTCAGACATTATAAAACACTGGGGAGCCTACCTGCCAAGACATATTCAGGTTCTATATGAATACAATTACAAAATAGTCTTTACACAAATAGAGATCTACATAATCAGAAAAATATTAATTACTCATGGGTAAGCTGAACCAACATAATAAAAATAGCAATACTACCTAAATTAGTTTATTCAGTGCCATACCAAAATACCCCCCCAAAATGCTTTCTAGAGCTAGAAAAAAAAATAATAGCAAAATTCATCTGGAGAAACAAAAAATCATGAAGGGAATCAATAAAAAACAATTAAGGAAGGGTGTCTAGTACCACCAGTTCTCGAGCTATACTCCAAATCATTAATCACAGGGAAAAAAAAAATTGTCCCTGGATAAGAAACAGAGTGGTGGGTCAATGGAATATATTAGTTATACAATATACAGAACCGAATGAAAAGAGTAGCCTAGTGTTTAATGCCAGCTATTGGGAAAAGAACCATTTGACAAAAACTTCTAGGAAAAAATTGGAAAGTATTCTGACAGAAATTAAACAAAGATCAATATCTCACACCACATGCCAAGATAAATGGGTACATGATTTAGATATAAAGGATGAAGCTGTAGGAAAATTAGGAAAACATCAAATAAATTACTTGGATATAGGAAAAATTCATGATAAAACAAAAGATAGAGAGTTCACAGGAGATAGAATGGGTAGTTTTGATAACATGAGTTTTAAATTTTTTTGCACAAACAAAACCAATGCAGCCACAATTAGAAGAAGAGAAACTGGAGATAACGTTTATAGAGAATTTCACTGATAAAGGTCTCATTTCTCAAATATATAGTAAACTGAGTCAAATTTATAAAAATAGGATCCATTCCTCAATTGACAAATAACCAAAGGATATGAAGTTTTCAAGAGGAAAAAATCAGAAGTATGAATAGTCATGAAAAATTTATCTAAACAACTGATAATTAACAAAATGCAAATGAAAACAACTTTGAATTACTGCCTCACACCCATCAGATTGGCTAAGATGATGGAAAGAAATGAAAAATTCTGAAAAGAATGTGAGCAAAATGGGTACACTAATGCACTGCTGGTGGAGCTATGAACTAGTTTAGCCATTCTGGAAAAAAAATTTGGAACTAGGCCCCCCAAAGCTACAAAACAGTGTATAAAACTAGGCCTGTACCTCAAGGAGATGAAAGATAAAGAAAAAAGAATCCACATGTACATATATATTATAATATGTGTATATTATATATATAATATACATATATAATATATATATATATATATATGGCAGCTCATTTCTTGGTGAAAGAGAATTGGAAACTAAGGAAATGCCTATCAATTGGGGAATGGCTGAACAAGCTACATAAAAATGATAAAATACTATTATGCTGTAAGAAATGATGAAGGGGATAGTTTCAAAAAATTCTAGGAAGTTCTATATGAACTGAAGCAGAATGAAATGACCAGAAACAGAAAAACAAATTACACAGTAACACTAATATTTTAAATATAATCAATTATGAAAGAAAGACTTAGTAGCTGTTCCACCACAATTCCAAAGGACTCATGATGTAAAATGCTATCTTCCTCCAGATAGAGAATTTATGAACTTAGAGTGTAGACTGAAGCATATTTTTTTCTCTTTCTCTATTTTTCTTCTTTTTCAGAGGGTTTAGGAAGAACATGTATGATACAGAGATATATTTTGCATGACTTCATATTTATAATGAGTATCATATTTCTTGCCTATTCAGTGGGTGAGAGTGGGGGTAAAAGGAGGAGAGAGAGAGAGAGAGAGAGAGAGAGAGAGAGAGAGAGAGAGGGGGGGGGGGGGAGGGAGAGAGAAGAAAGAGAGCTCTCCAGAGAGAGGGAGACTGGAACTTGAAATTTAAAAAAAAATATTTAAAATAAAAAAACCTATCAAAAGAAAATGTAAGAAGAATAAGATATTTTGTTTCTTCCCCTCTCTAAATCATTAAATATCAATCAATTCACACCCAATTATTAGTGCTATGTGCTGGGTATTCTGTTACGTTATATGGATACAAATACAAAGAATGAAACAATTCCTACTCTCAAAGAAAATGCATTTTACCATAAAGGTAAGAAGTATTTCTTCAGAATTTCTAGGTTACAACTGAAGAATGATGAACTAGTAGTTAGAAGTTTTAGTCGTACTCTCAGCTCTCTTAGCTTTGGGACCTTGGACAAATCCTTTAATCTTATAAGGTCTTAGTAAGTATCTGAGACCAGATTTTAACTCATAAAGGTAAGTCTTCCTGCCAAACATAGAGTTTTGTATTTTGTCCTAGAAGCAACAATGAGTCACTGAAACTTTTTAAGGAGGGGCTTGACATAGGAAGATCTTTGCTTTGAGAATATTAATTGGATAATTACATATTGGTAATATGGAGCAAAGTGAGGTGAGGCTGCATGAAGGTAATCTAATTAGGATACCATTTCAAATCTAGTTGAGATGAAGTGAATGCTAGATTTAGGATAGTTGTGATGTGAATGAAGAGATGGGGAAAAATATGGTAGATACTGAGGAGATAGAATCTATCAGACTTCTTAATCAATTGTGTATGGGGTTGAGACTTAGAGTAATTTGAACACAACGACAACTCTAAATCTAGACCCATTTTCACTAAATTACTGTACTTCACTTGCTATAACCAATCTTCTGATGACTGGCTTCTCCAAACTTAGAGAAACTAGGCCTCAGACAAAACAGATTCATGGTCTATTCTTTGTAAGACTCATTGTTTTGTTCACTTATGTCTGACTCTTCATGACCCTATGGACGATATTGTCCAAGGAGTTTTCTTGGCAAAGATACTGGAGTGGTTTGCCATTTCCTTCTCCAGTGGATTAAGTCAAACAAGGGTTAAATGACTTGACCAGCATTACAGAGCTAGTAAGTGTCTGAGGCCAAACTTGAACTCAGATCTTCCTGACTCCATGCCCAGTGCTCTGTCCACTGATCCATGTAGCTGTCCCTTAGTACTGCTATGCCATAATTAAATCCTGGAATATATTTTAGTAGAGGAAAAATTAACATGAAAGCAAATAAATATGCTAATGTTCTTTGTAAAATTGTTTTGTTTGCTACCCTAATCTCACCCCCCTCACCCCCCTCAAGGAGAAGCTAAATAACCACTTATTTAGAGAGAGTGGATACAGGGTATCAGGTACAGTTGGACTAGATGGCAAAGAAGGCATTTTTCACTCCTGAGATTGTCATTCCATAGTAATCCTTCTTTCTGGCTTGCAGTATAAATTTGCTCAGAAAATCTTTTCTTCACAAGCAGTATGAAGATACACTATAGCCTTGGTCCAGGTCTAATTATCACAAATTAAATCAGCAGAGTATGGTGATTATCTACATGAAAATCTGTAGCATCATCATCGTTTCATCTTCTTTACTTTACATAGGTACCGCCTCTAAAAATTCGAGTATCACTCACTTTTGCCTTCTCCTCATGTAAAAAGCAAACTTGCCTTGTGGCACATCTACAAGGGAAATGAAAAAGGAGCATGTCTGCTAACCCCAATTTTAAAAGAAGAGTAAACTGAGAGCCATCTGGGTTCAATAATTTGCTCATGGAGCAGAGGGGGAACTGGAAATGTAATCCAAATATTGTTAGCTCAAAGCAGTAATTTCTATTTAAAAACAAAACAAAACACTGTCTCACTTGTACTGCTGATCCAGGGAATACTGTAGACAAGGAGAATAAAATGCTGATGATTAAAAAAACATTTATGTGTGTATACTCATATATACACATATATATACACAAATACATATACATATGTGTATTTACATATATGTATGTGTGTATATTCATGTATGTATGTATTATGATCATTAGAAACCAAGAATACTCCGCTCCAATTAGGAGCTTTGACTCTCACTGGGTTTTTTTCTCTGTTTTAAGCTAAGAGAAAGAAAATGGTGTGCTCCCTTGCCTAGGAAAGGTCTCACCCATTATTGACTGGTAATAAGGGAGTTTTCAAAAGACACTCAACTTCTGATACTTATTCAAGAGCTGGTGTTTGAACTGCAAGGATTGCTGACCCTGCTGTTTAGTCCCCCTGTCACAAACTAAAGTAGAACATGATAGACCATGTCAGTCCATTATGTTTTCAATTCTACACCAGATGTCACTCTGGGCCCCTAGCTGTCATTCAGTTTGTCTCTCTCAGAGGATGCTGTCTGGGCTCTGAGTAGGATGGCAAGGAGAAAAGAAAACCATCAGTGGCAGATCCTTGATTAAAACTTCCTTCTCTATGATTTCATTCTGAGGTATTATGCAAGCATGGATAGAACACACTAGAGGATTTCCTCTCCTTAAACAATGGGATGTCATTGTCTTCTGCATAAGAAATGGTTAATGGTTTTCATTTGGAATGACAGTGAGAGAGTGAGAAGAGTCTGTCCTAATTATCTTTCACTTCCTTTTGATCCAGGCATTTGTTGCTATTTCCTGTCAACAGAAAGTATCCCCATAACCCAAAGCTGTAGAAGCACTATTGTTTTACTATTTAGAGAAGAATCCTCATTGTTGCTCTAAGAATTAAATTGTTTTCTTTTTCCTGTTGTGAATTTTTGTTGAGTTATTTCAGTCGTGTCCAATTCTTTGTGACTCCATTTTCAGGTTTCCTTGGTAAAGATACTGAAGTGGTTTACCATTTCATTTTCCAGCTCATGTGGCAGATGAAGAAACTGAGACAAACAGGGTTAATTGACTTGACCAGGGTCACACAGCTAGTAAGTGTCTGAGGCTGAATTTGAACTCAGAAAGATGAGTCTTTCTGGTTTTCAGCCCAGTTTTTTATCTACTGTGCCACTTCACTGTCCATTCCTGCTGTGAATAGGTACATGAATAATGTATCTATTGGGTTAATGTGATAAATAGACTGTGCTGAGAGAGAAGTAGTTCCCAGAACAAGGAAGTTAATGATCCTGTCCATGTGCTGTCCTTGTTGCATCACCTCACTTTTGCTGAAACCACAGGACTGAAGCAGGTTAGAATTTTACTTCCTACATTCAGTATAGGCACTACATTTGAGGAAGGACAGTGACAAACTATGATATTTCTAGACCAACATGGTGATAATGCCAGATACTATTCTCTTCTTGGATCAGTTTAAGGGGCTGGGGATAGTTAGCATAGAAAAGAGAAGAATGAGAGAAGAGTATAGTTTACCTTAAGTAAGTGTTATCTACATGGGAATAGATTGGCCTGGGAGGTAACGTATTCCGTATTTTAGAGGTAGCATGGAGTAGTGGGTTATGTTATGGACCTGGAGTTACAAAGACTGGGATTGATATCTTGCCTCATTAACCATATGACTCTGGCTAAGCCACTTACCTTCTCTCAATATTCATTTCCTCATTTGTAAAATGCTGGTAACAATAATGCCTACTTAACAAGACTACTTGAGCATCAAATTATATCAAGTATATGCAAAGTGCTTTGTAAATTCTACATTGACATATAAAGTACATTTTTTTCATCTTCATTTAGAGGTTGGGTGATTATTTCTTCTAAGTTTTAGAAGGGTTTTCTGCCTTAAGTAAAGGGGGGTGGTCTAAGATATGTATAGTTATCTTATAAAATCATGAGATCATAGGATTTAGAGGATAAAGCAGCCTTAGAGATGAGCTAGTCCAATGACTCATTTTATAGATGAGGAAACTGAGGAATAGACAGATAAAAGACATGGCAAAAGTCACACAGATTTAGAGCTGAGGTGGAAACCAAGGATGGGATTTGAGTGAAATGGACTATAATACCACAGAAGGAGCACTTGATTTAAAGTTAGAAGACATAGGCATGAATGATGGTCACCCCTTTATTCCCAGTATTTTGCTATAAAGACTTGGGTTAGAATCCTGCCTTATATAATTATAAGCTGTATGACTTTGGTAACTCACCAGAAAGTGTTGGCATAAATATTTTTGTACATATGGGTCCTTGTAATGTTCATGAGAGTTGAATATCTTCCCTAACCATTGATAGGCCTCATGCGGAGCCCAACAAGGGAAGCTTGATTAGGGGAGGTTTGTTTTTCGGGAAGGACCAGACTTACTTTGTAATTAGGCAGTGATGGTTGTGATGCCCTCTGACCCTGAAGAAGTATATATATACTTTGAGCTTAGCATTTTGTTTTGGGGCTCACTCATTAGAGGAGTGTTTGTGTGATTTGGCCAGATGAGACTCTGGGTAGCCATTAAGAAGGCACCTGACTTTGAAAACCCATATGTTGGTGCTTCTTTCTTTGGTAACTATAGATGTATGTAATGGTCAGACAGTTGTATCTGTCTGTTGATCTGTGATGTATGTATTATTTGGTCAGATGGTTGGTCTTCATGCTTTTATTTCTACTTATAATTTCTTTTTGCATTTTCTCTGAAGTTCAGGGTACTGATTTTTCCCCCTGAACATAGTAAATTATATATATATATATATATATATATATATATATATATATATATATATATATATATATATATGTTTGATTAAAGTAAGATTGTTGACCCCTTTTGAGTTGCTATCCTTTAGAAAAGCAGATCAAAGAACATGTGCTGGCAGCCAGCAGCTATAAGTGACATTGCTGTTAGAGTCCTTTCTCTCTGTCTTTGACTTCTTAGGAGAATATTAACTATTAGTAATACAGATAGATCAAAAGAAATAAAGCTATGTACAGTTTAGAAATTTTTTTGAGTATCATCAAAATTGTTTTATAAAAAAGTACCAGTACAGCTCTGTAGCCTGTGTATTAGCATTTTTGTAATCCCCTAATTTCTCCCAACAATTGGTATTTTCCTTTTCTATCTTGTTTTCCAGTCTAGTGTGTGAGAAATAGAAACTCAAGAAAGTACACTCTTTCTAACCTCCAAGTATAGGAAGTAGTAATACTTTAAAAAAGATAAACAGAATATAATGAAACTATAATTACATAATTCATTGACCATTTATTAAGCACTTTTTATGTATGTAAGTGCCATACTAGGAGCTGGGTATACAAAGATGAAATGGCAAAATTCTTTCTCCTAAGTGACTTATTACCTTATAATAAATTCAAAGTGCTACAGTAATAGATGAGAAAGAGATCATTACTGACTGGAAAGACAAGAAAATATTCTCGGAGCCAGCATGCCTTGTTGACTGTTCCAGAGTACTCAAACTTAAATCTTTCATCTCTTACTTAAAGCTGTGTAAATCCAGCAAGTTATTTCAACTCTACAAGTCTTAGTTTCCCCATTTCCCCAAATGAGTGTAAAACCTGCCTCATAGGGTTTTTGTGCAGATCAAACACACACACACACACACATGCACACACAGTGCTGGGTAAATTTTAGAGTATCTGAACTATTACAAAAGTCATCTAATTATTTTCCCTGCCTTGTCCCACCGCTTTCCAATCTAATCCTTCACAGAGCTGCCAAAATGATTTTTCCTAAAGTGTACTTTTGAAAATGTCACTTTATTTCTCAGGAAACTCCATTGACTCCCTATTATCTCTAGGATCAAATATATGGTCGCTTGTGTGGCACCTAAAACCATTCATAATCTGTTCCAAACATACATTTTCAGTCTTATTATTCATTACTCCCTTCTAGAAATACCAGTAGCCCATCAAAGTTGCCTCCTTGTTATTCCTCATACATGAAACTTGATCTCTCATTTCCATGCCTTCACACTGACTTGTTCCTCACTCCTAGAAAGTACTTCCTCCTCATCTTCATCTTTCAGAATCCCTAATTTTCTTTCAGGGCTGAACTCAAACATTCCCTTTTACACATGGTTGTTGTTCTTATTGTTTTGTTGGTCATTCATTCTGGGAGAGGACTGGGACATCTTGGAGGAGATGCCACAACACATAAGTGAATTGGATTTGAGGGAGGTAGGGCTGTGCAAAATCACCAGCCTCACTTTATCCTCTGGAGCCATCTGGGTCCAGTGGCCAGATATACATCAGGATGACTGGAAATAGATCCAGGTACAATGAAAGACCTTGGCCTTTTAAAGCTAAGGAATTTAGCAGGTCTAAGTTTTACTGAGGCAATGCCCATTCGTTGATTAAGGCTAGATTAAAAAAAATATTGAGGCAAAGAAATCTCTCTTTAACATAGTCCAGGGAAAAAAAATGTGTCTGTATGTATATGTATATATGTGTATATATGTATATATGTGTATATGTATATACACACATGTGCATTATTATATATGTATATAGATGTATGTGTAGATGTATATGTCTGTGTATATGTATTGTATATATGTATATGTGTGTATACATACATACACATGTGTGCATTGTTTTATATGTGTGTATATGTGTGTGTATGTATATATATATATATGTATATATCTTTCTACCAAGTAGAAGTAAGAAAATATGAGAAATAATGAATGCAGAAACAACAGCTAGGCCATGTACTCATGGGCTATATTACTGTGGCTCTGATAAGGATAAAGGCCTGAGGCCTCTCACCTCACTAAAGATTTTTAACAGTTCTTGTCTCTTCAGTGTAAATAGGAATTGTTTCTGTTTTGGCAGATACCCTAAGCAACTTCCCTTCTACATAGTCCTTCCCTGATTCTCCAAATGACCTTGTATCCCAAATGACCTTGTATCCATTTTGTATAAACTTACATATATCCATTTTGCCTATCAGCTTCTTGAGGGTTGTGTTGAGTTCTTTTTAAGTTATGTCTGACTCTTCATGGTTACATCTGGGGTTTTCTTGACAAAGATACTGGAGTGGGTTTGCCATTTCCTTTTCCAGTTCATTTTACAGATGAGGAAACTGAGGCAAAGACAGTTTAGTGACTTATACAGAGCCACACAGATAGTAAGTGATTGAGGTTGACTTTGAGAAACTGCTTTCTCTTCTATCTTTGTATGCCCAGTGCCTAGTACTGTCCTTGGCATGTGGGAAGTAGGTGCTTTGAAAATGCTTCTGGATTTATAGATTGATTAAAAGCATTATATAAATATTAGTTGTTGTTATTATCATGGGAAAAGAAATTCCTGAGCTGGACTTTGAAGGATCAGTAGGATTCAAACAGTCATGGATGGAGATGTAGTCATTAGAATGGGTGAGAGGTATTCCATATTTATATGCCCAGAAGAAAAAAAAGATTCAAAATTAGCAGCTCCTCAGTACTGTGTTGTTTTTAACACAATGTGATATGAAATGAGTAGCATAAATCCTGAGTATCAAGTTTAATCTCTAGGGGATGACATGGAAGTGTCACACCTGACTTTCTCTTAGGGCACGGTGCTATGGTATTGGAGATGTTAGAGCTCTCACAGTATCAAAGACCTGTTTTGAAAGAGATAACCTAAGAGGAAATAGCATTTGAACCTGAAGCTAGAACTGGAAATTCTGCCCCGATTTGGAAATTGTGTCTGAAAAAAAAAATAAAAACAAAAAACCCCAAACTTGTGAACAGAGATATTGTCATAGCCCTGAACTTAATTACCATGTCTGAGTCAGTGAGCCATTCACTCAAGTATAATCTATTGGAAATGACTTTAAATAAGTGCTCTTCTCCCTCCCCCAATGATCTATCTATCCTAGGCTAAACAACATAAAATTCCACCAAGTCAGATTTCTTTTGGAGGAAGTTTTTGTTTCATTTTGTTTTGTTTTAAGGTTCTTTGTCTTTATTTTTTGAGGAGCAAATCCCCTCAATTACTGTAAAAATGTAAATGTGACATTTCTCTTCATTCTTGGTCTCCCACCCCTACCCCTACACTTGAAAACAACCTGTGTTCTCCAGTGCACTCTCAGTCTCTCTGTCTCTCTCTGTCTCTGTCTCTCTCTCTCTTTCACACACACACACACACACACACACACACACACACACACACACACACACACACCCCTGAGAACTAATTTCCCTTTGGTCCTCCTCATCCTCTTCTGAGATGTGGAAATTAGATTCAGAGCCATGCTCAATCTACTGCTATTTAATATAGATATTCCCACCACATAGGTGAAAGCAAAAGTGAGGAATCTCTTTCTCTGAAGGTGACCAAAAATCATTCCAGGGAAACTTGGATAAAGGTCCAAGCTACAGAAGACAGTGGGATAGATAGATAGATAGATAGATAGATAGATAGATAGATAGAGATAGAGAGATAGAGAGATAGATATGGATTTGTTACCTCAGAATTTGTGGGTTGTTCTTCTAATTTAGGCCTATGTGATGCTTCTCCATTTCTTACTGTAAATCTTCCTCAGAGGAACTTCTTAGTCATATCAAGGCTTTCTACTTAGTCTTGATATTTGGCAGGGTGCTGGGAGGGAATTTTCTGAATAAAGAGGTGGTAATGTGCTATGCAATTTTTCATACGTTGTCAGAGGCAGTTGCATGAGATTGTTGGGTTTTTTGTTTTGTTTTTATAAACAGGTTTCTATGGGGGTTGGGGTATATCAGGGAGTGACAGCATTGTAAAAAAAAAAAAAAAAAAGCACCGACCAAATGATTAAAATATTTATTTTGCATGCACGAATGGAGCTCCCTGGCATTACAGATATTATTCCTCAGTTTTATTCTATAAATAGCTTGTTTTCTTTTCTGGCTTTGTATGTCCTGAGTCAGGACTGGGGAACCTGCAGCCTCCAGGCCACATGTGCCCTCTAGGTCTTAAGGTCCTAAGGGCCTCACTTGAGCACCTAAACATGTGACCATGAGGTCAGAGGTTCTCCACTTTTGTGTGATGAATCCTGCCTCTACCCTTATGATATCTGTGACCTTGGCCGAGTCAACTAACTTCTCTTACCCTCCATCTCCTACTTTGAAAATAAGGAAGTTGGAACACATAGCTGAGATCCCTCCTAGCCTTACACCTCAGGATCATTTAGGTGTGTTTTCTTTCTCCTTGTATGTGGAAGCTGTCATTGGTAATATGCCACCATCTGCTTATACTCGCCATATCCATTGCTCTTTGATTCACCTGCAATTTTGATTATTCTAAAATTGTGGTATTCTATAACTTGATGCTACCTATCATCACCAGGAGAATATTGTTGCTTTAAAAATGGGCTTTTTTATAACAGACAACAGCAGTTTAGTATCCTTTATAGAACTCTTTATTTCCCCAGATATGAGGCACCCTGATATTTTCATTATGCTTAGATTAGTTCATTATCCTTCTATAATGTCTATTAAGTGTGTGCTTAAGAAGATATATGTCTGTATATATGTGTCCACACATATGTGTGTTTTTTTAATTTATTAATGAAAAATTCAGTGGATAGCTCTTGAATTGCATGTCTGAACCTGTGCAATATTCATTGTTCATTTCGTTTTTCCTATGTAGATGGTTAGGATAATCTTTTTTGAATGAATATGAGTCATATTGTGCAGGCTTCTTTAGTGTTACAGAACAGTGTCATAAGTGAACTTCAGAACAATGTCATAAGTGAAAAGAGATATCTAGTAAGCCTTTTATTGATAGGGGGAGGGATAAGAAAACATTTATATAGGGCCTACTATGGGCAAGGCACCGTGCTAAGTGCTTTCATAAACATTACGTCATTTTAGTCTTACAACAAATCTTCAAGGCGAGCCCTATTATTATCCTCATTTTAAAGCTGAAGAAATTGAGGCAAACAAAAGTGAAGTGATTTGGGTCATGTGGCTAAGAAGTTTCTGAGGTCTAATTTGAACTCATGTCTTCCTGACTCTAGGCTCAGCATTATCCACTGTTCCACCAGCTGCTTCTGGAATTATATGTTGAATTATATTTCTCCTTTGAGGATCTATTTCTTACTTTAATGAATAACTTGAGGCTATTTAGATAAGGTCATTCTTCTGTTTTCTTCATCTCATTACCCTCCTTGACATCATCCCCCAGTCTACCCTCCTTTCCCAAATCTCTGACAAAGAAGTAGCCCTTCCCCTTGGTAAAGTGAGCCTTTCTAACATGTGTCCTTGATCCTGTCCTCTTTCATGTTATTCAGCAGACTGCATCCTTAAATCATTGCTGCCCCCTACCACCAACAAATCAACAATCCTCCTATCTACTACTTCCTTCTCTATAGCCCTCAAATAGGCCTAACTTTCTCCCATTCAGTAAAAAGCTTTCACTAGACCCAATCATCCCCACAGGGAATCAGCTTAAATAACTCCTCCCTTTCTCAACCAAACTTTTTTTTTAAGCTGTATTCACCAGTTGCCTCTGTTTTCTCTCCTTTAACTCATAGCTCCGTCATTACAACCTGGTTTCTACCCTCATTACTCAACTGCAACTAATCTCTCCAAAGCTATCAACAATCACTCAATCTTAAAAGTTGATAATCTCTTCTCAGTTCTCATTTTGTCAACCTACTCTCTACATTTAGCAGCAGATTATTGTATATTAATACATGTATATGAGTATATATGTGTGAGTGTGTGGACAGAAACTGAACATATATATACACTCATACAGATGTGCACACATACACACATATGTCTATATGTGTATATATCTTGTGTATATGTGTATATATCTATATATTTACATTTACATACATAAATATATATACATCTATATAAAACATATAAATATTAATATACATTTAAAACACACACATATACATAGCTTCTTACCTTCATTATCAATTTCCTATTGGGCTTTTCAAACAATACATCCTGGTAGCACCTCAAACTCAAGAAATTCAAATGAACTAATACTTTTCCCCCAAAATTCACCACTGTCTTTGAAACTTCCCTATTTCTGTCAAAGATACTACCATCCTTCCATCTCCTGTATTTATAAATTCACATCATCCCAATGCTTCATTATCTGCCACCCCATTGCCATATCTGGTCATTTTTATCTTTATATCATCTCTTGTATCAGACTCATTTTCTCTTTTTTTGCTTTTTTTTTTTTTTGGAGGACAATTGGGGTTGTGACTTTCCTAAGGTCACATGGCTAGTTTTTTGTGTTAAGTGTCTGAGGCCAGATTTGAACTCAGGTCCTCCTGACTCCAGGGCCAGTGCTCTATTCACTGTGCCACCTAGCTGTCCCCAGACTCATTTTCTCTATTCACACATCCACTAACATAGTTCATTGTCTCGTCACCTCCCACCTAGATTATTGTAACAGTCTCCTAACTTTTCCTCCCTGTCCCAAGTTTCTCCCCACTACAGTCTATTCAATATACTGTTGCCAAAGTAATTTTACCTAAGCACAAATTTAACCATATAACTCTTGTAGTCACTCAATTCCAGTGGCTTCTTATTACTTCTCAGGTAAAATATAAACTCCTGTATTTGGCTTTTTAAACTCTTCACAAAATCTAACACTAGCCTCTCCAGCCTCACTAACATTATTCCCTTTCCCACACTTTTCAATCCAGCCAAACTGGCCTTTGCCTTGCTGCTCATATATAACCTTCAATTTCCCACCTCTATAGCTTTTCACACTGGCTATCTCACATGCCTGGAATGAACCATTCCCTTTCCTCTGCCTCACAGAGTCCCTCTTTTTCTTTCAGATGCAGCTTCAGCCCCATCTTCTAAATAAAGCCTTTCCCTGGTTCCTCCATTTGCTGGTGCCTTCCTTCCCTAGTTTCTAACTACTTTGTATGTATTACTATTTATGATTATGTTTTACTTTATGTTTATTCTTTGTATAGGTATGTATGTGTGAGCACCTAGGCATGTATGTGTATGTATGTGTGTTTATTGTCTTCCCCAGTAGGAAGTAAACTCTATGCAAGTAGGGATTATTTCCTTCATTGGATTTGTATTCAAAGCACCAATCACAGTGCCTAACATACAGTGGGCACTTCATAAATGCTTGATGATTGACTGAGTCATTGAATAATTGCATTTTTCCAATAGTGTGTATTATACAGATTGGAGTAAAAAAATAATTGCATCTACTGATATTTACTGAAATTAAAATGTGGTAAAAACTAACATGTTTGTGCTAGGTGGGAAACAACATCAAAGTCATTTTGTTCCTGGCAGATATGAATATTAAAGATTGGAATGGGGGCAGCTAGGTGGCACCAGCTCTGGAGTCAGGAGGCCCTGAGTTCAAATGCGGCCTCAGATACTTGACACACTTACTAGCCCCGTGACTTTGGGCAAGTCACTCCAAAAAGCAAAAACAAAAACAAAAACAAACAAACAAAAAAAACAAGATAGGAATGTACACAAGGGACTCTTTGGTTTCTTCTTACTTCATTTGTTTAACAAAGAATACCTTGGGGGAAAGCCATCTTCACCTCAGCTTGCCATACCTTTACTACATAGTTTGAGGGAAAGAGTGACTGACATAAATTTTTAAAACACTGACTAAAAATCCAGAATTTAACAGGAAGAAGGAGTTTTTAAGCCCCAACTCAGATCATTACCTCTAAAGGAGAACTTAGCCTTGCCACGGGAGAAAGGAAGCTGAAACATAGACTGAATCTTTTCCTCAATCTTCTGCTAAGCACAGATGTTGACAAGTTGAGGTAACTCATGTTTAAAATTAAGTGCTAAAAGACCATTTACAACTAAAGACCTCATCAGAGAGATGTACTGTACTAGATGGTTGCTGAGGGCAACAGATGGACCTTAAGAGGGTTGAATAATTGAAGTCAAGCAGATTGTAGAAGATGGTAGCCATGATATCATGGGAGATACCCAGCAAAGAAGACAGAACGAAAGCAATATAGTCAATGAAAAGTGAAGATGAGATACCCAATAAAGAGACTTGGCCACATGGGCTCCTCCTGGTAGTTGCCCCATTTGTATATGTACTCTGGGCATCCACATTGTATGGATGTTGTTCCACAGAGTATCAGGAACCTGGCATAGATTATCTGGCAGATCACAAGTGAGAACATTCCAGGTATTACCAAGAAATATCCATAGAAGATAAGGTAACTTTAATGGTTTTGTTTTGAGGATTGTTATTGTTGTTTGGCAGAGATTGGCATGACCGGGAGGCAGGAAAGGCACAGATCTGATTGTTGTGAAGTAAGAACTTGTTGTTTTGTTCCAGCTCTGTTGCCTTTAACTTTAATTGGTTTTCAACAGTTTAAAAAAAATCATAAAGGCAGCTGGGTATAGTAGATATATGTGTTAATTGCTTTATAAATTTTACAGCACTGAGTGTTGGCTATTGCTATTAGTAGTGGCATTCATATTATTATTAACATTAGCAGGACAGGAAGAGGAAGAAAATAAGCATTTATATAATGTCTGCTATGTATCAGGCTCTATGCTAAGTGATCTACAAATATCCTCTCATTTGGTCCTCACAATAACCTTGCAAGATAGGTATTAATATTATCCCCATTTTACAGTTGAGGAAACTGAGACAAACAGTTTAAGTAACTTGCACAAGGACACACAACTATCAAATGTCTAAAGCCACATTTGAACTCAGGTCTTCTTGACTCCCATCCCAATGCTCTCTCTACTGCCACCAGCTGCCTCGTTATTACTATTATAATGTTGTGGTTTGAATCAGGAGGAGCTAGAATCAGAACCCCTTCTGACATTTGCTAGTTGTGTGAGTCTAAGACGTATGTATGAAGTCCTCTGGGCCTTGCTATCTGCTACAGTGCCAGGGATTCCCACTCCAAGAGCTCCTTGAGTTTGTAAAAAAAATCCCCATAATCTGATTTTCAATGCACACAATTTTCTATTCACCATTTTATCAAAATCATATCCAAGTTTATCTTTCTTTAGATCATTTTGCAAAAAAAGAAGTTGTCATTTAGCGTCATAAAAGGCATTAATATTGTCAGAACACAACAAATCCCATGCCCCTGGTTCAGCATATAGAAATATACATATTTTCCAAAACAGCAAGCTTTTCATTTCAGGGAGGCAGTACAGTATCATGAGTTTATAATGAAGAATTGTATTCCAGTTCCATCTCTAATACTAGCTACCAATTAACCCTTAACGATTTTTAAGAGCCTACTATGTATCAAGCATCGTGTAAGATGCTAGAGTTAATAAGACATAATGAAACAAGCCCTTACCTCAATGAACTTACATTCTATTGGAGGAGACAACTTCTACATATACAAGTACATTGAAAATATATATGAAAAAATTATCGGAATTGGACCTATGTGATTTCATTGCTATGGGGAACTGCCAGCTAAGGAAACTCTGCCAATTCTGGTCATACCTTCTGTGCAATTTATAAATTTATAGAATTACCTTGTACACTAAGTACACTAAGTGACTTGTCCAGGGGTCACACAGCCAGCATGTATCAGAGAAAAGATTTGGACACAGATTCTTGGGCAGCTTTCTATCCACTACTCCAAGCTATTTTTAAGAAAAATAAAAGGAAGGTATTGAGGTGTGTTAGCTAAGGATAGAAGGGAAGGCTTCATGTGGGAGAGGGCACTTGAGCTGTTTTTTGAAGGCAAGTAGTCATTCCAAGAGTCAGAGATGCAGAGGGATGTACCAGTAATGGGAGACAGACAATTCAAAAAGACCTACTTGCCAAGGCTAGACCTTCTATATCTATCCTTGATTCCATCCAACTCCCCTACAAGATTTCCCTTACCATCATCCCTACTCTCACTAATCTAACAGTTCTCCAACTTTTTGGTCTTAGGACCCCTTTACAGTACTGAAAATTACCGAGGATTCCAAAGACCTTTTATTTATATGGGCTATATCCAGATATATTTACCATATTGGAAATTGGAACAGTTAGAGCTTTTAACAAATATGTATTTATATCCTTAACAATAACAATAGCAAAACTATTTCATGTTAACATACATAACATATTTTTATTTAAAATAACTATATTTTCCAAAACCAAGATATAGTGAGAAGGGTAGCATTGTTTACATATTTTTGCAAATCTCTTTATTGTCTGACTTAACAGAAGTCAGCCAGATTCTCTATCTGTTTCTGCTTTCAGCCTGGTGCTTTGTATTGTTTTAGATGGAAGATATGAAGAAAATCAGTTCTCACACAGACATGTAGTTGGAAAAAGGAGAGATTATTTTAATAGCCAAATAATGTCTTAGTAGTAATATAAAAATTGATTTCAAGGATCCCCTGAAAGGGTCTCAGGGTTCTCCAGCACTATGCAAACCACTGAGAACTGCTACTCCAGTCATCACTCTCATTTTCTACTGATTCCTACAGATATTCACAATTCTTTCCTTTCCTCAATAAACCCAACCATCTCTTCAAGCTGTTATCCTCTATTTCTACTCCTTTTTTCACAGCAAAACTCCTGAAAAGGTTCTCTACATTTATCTTCCACAGAGATGTTTGCTGGAGATAACAAACTAAATATCTCTTCAGTACAGTCTTACTAAGGTTTAAGTCACAAGGGTGGGGAACCTACAACCTCAAGACCACAAGTGACCTTCTAGGTCCTTGGGTGTGGCATTTTGATGGAGTTCAAGTTTTACAGAATAAATCCTTTAATTAAGGGCATTTGGTCTGTGCAGTTTGGGTTCAGTCAAAGGGTCAGACTTGAGGACCTAGAGGGCCACATGTGGCCTCCAGGCTACAGCTTCCTTACCCCTGGATGGGAGATCAACTTGTTGAACCCTCAGCCCTAGCTATGTGACATTTGACAAATTGTATAATCTTGTGGAGCCCCAATTCCATCTCCTGTAAAACAAGGATGATAATGCCTACCTCTATGAGTTATTAGGAGGATCAGAAAATAATAACGGGTAAAGAATATTTAGTAATCAGTGAAGCACAGGGTGATATAAGGAAAGGAATACTAGATGAGAAAGTAGGAAGGCTTGGTTTGAGTTCTGACTGTTGTCAGTGCTTGCAGCATCTTTGGGAAAACTTGGTTTTCTTTTCTGGGTCTCAGTTTCCTCATCTGTAAAATGAAAGCACAGAAATAAATAATCTTTAAAGTTTCTTCTGCTCTAAAATTTCATGTTTTAGGTTTGTTGTTGTTAAGTCATTTCAGTCATGTCTGACCCTTCAAGATCCTATTTGGGGTTTTCTTGGTTTGCCATTTCCTTGTCCAACTCATTTGACAGGTGAGGTAACTGAGGCAAACAGGGTTAAATGACATATCCAGGGTCACACAGCTAGTAAGTGTCTGAGGCCAGATTTGAGCTCATGAAGATGAGTCTTCCTGACTCTGGTCTTGGCACTCAATACACCGTGCCACCTAACTGCCCTGGTTTAGGGGGTAGCTCTTAGCACATACGTGTGTATGAAATGTCCCTGTATTTCTTTTTGCACACACCAATTGGAAATAAAGGAGAAAGAAAACAATTAAGCAATCAGTTCCAGCAACCCCTAACTTCCTCCAAGATTTCCTTTTAAGCTTCAATGCAGGCCCTCTCTGAGGGACCCATTCCTGGTGCCTTTAGGCAAAGAAGAATCAACCACATTTGGGATGTCAGAAGACACTGAGACGAATGATCTGATTAGGTCTTTGCCAAATGTCTAAGTGGATGGTCTATGAGGGAGTAATTATCTTTCCTAAGTGAAATCACATATCATCTTCATTTACAAAATACTGTTAGCTTTCATTAAGAATTGGCTCCTCATAGAGAGACATGTGGAGGAGTAGATCTGGAAATAAGAGACAGGCACCAGTCTTTGCTTTGCCAGTTGCTAACTATGTGATTTTAGGCAAGTCACTTAAATTCATGGAACTTGTTTCCACATCTGTGAAATGGGAAGAATGCTGCCTAAAACATGCCAATTTACATGGTTGTGATAATCAAATGATTACAGTAGATACAGAAGCTTTATAAATTCCTGCATGAAAGTGGAATATCATTATTGTTATTATACTGTTCTATTACCTGGCTTCCCTGAGGTTCCTCTGGTATGCTATATTGAAAAAAAGAAGAAAAAAAACAGTCAGTGAACATTGTAGGGTTTAAATTTATTATTATTATTTTTTTAAGATGAGAGAAAGTAAAAACCTATAACATAGGAATGTTCACAGACCCCTGGGCAAAATGGTTATCAGCATTGTGCTAGTAAATATTTAACAATTGTCTCTCCAGGAAGAAAAAACGCTCAAGACACATTTTAGCTTTGCATTATTAACATCTTCTCCATCATTTTCTTAAGTCTAGACAATCCAAAAAGCCCATTAAATCAAGCCCTCATTTTTTAAATATTTGCTGATTTCTAAAGTGTAAATACTCTCACTGAAAATTTAACAATCAGATCTTGTGAGCTGGTTTGAGCTGACTCCAGTATGCCTTTGAAGGACCACATCAGAATATGTAGGTACAACTATGCTCTTCAAGAGAGGGATGAGGTAGGTATAGGAGAAAAAGTATTAGATCTGGAGTTTGAGGAACTGAGTTCAAATTCTGCTTCTGCTATTTGTTCCCTATGTATTATTGGGCAAGTTACTTAACCATTCTGATTCTCAATTTTCCTCACCTGTATAAAAAAAATGAGGGAGAGATGGACCAGATGATTTTAAAGGTCTTCTTCTAGCTCTACATCTTCTATTCCCAAGGCTATGGGGGATCTTAGAGCATAGAAGGTCAAATCTAGAAGGGATTTTGGAGATCTGCAAGACTATTTTACTACAGTGAAATTGAAGTCAGAATGAATCTGACCGTTACCCCCTAGTCATGGTAGCATGGCTGACATGCCCAGCTGGGTTTCCTGAGAACTAAGCTTGTATCTTCCCTCTTTCTATCATGTAGCCTGCCTGTTGTCTCTGTTTTGGCCTGCCTCTTTCTACAAGTTCTGACAGAGCAGCAGGTGGGGCAAGATACAAACATTTAATACAATGCCAGTTTTTCTGCCTTCCCCATGGGTCTCTTAGATTGTGAAATCCTTCCTCACAGGCCTGTGGGAGTAAGTGTGTGTGCCACCACCAGTTCCCCAGCCTCTAATGGGGCCTTGCCCACCTGTTGAACTTTTTTCCCCAGTACCCAATGGCACAAATCTCAGCATGCTCCATTCTATGAGGCCTCAGAGGTTCAAAACAGCCCAATCTGTTCCTCCAATCAAGACAGATATCAGAAAAGAGAGTGTCTTGGCAGATTGCTTTCTTAGCTGGGTTCCTTGCTAATCTATACACATTTGCTAAATTTAATTAGTGCATACTCCAAAGATTACTTGAAAGTACTGTTTTTTTGGCAGGTGAAGATTTAATTTTAATGAGACATTAAACACCTATAAGACATTTTAATGATGCATTAAGCACAAAACAGAGCTATTTTTGCATAATGACAAAACATGAGAATTTTTTACAATGGTTATTTACCATAAAAACACAGCCCCCATCTCTCTACTCACCAGGCTTGTTCCAAGTCTAGGATAAGATGAGTCAAGGCAGCTTCTCTACCTGATGGATCAGATCACTCCGAATCAAGACAAATGAACTTTTGCCACTGAGGATGATGGCTTTTATATGATGTTTCCATTTGTCAGCTTCCTAGGACCCTACTTAATTTACTCCCAGCTTCTTGATAGGGAGGATTTTCTTTTTCCAAAAAATAATTTGGGGTTCTATAGGAACTGTGGTAAAGAGGAAAGAGCATTGCATTAGCCTGAAAGACAAGGAACTTTGGTTTGAAGCCCAGCTCTGCTATATCCTGGCTTTGGGGTCCTCAGTAAGTCACAAAATCTCAGAGAGTAAGAGCTCAGAAACCATCTTGTCCAAACCATACCTAATCAGGAATTCCTACTACCTCATGCCTGTGAAGTGTACATTCAGCTTTTGCTTGAAGATGTCCAATGAAGGGGAAGCTGTTACCTTTAGGAGGTAACATTGTGCTTTAGAGTATTTGTAGGATCATAGCATTTTTAGTCATAAGGTACCTCGGAGGTTAAGGGGAGCTAGGTGCCACAATGGTTAGAGTTCCAGACCTGGAATCAGAAAGACTCACCTTCCAGAGTTCAAATCCAGCCTCAGTCAATTACTAGCTATCTGACTCTAGGTAAGCCATGTAATCCTGTTTGCCTCAGTTCCCTCATCCACCAAATGAGTTGGAGTAAGAAATGGCAAACTGGGGCAGCTAGGTGGCACAGTGAATAGAGCACCAGCCCTGGAGTCAGGAGGACCTGAGTTCAAATTCAGCCTCAGACACTTAACATTTGCTAGCTGTGTGACCTTGGGCAAGTCACTTAAAACCAATTGCCCTGCCTTCCCCCCTCCAAAAAGGAAGGAAGGAAGGGAGGGAGGGCGAACTACTCCAGGATGTTTGCCAAGAAAACCCCAAATCATGTCAAGAATCTGACCCAGCTGAATTAGCTGAACAACACCACCGCGTGGAGGTCATCTGATCCAGGGCTTTGTAAACTTGTGTGGCCTGAGGACAATGAGCAATGCAAACTTAATGCTTCCTGTTCAGACCCAAGGCTGTAGTAAAGCTACTAGAAGCAACACCTGCAAGTGCAGTCAGAAATACCTCGGGTTCACTACGTGTTTGATTTTTAATTAATTTTTGGTCGTTGCAGTTCAGAAACTTTTGACTGTTGCCAAAATTTTTGGTAGCGACCCACAGTTAAGAAGTGCTGAAATGTAACCAGTCTTGCTTTAGAAATGACAAAATGGAGGCCTATAGAGGTTAAGAGGCATGCCCAAGGAAGGAAACAATGAAGGACTTGCTCTGTGCCAATATACAAGTATTTTGCAATTATTATATCATTTGAATCTCACAACAACCCTGGCAGGTAGTTACTAATATTATCCCTCTTTTATAAGTGAGGAAACTGAGGCAGAAAGAGGTTAAGTGACTTGGCCAGGTTCATGTAACTAGTAAATGTCTAAGAATGAATTCGAATTCAGGTCTTTCTGTATGCTAGCCACTGTGCCATTGAGATCATTCTAAGGTCAGTCTGGGAGTAAGTGGGAGAAGTGGGGTTTGAATCTAGGTCTTGTGTCTCTAAATTTAGTGCCCTTCCTACTGTACCACACTGCTATGTTTTGTTCTACTCACTAAAATCTTAATTTTCACTTCTTGTTTATGGTTTCGTCCTCTTGGCCAAACAGAACAGATCTAATCCCTCTTCCCTTAAAATATGTGAAAAAAGCTGCCATTACTACAGGTCACTTCTTCTCCAAGATAAATATTCCCATTTCCTTGAACTTAGACTCATATGAAATGAACTTGAGACCTTCCAAATTTCTGACTGTTCTCCTCTAGACAATGTCCAGTTATCTACGTCCACCCTAAAATGTGGCATTTAGAACTAAGCCTCCTTAGCTGTGGTCTAACAAGGGCAGAGCATAGTGGGATGAAACTTTGATAGTTCTAGAAAGATCCTTATACTCAATACAGCCTTGAATAGCATTATATGTCATCCACATTTGAATATGAAGCTATTAATCAGTAAAGCATGTCTTTTTCTCCTATAATAGTGACAGACCACATGTCATAGTCATCAGTACCCTTTCACTTTCCATTCTTCAAGTATTTATTAGACATTTGAACTGGAATGTTCCACATCTGCCTAGGTGCAGATAATGAAGTTTCTTACCTCTCTGCAGAGCCTTTCTAATCATAGTGTGAATAGTTCTAATAGTTACCTTTCTTTGACCTGCTACTTCAGGTCCCAGAGAACGTTTCCATAAGCTCAAGGCAGTGAAGTTTTCTTGACTGGGTTACAGACCAATTATTTGGGATTAATTTACTGTATTTGAAGAAGCTGAGGCAGCAGTGTGGCCTCCCTAATTAATCAATTACTGAATTCATTGGGCGTGCATTGTGTTCTATTAAGAAGATGCATGCTTGCTGCCTGATAATGCAATTTTAGCCTACAGGAGATCCCTTTAATGGGATGAGAGAAGAGGACAGGAATCAAACACACTCACCCACACCCTATTAGTGAAGTCATTTGTAGTTTGTCCCTTTGGTATACTCTGTTGCCCCATCCTCATGTATAACTTGTATCATCTTAGTAAGTGCTCCAGCGATGGGTGGATTGCCTAGAGGCTGGAAAAGAGCACAGCTCTCTTTCTGAAAGGCATCATGGTATAGAGGAAGGTGCATGAGACTAAAATCTGGGATTAGAATCTAGCCTCTACTAGGGCTAGTAGTGTGACTTTGGTTGAAACATGAACGCATGAACTCCTGGGAGCTCAGGTCAAGGCATTTCTTCTTTTCTCCCCTGGCTATACTATTCTGAAATATTTCTAAATTCTCCAATCCCTCTTCTCTCTTTTCAGCTTGCTTATGGTATCTGTTAGGTTCTAAGCACTTAATACAGTGTCTGGGGCATAGTAGGCACCTATTAAATGTTTATTGACTATTGATTATTGACTACTGACAATAGGATAACTCATTAAATTTCTCTGGGTCTCAGGTTATTTCTTTGTAAAATGAGGGTATTGGACTCAGTGACCTCTAAAACCTTTAAATGCTTTCTACTCTTGTAGCAGCAAGCACCCCAATATCCCCAGGGTGGCTGCCAACACAGGTTCTTAGATCTGCTTTTCAAAAGGAAAGCAACTCAAAATGGGTTAACAAGCTTACTTTAATCAAACAAACACACATTACCTAGTTCGGGGGAAAAGGTCAGCACCCCAAACTTCAGAGTTACAGAACTTAAAGATCAAACAGACAGGCTTCCAAACTGTCCAACCATTATATCAATACCAAATCACAGTTACCAGAAAGGGAAGCACCAACATCTGGGTTTTCAAAGCCGGGGGGCTCTCAACAACAGCTTCCCAGAGTCTCATCTGGTCACATCACACAACACTTCTCAAAGTGAGCCCCAAAGCAAAGCCTCTCCTCAGGGTTTATATAGCCTTCTCCTGGCTCAGAGAATGTAACAACCTTCTGGACCCACTGCCCAATCACAAAGTATCAAGGTGTGGGCTTTCCTGAAAAACAAGCCTCCCACCACAGGCTCCAGGTGCACTTAAGCTAGGGGCAGGGAAGATCTTTAAATTTGCATTTCCATTACAACTCTCAAATAATTTTTTTAAGCAATATTGTTTCTTTATTGTTTGGCAGTAA
This sequence comes from Gymnobelideus leadbeateri, assembly GCA_011680675.1. Classification (NCBI taxonomy): domain Eukaryota; kingdom Metazoa; phylum Chordata; class Mammalia; order Diprotodontia; family Petauridae; genus Gymnobelideus; species Gymnobelideus leadbeateri. The sequence goes on from WOXC01000585.1 coordinate 270,565, forward strand.
ACCCTACACAGCTGGTACCAAAGGCCCAATTTGAACCTAGGACTTCCTGACTCAAAGTTCAACATTCTCTATTCACTATGTGCTTTTGTGAAGAGTGGTCTCAGCTACAGTGGCATCTGTTAGAAGAAGGAAAGGATTTTATAGGGAGGGACTCTTTTAGGGTTTTAATAATCAGAAGGGGCAGAAAGGGAGATAGAAAAGAAATACATGCATGGTGTTTCTCTGCTCATGAGACTGCTAGTTGAACTAACTTGTCAGTTTACTTCATAGTCAAGAACCGTTGACACAGAATCAGAGAATTTCAGGGTTGGAAGGGGGTACCTAGTCCAACCCATACACAGAGGAATCAACAGTACAACATAACTGACAAGTAGTCATCAGACCTCCCAGGAGAGAGACTCCACTTCCCCAGAAAGCCCATTCCATTTTGAAAGACTTTCCATGTTAGGAAGTTTCCTGACAAAGCCTAATTCTTCTTTGTATTGTCTGCACTTTGTTTGTGGTTCTGCCCCAGGGCCAAATGGTCACTGTTGTTCAGCTGCATATGTCCCTTCCTGAAATTATTTGGGATTTTCTTGACAAAGATACTGGAGTGGTTTGCCATTTCCTTCTCCAGCTCATCTAACAGATGAGGAAACTGAGACAAATGAGATTAAGGACTTACCGAAGGTCACACAACTAGAAGTATCTAAGATGGGATTTGAAGTCAGGAAGATAAATCTCATAGCCTGAAACTATATGCACAATGGCACCACCTAGCTGCACAGAGGGCCAAATAGAACAAGACTAATCCCTGATCCACATGATAGCCCTTCAAACCCTTGAACACAGCCATCAAGCCACACCAAGTCTCTTCTCCAGGTCAAACACATTCCTTCAGCCTAGTTGCCTTCCTCTGGAGTGGTTGTTCAGTCGGCTTTTTAGTTGTGTTTGACTCTTCATGACCCCTTTTGGGGTTTTCTTGGCAAAGATATCGAAGTGGTTTGCCATTTCTCCAACTCATTTGACAGATGAGGAAACTGAGGCAAACAGGGTTAAGTGATTTACCCAGGGTCACCCAGCTAAGAAGTGTCGAAGGTCAGATTTTAACTCAGGAAGATGAGTCTTCATGATTCCTGGCCTGACACTCTATCTACTGCACCACCTAAATGCCCTTCCTTTAAAGATTCTCTAATTTATCAATGTTTTTCTAAAACCGGGGTACCTGAAGTGAACACAATATACCAGATGAAATCAGACAAGAGCAGAGGACAGTGGGATCATCATCTCCTTATTTCTTGGAAGTGACACAGTAATGTGTCCTAATGTCCCAAATCACATTACCTTTCTTAGTTATCATATGACCCAGATGACTTGCAGTCCACAAAGACCCACAGATCCTTTTCCAAAAAACTACTCTCTGCTCATTCTCTCCCCATCTTATTTTGATGAAGTAGAAATTTTTGTACTCAAGTGAAAGATTTTAGCCTCCTGAATTCTGTGTTATTGATTCAGGTCAGTGATCTCTCAAAAGAAAGGAATCTGGGTCAGTAATAACATATAGAAGTCGGGCCTTTTATGGTTAAGTGAGTTCCTCAGGGTCACATAACTAATAAGTGTCTGAAGCCAGATTTGAAGTCAAGAAGGCCATGTCACCTAGATGCCCCTCCTGACAGTGACCTTTAATTCTTCCATCACATCATGACCCATTAGGATGGCTTCTGTGAGGTCAAGTTAAATGGGAAAATAGAAAATTATGTATTTTGATTAGAACCTCTTCAGAGTTAACATATCTCAAACTGGGCTCATACTCTCTTCCTTACCCTTCTCCACATGAAAAAACAAATCAAAACCCAAAACATTCATGGCTCTGTTGAGGTGTACCACTGTCCTCTAAGTCATGCAGCTTGGTGGTGTGTAGATGTGGGGCACAGGGGACTTAGGGGGCAGTACTACTCTTCCTAAGAGCATTTACTTAATAGGCATCATGAGGTGTTAGAAAGACAGGTATGTTAAGTACAGGCAAAACACAATACATACACATAGACATGTATATTATATATGCATATATATATATATATACATATATCATAAATACACACACACACACAAGGTTCAGTTAGAATGTTATGTGCCTACTGAGGAGATGGGCCAGAAATAATTAGCTATTTAGGCTACAGTATCTACATGAGGTAGCAGATTGATCTCAGAGCTGGAACTACTATAAGGCCTGTGGATGCTTCAAATACTGAGCAGCCTAAAAGTTTTTCTAGCATATATTCAAGTAGAATTTGCCTAGGTCCTATTATTCCTTATATCCCAGGTTAGTTGTTATTGTTGTTGATGATGTTGTTTTTCCTTCCATGTTGTACAGAATTCTCTAAATGTTTTACTATTTATCAACAAGGTTTAACTGTCCTTTAATTTGAGACTCTTCATGTGATTATAAAGGTCTACTCTCTCTCTCTCTCTCTCTCTCTCTCTCACCTCACACACACACACAAACACTATATACATATATAATATATAAAATGTATATTTATATAAAATTTATATTTTATATATAATTTATATTTATATAGATATATGTTAGAATATATTTCCTGGATGACATCAGATGGGAAAGGAATGTCATTAAAAATGCTGAGTAGGAGCAGCAAGGTGGTGAAGTGAATAAAGCACAACCCCTGGAGTTAGGAGGACCTGAGTTCAAATGCGCCTCAGATACTTAACACTTACTAGCTGTGTGACCTTGGGCAAGTCACTTAACCCCAATTGCCCTGCCTTCCCCCCTACAAAAAGGGGGGAAAATGCTGAGTAGATGACTACTCTCTAGAGAGGTCTGAAATCTCAACTGGCTACTTTCATCATTAAAATTAAAAATTAAAGGAGGGAACAAGCATTTATTAAGTAAATACCTACTATGTGCCAGATACTGTGATAAGGTTTTTGCAGTTATCTCATTTGATCCTCATAACAACTTTGGGAGGTAGGTGCTGTTATTATCCCTATTTTACAATTAAAGAAACTGAGACAGAGGTTAAGTGACTTGCCCAGGATCACAGAGCCAGTAAGTATCTGAGGTTAAATTTGAACTCAATTCTTCCTGACTCCAGACCCACTACTCTAAACGCCTATGACAGCTTCAAATGAAATCAACCGTGTTGGTTTTAAGATTACCAGCCAGTGGTACTCTCCCCACTGTTTGTAGTAAGGCCTGCCATGTCAATTTCCCCACACATTCTTCTGTGGGGGCGGGGGAGGGGGGAGGGGGGAGGGGGTGGGTCTCAGGTGTATCCAAAGACCATATTGTTGAGGAGACTGTCCCTCAGGCATTTTGATTTCCAGTTCCTGGAGAGTTGAGTAGGTTTTATTTTTGCCTTTGTATCTGCAGTGGACATAATGTATGATGAATTGAATTGAACTGGATTGAATTGAGCTGAAACTACTTGTAATGGCTTTTTGGGGAAAAAAATAAAATGGCAACAATCTTATGCATCTAAATTCACTCACGCTCATACTAATGCGTTTCAGCTAAAATTATAATGGACAGTTAGCTGAGAATTCACTGAGATTTTTTTTTTTAGGCCAGAAGACCCAAGACATGGTCATATTTAGTATTTAAACAATGATATCTCTTAAGTGTAACATATTTGTTAACCAATAATTATTTTCCTTCAGATATAGATATAGCATTGTGTTCAAACCCTTAATCCTAGCATGCCAAGGAGGAAGATGCATTAATAGAATTTAATGATTTGGTCTGACTCCACCTGCATCATATAAACCAAAAACATGTATTATTTCTAGGCTACATACACCAAGGGAAGCTGATTTATATCAGGAATCTTCACTATTCCCTGTATCACCAAACATAGTCACATATGGGTTTTTTGCTTTTGCATAAGCTATAGAAGCCTGCAAGTTGTTGTAGTAATCAAGACTGAGGACCAGGCAAGCAAGCAGGCAGCCAACTGGAAGTAATTTATTGCTTTGGGCCATGGTGCATTTATCATTATGCTTTGTTATGGCTAACAGCCCCTCATTTTGAGTGCCAGGTGTGTGAGTTTATAATTTGTATGTTTTTGTGTATTCCCAACATTGTATAAGTATTGATAACTCTCTTTTCCATATTATTCTGCTTCAGTATTGTATTATTTTAGCCTTAGTTGAGGGGAGTGATGGGGGAAAATAATGATGAGATTTGGTTAGGGAAAGGGGGAGGCCTTATGGGTTTGTATTTGTTTTTCTTTGATTTAGCCACCAGATATTCATCTTTGGAAACCTTGCTATCTGAGAGTGTCCTGTAGCCAAATGCTATCTTAGCAGCATGTCCCCAAACACAACCACCCAGTGGCCTTATCTAAAAACATTTCTGTGTCTGCTTTATCTGTTGGCAATGAACGGGCCTTTACTAGGTAATTATAGATGTAGTCAAGTTAGGAAAAAACCATGTACGGCGCTGCTCATAGAGCCCGCTGCTTATCTTTCAATCAAGCCAGAGAGAAATCTGCTTAAGTCACACAAGCAAAGGATATGCTTGGGGCCCTGTCGACCCTCACCTCCCAGGTTAGAAAGATAAAACACATCAAAGTCAACTCAAAAAATGTGCTTCTCTCACCCACCTGAGCTACTACAAGGTGGCCCAAGGTTACAGCACAAGCCAAGCTTTTGTTTCTTACTCGTTGAAAAATAATTGAAGGCAACTGATCCATGAGTTTGTGTGCTCCTTATAGGCGTACCTTAGCTAACTCCTGAACAATCTGGAGCTCCTTCTGTGCTCAGTGAGTCACGGTGCAGGCTTCCAGCAAGGGAAGAAGGAGCCGGTGATCCAATTAAAATGGGGAGGGGGAAGCACTGAGTGCTAATGACTTATTCTTCACTAGATGCTGCCTTCCTTAGCCCCTTGATCCCCTACTCTGAATGGCCACATCATAATGTGGCTCCATAGCCTACTTTTGCCTTGGTGTATTTCTCTTCCATATCCCCCACTAAAAAGATATAATTGCTACCTAACCAGATGCCATGGTTCCTGACAGCTGAGGAAAGTTGCTTTAACCCTTAACTCACAAAAGGCCTAAGTTAGATCAATTTTTCCAGTTACTGAAAGTATTGTGATCTGTTACTTGAAACCCAAAATGTGGTTTATGCAGGAGAATTAGACAATTCAAAAAGCATTTAGCTATAGGCTCTGCAATTTACATCTCTATGTGAAGCCAGAGTTCTACCCTTCCAACCACTTAAACCTTTCCAGTGGTATTAGTCTGGGTCCTTCTTCCCCACCCATAAAAAAGATAGACATAACCATTTGTACATCCTGATGGAGAAAACATTCATAGTGCCTCAGTTTTATCATCTGTAAAATACAGTGTTTGGACAAGATGACCTCTTTTCCAGCTCTATGTATGATCCAGTGAACTCTGAGGTCCCACCTAGCTTTAAATATCACTACTTGTGAACTCTTAGAATGATACTATTCTAACAATAGGGATCATATTGTCAATACAGTGGGGTTGACATGAATGCTTTGTAGGAGAAGCAAAGAGGGGAAAAACAGACATGTTTCAAGACACAAAACCAGACACTATTTGAATGAAAGTCACATGAAAGAGAGATCATACTTGTCCTACTTGCTCAGGGGAAAAATGAGGAGCAGTAGATGAACTTTGCAGAGAGGGTGATTTCTTTTGGCAAAATGAGTCACTTCCCATAGAAATGGAAATTTTATCAAGTCCAGTAAAGTTTCAGGGAAGCAGATTTCATCATGAGAAAAACTTCCCAACAAACAAAGCTATCCCAAACTAGAGTAGAAATTTAGTGAACTGAATCTCTTTAAGCAAAATTTGGATGACCATTTGGGAAGCTACAGAGGGTAAAATTGAACTCTAAAGCCTGTCAGTCCCTTTCATCTTTGAGATTCTATATTATATGAAGTAACCCTCTTTAACCCAAATCCCAAAGAAGTTTCTGTGACACATGGACTTTAGAAGAGAGGATAGTTAAATTTTGGGCTCTTGATTTCAGTTCTGTTGTTGAGCTCGAAGGAATCTTTGACATCGGCTTGTTTAAACCCTTCTTTCTATGGATGTTGAAACCAAGGACCATATAATAAATGGAAAGTCATTTTACTGACTTACAGCAAGGTTTGTGGGCTCTTTGTCTTTGCCTCATTTTTCCCCCTCACTGGGGTAATGCTGACTTACCAACTGTGTCAAGAGCCTCCATTTGCCCTGATAAAGCAGTTTCTGATTGATTGGCCTCAGGCAGGATTATTTTGTTATTATTTAATGATCATTGCCTCAAGTTACAAAGTGAAGGTCCCAGTTTAAGAATTGCTCTCCTAGAGAGATGTGTTACCTGTCTGTGGCTTAGATGCTTGGGTACTTCAATTTGCATTGCTAATACCCTTGAGCATCATTACTTTTAGGATGAATGTCCATTAGAATTAAGTCCTGTGTCAAGAAGAAAATTTCTTTTTATCTGCTTTCCATGCTGCCTTCCAACAATGCTCTCATCACACACACTTATTAGACAGACTTATTGATGATTTCCTGAGCATGAAGCTTAATTCTTGTCCTGGGAAAGACCTTGTAAACTAGGGCAATAACTATGGATGCTAGCATATGGGTCAAATTCCACTGGGGGAGGGAGAGTGGTTTAAAGTGGACTACCCCCATCCATTATTGACTTAGATCAGAGACAAAGGTAATAGGAACTGAGGAGGCTGAAGAATTGAGGCACCAGTGTTGGAAATGATTTTGTGATTCGTGACAAAAAAAAAAAAAAAAAACTAAGCCAGGTATTGAACTTTTGGGGAAGAGTGATCCAGAGACCCTTGGTTCACAAGAACAAGTATCTGGAAAGAAAAGCTTGCAGTCCTACTAAAACCCGTACATCTTTGTTTTCACAATACTGTTACCTACACACATTTACAGAAAGAGATTGATTTGTTTAATTCAAATGTAAGACCTTCATATTTATCCTTAGTTCTAACTTTTTTTCACTGTTTTCCTATTTTACCACCTTTTTTTTTTCACTTTTGTGCCTTCCCGATCTTGATCGTGTATTTATTCAGATTATCAATATATAGTCCTTACTGAGGCAGGTAGGTGGTACAGTGGATAGAGCACCAAGCCTGGAACCAGCAAGATTGAGTTCTAATCTGGACTCAGACTCTTACTAGTTATATTACTCTGGAACAAATAATTTCTGTTTGCCTCAATTTCCTCATTTGTAAAACTAGAATGGTTGTAATGACCAAATGAGATCATTGTAAAGTGCTTAGTACAATGCCTGGCACATAGCAAGTGCTATATAAATGTTAGCTATTGTTGCTGTTCTTATCACCCCCCTGACTTTAATGTGTTCTATTTTCAACATTGTGTTGTTCCCATGTCTCTGTCTATTCATTTCTATGCCTAAGAGATCAGGAAAAGTCAGGAAACCAAGTTAACTATACCTACTACAATTCAGGTCATCCAACTTCATCTCATCCCTCATATCTATAAGGAATCTTTGCCATCTATGATCCTGCCACACTTCCCAAAGTATTGGCTCAAACAATGTCCTCCCTCCTTAATCCCTCAATACCACTCTAACCCATCTTTTCTGTCCATAGATAAATTTACAAAGTTGTCTTTTGTTAGATTTACTCAAAGTCTAAAATCCTCTCTTTTCTGCTTTTACCTAAATTCGACTTTGTTCCCTTCAATTATCAAGTTTAGTCATTCTACTACTATCCTCCATCTCATGACCTCCCATCACTTTGGGGGAAGCCTTCTCTGTCGATTATTTTATTTGTTTTAATATTATTTTTTATTTATAGAAGGCAGTTTGTTGAGGAGGGATAATTTAAAAATTAAAGTGAAGCAAAAACAAAATTTGGCTGGTCAAGGACCTTATGGTATGAGGCAAGAGGAATAAGGGATCCTCAGCTCCTCCTCTTATTTGGGTGCCTCAGACAAAGTCTTATTAACTGACCTTTTTAAGTCCCCATACAGCTGGCCCAATTTTCAGACAATATAGCATGTCATGATCTAGTAAGTAGAACAGGAAAGGACAAGGACCTAGAAATTAGAATACATATTAAAAATATGGGTATAACACCACAATAAGTGCTCCTAACTGCCTCAGAGAGTACAAATTTGTATTAAAATAATTTGAATTTTTAAAAAAGAGGTTCTATGTACATATTATGATAGTAATAGCAAATTTTTCATATTCATCTGGTTTTAAAAAGTCATAACTTTGGGCATTAGCTAAGTATATTATTATCATCGATCACTGAGATTAGAATCTTCTAATTATGTGACAAGTGTTCAGAGTTCCTGCCCACAAAATTGGTGACAATTTGTGAATTGCTGTTTCCTCAAAATTTTTCTTTGCCTAAAGAACTAGCTCAGTTATGCTTAGAAATAATGGGCTTTTGAAATTCTCCTCCAATATCCTTACCTCTTTCTTATACCAAAATCAGGTTCTTTACCCCTCTCCATATGTTGTTAGACTTTCATTATCAGAAAGAACCAATATTTACTTGTCATTTACCATTTGAACTTAACCAGTGTAGGGGGATATAAAAGATAAAATATGATCCTTGCTCTCTAGGAACTTATGATTATGTTAGCGAGAGAGGATATGCCCTGTGAAAGAGTGATTAGATGTATTCCTCTGTCTTTCATAGGAGGTACTTGATACAAGTTATTTTTGGTTTTGGGTTTTGTTTTGGTTTTTTTTTTTTTTTATATTGAATTCTTTTTGTCACCATAGGTCAAATTAGGGCCAGTTACTGGGAGATACATCTGGCATCAGCATAAGAAGTAATTTCCCACAGTGAGAGTTGTCAGAAAATTGAATAAATCAACTCTGAACATAGTAAATTCCTTCCCAGGACTGAGTTAAATCCAGCCTGGATGATCTCTTGTTGAAGGTATATTAGAAGTTATTTATGTGTAAGAGATTGCACTATATATCCTATAAAATCCATTTTATTTTTTAGATTTTTTGATTCTGCATACTCCCATCTTGCCTCTGACACTTGCTAGAAACGTGACTCTGGTCAAGTTGCTTAGTTTCCATGTTTATTCAGTCAACTCCTTAGGACTTACCTATTAAATCCTAGACTAGTTACAGTCTGAGTTGATTAAGGGAATTCTCACAAAAGAAGTTTCTTTTGTTGACAAAATCATAGCTTCTTTGAGTATTCTTATGTGTATTTGAGTATTCTTATTCTTATAAGATAGATAGACCAACCTAGATAGCTATATATACACACACATATATTTTAATTGACTCATTATCAAATTAAAATAAGTGCTCCCTCTTCCAATATAGATCATGACCCATTCATATTTTCTTATCCCATTCAAATTTTTCCCCTAGGTTTTCATAGTCTATTGAGGATTTACCAACATGCTAAAGTTTTGTTGTAGGTTTTTTTTTTTTCATTGCTTCCCTTCCATTTTGAAGCTAACACTGTAGTACTCAAAATGCCCATTCTCTATTGCTTTTTCTTACTGCATAATGATCCATCTCTGGTCTTCATCATACACATCCTTAAAAACTAAACATATTCACAAAAATTTAATATAAAAACAAAACATCAAAAATATACCAAAAACTCATAACTCACAAAAAAACTTAAGATCAATGTAATAGCACAAATGAATTCTATGTGAATTCTGAGGAGGGAGAAATCACAGTGCACAACTTCCAAGTGAAAATACAAGAACAAAAACAAATTAATCATTCTGGTCCCAATCTGCATTTTATTAGGTAACTTCCAACACACTTTAAGATTCATGCTTATCAATGATATGTTACAATACAATATGATAAATATTTGTTAAACATCTTCTACGTGTCAGACACTGTGCCAAGAGGTAGAGATGCAAATAAAAGAAAACAATTCCTGTCTTCAAGGAACTTACAATCTAAAGGAAGAAGGTAACATACAAAAGGAAGCAAAAGAAGGAAATGCACAGGGTATCTAGCCCAGGGGCATAATGAAAATATGATGGAGTGGAAACCAAGCAAAGCAGGTGGTAGCAAATGAAGAGATCACTGAAAAGTGAAGCCCTCTCTAAAGGGTGGCTAGGCTAGGACTCTTTTGCTCCTCCCTCCAGCCCTCCAAACAAAGAGGCAGAAGCAACTGACAGTACTGATGAGGTGTGAAAAGCAAAACTAAAGCAATTACCATGATGATGATGAGCTTATTCTGATTGGGGTATTATGAAGATGATAGTGGAGTCAAAACCAAGCCAAGCAGCTGGTGTCAAACGCTTATGATACACTGTCAATACCTAAACAAACTCATCATTTGTTGATTTATAATCTCAGATTCTTTTTTTTTCCCCTCATCAGATCTAGAGCAGTGAAAGTAGATTTTCTGTTGTTTCAAGACTTGCTACTCAGGAATCATCCTTGACTCTTCACTACCCCACCCTGTATTCAATCTGTTGCCAAAACCTGTTGATTTTACCTTTGCAGTTTCTCTCCAATACACTTCTTTCTCTCCTCTGATACTGCCATCATTCTGATACAGGTTCTTATCACCTAACTTCAAGCCTTCAAGTCTCTCCATACTCCAATCCATCTTCCACGCAGGCACCAAAGTGATTTTTTTAAAGCATAGGTCTGACCATGCCTACCCCAACCCCCTTCTCTCTGTCTCTGTCTCTGTCTCTCTGTCTCTTTCTGTCTCTGTCTCTCTCTGTCTCTGTCTCTTTCTGTCTCTGTCTCTCTCTGTCTCTGTCTCTCTCTGTCTCTGTCTCTCTCTCTGTCTCTGTCTCTCTCTGTCTCTCTGTCTCTCTCTCTCTCTCTCTCTCAACTCCAGTGTCTCCCTTTCACCCTGGAATCAAATACAAAATTCTTTCTTTGACATTCAAAGCCCTTCATAACCTAGTCCCCTTCTACCTTTGTAGTCTTCGTACACCTTATTCACCATCTTGACCATACTCTTTGATCCAGAGACACTGGTCTCCTGGTGTTCCTCTAATAAGATACCCTATTAGCTTGGTCATTTTCTCTGGCTGTCCCCCATGCCTGGAATACTTGCTCTCCTCCACTCTGATCACTGACCTCCCTGGCTTCTTTTAAATTCCAACGAAAACTTCTCTGTTTTCCACCTCTTAATTCCTACTTACTTATACTTATATGGGGCAACTAGGTGTTACAGTGGATGTAGTGCCAGGTCTGGAGTCAAGAACACTCATCTCTTTGAATTCAAATGCAGTCTCAGATACTTACTAGCTGTGTGACTCTGGGCAAGTCACTTAACCCTATTTGCCTCAGTTCCTCATCTGTAAAATGAGCTGGAGAAGGAAATCACAAACCACTCCAGTATCTTTGCCAAGAAGAGTTGGACATGACTAGAATGAATGAAAAACAAATTTATACATATTGTTTGTACATATTTGTTTGCTTTTTGTTTCTTCCATTAAATAGCTATTAAGTTAAATAGTGAGTTCCTTGAGGGCAGGGATTGTCTTTTGAAGGTTTTTACATCTCCAGTGCTTAACACAGTGCCTAGCACATAGTAGGCTCTAAACAAATGTCTATTGAGTGAATCACTGAAATATCTTTCTTGATGATAGATGAAGTTACTTTATTAAAATATCTATAATCTTTTCAAGGTCAGTCCTCATACTCCAATGACCTAACAACATTCTATAATATATTATTAAAGTGAGGATTAGTGTGTGTCTAGAAAAAGGATTCACAAAGAGCCAAAGCAGAGTCATCGAGAACTATTCATGCCAGACTAGTCTTATTTCTTCTAGCCAAACTGTAAAACTGGAGAGAAACAGTGTGATATAGTCAACAGAGGGAAAGCTTTGGAATCAGAATGGCCTGCATTCAAGTCTTGCTTCTGATAATATGTAGTTGTATGATTGTGGGCAAGTGATTCGGTCTGTCAGTGTCTTCAGGGAACTCCCTAAAAGCACACATTTGAATTGCCAATCTCATATTAATGAAATGAAATGAAATCACACATCCAACAAAAAAGTAAGCAAATCACATAAGAAAACTATTGCAGTTTGGGATCTTTTGAACAAAGGGTAATACAGTTTTCCAAATGTGAATCAGGCTCATTTGTCTTCACTTATTCAATCTCAGGCCCAACTTCAGTGTCCAACTGTGTCATTTGTTACACACACACACACACACACACACACACACACACACAAACATATATACATATCTATACACACATGTATGTTTAATACATATATGCATATACATTTATAACAGTTGTATATATGTATATGCATATATATGACAATGACTTATCAGTACAATTATTTCTCATAATCTGATCAATAGATATTTTTCATTCACTTTGATTTTTCAGTATGTATGATTAGGCAGATCTATTTTGCATGACTGTAATAACTACCTTCAAATATTTGAAGAGCTTTCATAGAGATTGGGTTTATTTTGATTGTCTCTATTGCACAGAACCAGGACCTATGGATAGAATTCGTGAAAAAAATAAAAATAAACAAAAAAAATTTAGGCTTGATGTAAGCAGATATTTTCTAATAATTAGAGGTGTTCTGGAGTGGAATGGGTTGCCTCGAGAGATGGTGAATCCCTCATCATTGGAGGTTCTCATAGAAGCTATAGTATCACTTGCTGGATAGTCATCATGGAGACTGGAATAGGGTAGTGGGGATCCCCTATATGTATATATTGAATTAAATTGCCACTGAAATCTCTTCCAGCTCTCCCCTTCTGTGATTCTTTATTTTACTGAGGGTAGTTTGTAATATTCCAGGTACTAAACTAATTACAGTGCCACTGTAAATGGGAACATTTAAAAAACCTCTCTAGTATTTGGGAATGCCTAAACTAGTTGAACTTGGACTCTTGCTATCTTTCCAGTCTTTTGACACCTAGTCCCCTCCATGATCTTTAAAATACAATGACACTGCCCTGCTTGCTCTTCTTTGGACAGGATACTCAATCTCCAGACTGGGTATTTCTCTGGCTGTCTTCTTTGCCTAGAATTCCTTCCCTCCAAGCCCTAGCTAAAATCCAACATTTTTTAAGAAGCTTTTCACTTCTCCCTTAATACTAGTGACTTCTGTCTATTGACGTCTCCAATTTATCCTCAATATATCTCTTTTGTGTATAGTTATTTGTTTTCTGAATACTCCATTAGACTGTGAGCTCCTTGAGAACTGGGCCAGGGTTTAGGGTTTTTTTTCCATTTTAGTTTTTGGTTTTGGCTTTGTATCCCTAGAGCTTAACACAATGCCTGACACGTAATACATGTTTAATAAAATCTTGTTCACTTAACTCTATATGGGATATCTTCCACAATTATGGCTTTAGGGAGCAGACATCTCTTTCTTATGCCCCTCACAATGTTGATTTCAGTGGATTGGTGAACACAGTTATTTTTATTTGTCATCATCATTTATTTTTAGTTTTCAACATTTACTTCCACAAGATTTGGAATTCCAAACTTTCTCCCCATCTCTCTCCTTCCCCCACCCCAAGATGGTGTGCATTCTGATTACCCTTTCCCCTAATCTGCCCTCCTTTCTATCACCATCCCGCTTCTTTTATCCCCTTCCCCTTCCATTCTCCTATAGGGCAAGATAGATTTCTATACCCAATTGCCTATGAATCTTATTTCCCAGTTGCATGTAAAAACATTTTTAACATTGATTTTTAAAACTTTGAGTTCCAAATTCTCTACCTTCCTCCCTGCCCACCCACCCTCATTGAGAAGGCAAACAATTCAATATAAGCTATGCATGTGTAGTCATGCAAAACACTTCAATAATAATCAGGTTGTGAAAGACTAACTATATTTCCCTCCATTTATTCTATTCTCTCCTTTGACTCTGTACCTCCTCAAAAGTGTTTGCTTTAGATTACCCCATTCCCCAATATGCCCTCCCTTCTATCACTCCCCCTCTCTTATCCCTTCCCCCCTACTTTCCTATAGGGTAAGATAAATTTCCATACCCAAATGAGTGTGTATGCTATTCCCTCTTTAAGCCAAATCCAATGAGAGTTAGGTTCACTCATTTCCCTCACTCCATCTCTCTTCCCCTCTACTGTAAAGCTATTTCTTACCTCTTTTATGTGAGAGAATTTGCCCAATTCTACCTCTCCCTTTCTCCTTTTCCTAGTACATTATTCTCTCAACCCTTGATTTTATTTTTTAGATATCATCCTCTCATATTCAACTCACCCTGTGCCCTCTGCACACATGCACACACACATATCCCATCTAACTACCCTAATAATGATAAAGGTGTCATGAGTTACAAATATCATCTTTCAATGTAGGAATGTAAATATTTCAAATTTAATAAGTCTCTTATGATTTCTCTTTCCTGTTACTTTTTCATGCTTATCTTGAATCCTGTATTTGAAAGTCAAATTTTCTATTCATCTCTGTCTTTTCACCAAGAATGCTTGAAAGTCCTCTATTTCATTGAATGTTTATTCCCGCCCTGAAGGATTATATTCAGTTTTGCTGGGTAGGTGATTCTTGGTTTTCATTCTAGCTCCTTTGACCTCCATAATATTCCAAGTCCTCCAGTCCTTTAATTTAGAAGCTGCTAAATCTGGTGTTATACTGATTATATTTCCATAGTACTTTAATTGTTTCTTTCTGGTTGCTTGCAATCTTTTCTCCTCGACCTGGGAACTCTGGAATTTGGCTATAATAATCCTGGGAGTTTTCCTTTTGGGATCTCTTTCATGAGGTGATCAGTTGATTCTTTCAGTTTCTATTTTACCCTCTAGTTCGGGTGATTTTAATATACTTGTTGAATACACTTCATTTGGACAGATTATTTAAAGCTATGTTTCTTTGTCTACTTACTCAAACACTTTCCTAATATCTAAATAGACAGTAGACACACCTGGATTTAATGCTCTTTGTATCTCTTTTGGTCATTTTCCTTCCCAAGTGTTTCATGAAGAGTTCATAAATGGAGTGAGTTCATGGAATTTCACAGCTGAAAAGGATCTTGTTGTTCAGTCATGTCCAACTCTATGTAACTCAATAGACATTGTCCATGAGTTTTTCTTAGCAAAGATACTAGAGTAGTTTTCCATTTCCCTTCTCCAATGTATCCCCATTTTACAGATGAGGTACTGAGGCAAATAGTTAATGACTTGTCCAGGGTTATATAGATAACAAGTGTCCAAGGTTGAACTTGGACTCAGATCTTCCTGGTTCCAAGGCTGGTTGAAGGGACCTTAGAGTTCATCTAATCCACCTTTTTTTTTTTTAATGTGAAAAAATTGTCATCAAGAATGTGAAAATGACTTACCTAAGGTAATATCACCTAATGGCAACAAATTACCATAAAAAGAAAATAGAAGTATCAGTGAGAAAAAAAATCATATGAATATATAGTGTAATTTAAGTCTTGTGTATGTATGACATTGCTATAGTACCATGTGGCCTGTACCTCAGCTTGTGATTACTCTCAAATGTGTCATAACTTTACTACTGGCAAGTGTGGAAAGGCTTTGCAAAACTTGGTGGAAGTTAATAGATTTTTTTTTAAATACGTAGTTGCTTTCAGCCCTAAATGGATATATATCTGCATAGGGCTGATTTTAAGGATCTTTTTTGGAGGCAGAAGTATTCAATAAATGGACATTGGATATAATTACTTAGGTTGTAAAATGTCATTTAAAATGAGGAAACAACAATATTTCACTGTAGAAAAATCACTAGTTTATAAATGATGCATTATTTTAAGGGAAAGTAAATTATGCTAACAAATAGGGTTTCCAGTGAATAGGCAATGTGTGAGCATGCCTATCCATATGTGTGCGTTAGCATAAACACTAACACACTTGCCAAACCTATTTGGCCAAGTCTATGTTTCATTTTGGAATTATGCATTTCTTCTTCTTCTTCTTCTTTTTTGTAATTAATTTCCTGAGTCTGTTCTCCTTGATTAGCTTGTAAGGGGGAATGATAGAGTCCAAAAAGAACTAATCTTGGTTTCTGGGGTCCTTGAATTTGTAGAAGATATTTCATTTGTCTGTCCTTGTTTTCACATCTTCTAAGTGGGGTTGAAAGTACTCGTATTGCTTGTCCTTTATAGGATTGTTGTGTGGTCAGATGTGAAAAGTGCTCAGTAACTATTAAGTCATATAGGTTCTTATCATTGGGCTTCTTGAGGCAGAAATCATGTTGGCTTAGCTGTCTCTGTTCCCTTGCTCACATCATCTCCCATGCTTGTCCACTGCCTCATGGTCCAGTTTCCAATTTTTATAGACTATGTCTTCTTTCAAGAGGTAACTTAGGTACCCACTGTACTGATCTCCAATCTATCACATCTCTTCCTACTCAGGCTTCCCCTACCTCTGTGAAAGTGACCTTTTTCAATTTAGCAAACACTTATTAAGTGTTATCATGTTCAATACGCAATGCATCTTATATGGCCCTCTCATTTGTACTTATCTCATTCTACATTATATAATTGTTATTTGTGTAATTTTTCTTCCACTCATTAAATAGTAAGCTCCTACAAGGACTTACAGTCCTCTTCCTCAGTGGGCCATAGGCCCAGATATGTGAAAAGATATGCCACATTTTTAATAAGTAATATTTTCTGGAGACAGAGTGACCATAATGGAAGGAGCACTGGGTACGGATTCAGAAGAAAGACCTAGCTTTGAATAAGGCCCTTGCAGCTTATTAGCTCTGTGGTCTTGGGTAAATCAATTTCTGTCTTTAGGATAAACAATTTAAGTCATATATTTAAGAAAAGGTTACTTGGTACTACAAAAGCAATGGTCCCATAACATGGGAGCAGATAATGAAAAGGGGATTTGAATGCATAAACAAAGAAAGCAACAGGTAGAGACCCTGTCCTGCTTTATTAGAATGGTTTCCATGGTGTTTATTACAAAAACACATTTCACCATGAAATATATTATAAATTGTTTCCCCCTCCACTTCCCTTTGTTCTTAGAAGTAGGTATATAGACTGATTTATGAGTTGAGAGTCAGTATGGGAGTGTCAGGTTTCTATAATGAGATTATATATTAAATCTAATGAAGGGAAAATATGCTTACCCAACCTGAATGGCAGCACCATGATTAAACAGCTCAAGAGCCCTCGATGGATTTTTTAAACAATGCAGCAGGTAAAGGGACCTCCTCCTTCTGGCGTTTGTGATCAATTCTGCAGAATGAAGATTTATGTTTCTGGTTGTGTTGATGACACAACAATGCATGGAAGATACATGAATGAGGCAAAACTAGGAAACCATGTGTGGTGGTGGAGGGTTTGGGGGAGTGTTAAATGAATCAATGATGTTATGTTTTATGCTGACTACAGACTTCATTCCCTACCCATCCCCACCTCTTGCCATGTTCCCAGAAGATAATTTTTTTTTAGTTCTTTCACTCTCACTTCCACACAGCCACACACACACACACACACACACACACACACACACACACACACACACACACACACACACACACATATACATATATATATATATATCACCTATATATAAATAGGCTGAATTTCATAGCATAGGAAAGAGAGAAAAAGGGGTTGGTTGAACTTCTCAATTTATGTTTCTTATATAGTAGAAGGACACTGGATTTGGAGCCAGGTGACCCAGGTTAAGGCTCAGTCCTAACACTTCAAAGCTAATTGACCTTAGATAAATCACAACCTCTGTGGCTGTTTCTTCCTTTATGAAAAGAACATAATAAGCAGATATAATACCTATCTCTTACGCTTTTCATGAGGATCAAGTGAGACAAGGTTCATCGAATGCTCCATAAACTATAGATTATAGGATTATGCATCTAGATAGAGTTAACAATCTAGTCCAAATACTTCATATTACAGATTAGGAAACTGAGGTCCAATGAGAAAACTGTTTTGACTAAGATCATGTAAGTAGTACCTATTAGAGTAGGGATTTGAACACTTGTCTTCTGATTTTAGAGGTAGCGTTCATTGATCTGTGGGCACACTAGTCATACATTCCAATATTTCATACTATATTGGAGACTCTTAATAAGTTACTATTTTCCCCTCCAAAAGAAAAAGAAAAAATTGCTGTAATTAGGTGGTCTGGTAATGAGCCTCTCCATACTTAGTTCTATACTTAGATGTTTGGAGACAGACAAATTGGACCTTACAGGGGCCATACTTTAAGCCTTTCAATTGGTACAAACCATTAGAACCTGTCTTCTACTGCTATAGCCTTAAAGACCCCAGAGTCACCTCTCTGCTGCCAAGGAGTATCAGAGAAGGAATGTGTTACATGAATACAATCTCTCATTAGTATTTTAATTGAAACAACCACTGGCCCTATAAAACCTTAAGATATATATATATATATATATATATATATATATATATATATATATATATATGAAGATTTTTTGTGGGGGGGGAATCCCAGGAGACAAAAAGCACAAATATTATTAGGATCATTGGAGAGATGAGAAAACTCATACTCAGAGGCATTAACTCAATTGCTGAAGGTCACGTACACATAGCTAAAAGGAGCTGGAGCAAATACTCATACCTAGATCTCCTGAATACAATTCTAGCCCCTTATGGGAATGGGAATTTAAGATCTTCCCTGCCCCTAGGCCCTTTAATAGGCTTAAGTGACTCAGAGAACCTTCCTTGATTTGAAAATATACTCTGCCTCCAAATAGGCTGAATGTGGTCACATGGAGCCTGTGGCAGGAGTCTTGGTTTTCAGGAATGCCCATACCTGGTTGCTTTGTGATTGGGCAGTGGATCAAGAAGGCTGTGACATTTTCTGCGCCAGGAGAAGGCTACATATATTCTGATGTGAGATTTTGTTTTGGGGCTTATTTTGAGAAGAGTTGTATGATTTGACCAGATGAGATTCTGGGCAGCCCTTGAGCCCCGCCCAGCTTTGAAAACCCATATGTTGGTGCTTCCCTGTCTGGTAACTGACTAGGTATGGATGTAATGGTCAGACAGCTAGAAGCCTGTCTGCTCATCTGTTTCTCTGTTTGTAACTTCTGCTTGTAACTTGTTTGTATTCTCTGAAGTTCAGGGTACTGATCTTTTTCCCCTGAACTAGGTAAATGACATATGTTTGATTAAAGCAAGATTGTTAACCCATTTTGAGTTGCTTTCCTTTGGAAAAGCAGATCTAAGTACCTGTGCTAGTACCCATCCTGGGTGTGCTGGGGTGCTTGCTGCTAAACAGCCCTATCTCCTTTATACATCAGGAGTAGGGAGGAAATATAGGAATGAGAGAGAGATATGAAAAAGGTATGAAAAGGTATGGATAAGAAAGGAGGTATAAAGTAAGGTACAGAGGAAAGGGCACTGGCCTGAAAAGAAGCAGATCTGGGTTCTAATCCCAGCTGTGCCACAACCTAGCTTTGAAATGTGGGACAAGTCTCTTCCCTCCCTGGGACTTCAGCTTTCTCATCTCTGGAATGAAGGAATTTGGCTAAATCATCTCTGAGGTCCTCTCCAGCTGTGATTCTCTGAACTTTTCTACTTCAGTTTTGCCTCAGGCTCACCCTGCTGATAGGAAGTCAACCCGATGAATGTGTTCTTTTTTCCTTTCTGTACATTTATGTGCTCCATCTAGTTGCCCCACTGCTGTTTTCCTCTTTAATATTAATGCATCTGAGGGCCATGATATGTATCAGAGACTTCATGGTATTTAGCATTACCACATGCAGATACTTTTAAAAGCGACTCCATTAAAGATCATTCCTCCTAGAGCACATCCTGTGCTACTTGGTGCTGTTTATCACCCGGCATTTACTTTTGATCCCTTTAATGTGTACAGCACCAAGGAGACTCCTTTATCACTCTTAATTCTGCAGGGAGTTGGTTTAGCATATAAAATGTGCAAAGGAAATGGGAGAGAAGAGAGCTGGGGGGGAATGATAAGCATTCACATAGCAATCCATTGAGATAAAATAATGTCTTGGAACTACATAGCTGGGGAAGAGGTTTCAGGATAGATGGAGTTTCTCCTCCCTAGGCTATCTATTTAGATCCAACCCTTGCTGGTAGTGAAGGATCATAGAACTCAGAGCTAGAAAAGAAGGGAATCGACTTAGTCACATAGTTGAGTAGAAGGGCCAGAATTCCAATAGAATTCCTCTGATTATATGTTTAGCACTTTTCCTACTTTATATACAGGACTGCTGATAGGAAATTAACCCAATGAATGTCTTTTTCTTTCTATACTTTTATGCTTCATCTAGTTGCTCAAAGTCTTGTCTTCTTCAAGGAAAGATTCATCTTCATACCAGGTCTGGTATAAAGTAAAAGAGGTTGGGGCTTTGTAAAAAGGATTAATGTCCAATATGCATAGGAACTAGACTGAGTTGGAAAGGACTTCAGAGGTCATCTAGTCCAAATACCCCCAACACTATTCCTAACAAGTGATAAAACAAGATTCCATTTGAAGATCTCCTGTTCTGGGGAACTCAGGATCACAAAAGGTGGCTCATTTCATTTTTTTTTTGACAGCTTTAGAGTTCAGGAAATTTTTCCTTAAGTAGAGGAAGTGAAGAGTGGTAGAAAGAGAACTAAATTTGTAGCCATAGGACTTGGGTTTAAATTTTGCCTTTGTTATTTGGGACCCTGTAGTCCATTTCAAGCTTAAATGCAGGTCACCATGAGAAAAAGTGTAGAATAATGGATCAAAAGTCAGCTGTGCAGTTGCCAAGATCTGAGTCTAAGACTCATCTTTAACTCCTATTGCATGTGTATCCTTGGGTAAGTCACTTAACCTCAGTAATTCAGCGACACTTAAAAATTATAAGGTGTTGCCCTGCATTGGTGGGAGAGTTTTGCTTTATCTGGAAGGACTCTTTAACACTAAAAACACAGACAGGTCCAGTCCCTAACTCCTTGTAAGGGGGACCCTGTGAGTTCTTTAAGAAAGCAGACTAAAAATAGGATAAGAGGAAGGAATCTTTATGGCAATGAAATGCTTAGTCACTTTTATTTTAATCTTATTTAATACTTTATTTTTTTCCAGTTACATGTAAAAACTATTTTAACTTTTTTTTTCAAATCCTCTCCTCATTGAGAAAGCAAGCAATTTGCCATAGGATATATAAATATCATGTAAAACACATTTTCATGTAAGTTATTCTATGAAAGAAAACACAGACAAAAACAAGTAAAAGAGAGAAAATGTATCTTTAATCATCATTCAGGTTCTACCAGCTCCTTCTATGGAAACGGACAGCATCTTTCATCACAAGTCTTACAAAATTGTCTCTGAACATCGTATTGCTGAAAATAACTAGAAATGCCTGATCTCTTGCTGACTTCTTATTTGTGGGATAAATATAACCCTTTAATGCTAGGGTTAGAAAAATCTGTCAAATTATGTCTGTCTCAAATCTGTCTTAAATTATGCTAGCTTTCAGATTCATTGACTGCTTTTGTTGCTGTTGCTATTTATTATTATTATTGTTTTGTGGTTTAATTGTAGGTTGGAGAAAGAGGTAGGAAATGTGTCCATGGCTGTTAGAATGGGAAGAAGAGAAGGAAAATAGAGAATCAGATGATTTTTTTCCTTCAATTTTTGTGATTCAAGCCTGTAATTACTTTCTTGGTTCTCAACCCCTGCACCTTTCAAACTTTTATAACTGAAATTATTTACCTCCACCTGTAGACTCAGCTTTTCCTCAGATCTGGGACCCTATCTAGCTGGCACCAAGTCCTAAACAGAGAGACTGTTGGGAAACCCTAAGTTAAAATCTGGACCTTGTGGAAATTGTTTGGACAGTACAGGTCTGCGGCAAATAGAAAAATGAGACATCTATTCACCCCTCCAGCAGAGGACTTTTGCTTTTTACAGACAGTGAAATGAACTGAATGAAGGTTTTGCTTTTTTATTTTAACAATTTGTATGTATTAATGCACATCTGTGAGTTTTTGAATTGTAAACATCTCTTTTGGGGGTGGGGTGAATAGCACTTCTATACCTGGCTAGGGAGAACCTGGTCAGTTGTGCACTAGTTCTGCACTAGGTCAGTCACTTCTGTCTTTCTGTCAGTCCCACTCTAATCTAGTCCTATGATTTGTCCTTCATTCTCGAAGAGGACCATGACATCAGGGAGATGATGACATGACTTGCAGTTGACTTTGATTTGAGGTTTTGTGTGAAGTTACCAGCCTCCCTTTCTCCTCCAGAGCCATCTGTGTCCAGCAGCCAGAGATATCCATCAAGACAACTGGAGATGTCCCAGGATGTAGTGGGAGACAGCCCTTTTAAACTAAGGTCTTTTCAGGTTCTCACTTTGAGTGAGGCATCACCTATTCAGTGAATAAACCTCTGTAATAAGTGAGTCAAGGGATGGCCCCTTTAATGAAAAAAAAAAATCAAACTGGGAGGGGAAGACCCTCAGAGTTGTTGACCGAAAAAGAAACAGATACTATTTATATTCACTCACAGCCAGGAGGGCCCCCAAAATAACCATTAAGTGGTGCTAGGGCAGGGACCTATTGTTGTCTGATCCTTGAGATCCAGAGTGAATTAGGCTTAAGGCTTGGTGTTTGATAAAGAAATGTAGCCAGTAAGCCCCATGTTAACTTTCAGTCATCAAAATTTATGAGGAGAGGAGGGGTGGGGAGGGGAAAGGAGTTGTGTAAGTGGAACTGGCCAGCTCAGACTACACAGTAGAGACTCCATATGTATTCATGGAAAGAATCTGAACTCAGGAGTTCTTGGTCTCAGGAGTAAAGATAACCACCCTAAGCAGGAATAGGAGGGGACAAGTAGCCTAGAAGAGCAAGATGGTCTCTGAGTCCTAAAAACTCAAAGGCTTAGGGTAGCTAGGTGATAAAGTGGATAGATGGGGACAGCTAGGTGGCACAGTGAATAGAGCACCAGTCCTGGAGTCAGGAGGACCTGAGTTCAAATGCAGCCTCAGACACTTACTAGCTGTGTGACCTTGGGCAAGTCACTAGCCTAAACTTTTCATTTCACAAAAGCAGGAAAATGAGCCTCATCCAGAGAAGGGAAGTTACTTCTCCAAAATTACTTAAAATCTACTTTTCAAATTTCATGTCCATTAGTCTATAGCACAGTGACCTGATTTCTTGTATTTTGCTGCTCTATGTCTTGTATAAATTTCTCTAAATCAATCAATCAATGAGTAAGGATTTATTAAGCACCTACTATTTGCCAGATATTTCACTGGGGGCTAGTAATAAAAACATGACAGTGAAACGATAAATGCCCTTGACTTTACATTCTATCTAAAGAGACAACATTTAGGAAAAATTAATATTGTCAAAGTCACAAGGTGCTTAGGGTTGTCTGAGGTGGGATGAAACTGAACACTAACCACAGCCTAAGGCTGGCCCTTTGGACACAATACTGAGATACTTCACATTCAACACCTGTTATGTGCAATATCCACTGTGCTTGGTATTGGAGATCCAAAGATGAAAAATGGAATTGTCCCTGTCTTCAAGGAGCTTAGAAATTAATAGGAAGGATGCAATCTGTTCACAAATAACTGGGACAAAACAAAATGTGATGAGGCAAAGGAAAAATTTGGAGAGCAAAATATAAGACGATTTGAGAGTGGAGAAATCGATTTCAACGTGGGGAATCACAGAAGGTTCCATGGAGGGAATGGTACTTTGGTCTGGGCAAGGCGACAAGGGAGTGAATGGAGGGGGTAGTGAGGTTGATCAGTGTATGCATAGAGATGAGAAAGTGCAGAAAGAGACCAGGCTAGAACATAATAAAGTGTATGAAGGGAAGTGGCATGAATTAATAATGGAAATGTAGGTTAGAACCAAATTGTGGAAAGGTATTAAATTCTAGACTGAATAGATTTTGTTTCAATTTGATTTGTGTTTTGTTCTCTTTTGTTTTATTTTGTTTTAGGGGTCTGAACCTGTGATTTCGCTGGCATAGGGAGTTCTCATAAATGATCAACAGCAGTTCACTTCTTGTGATCTTAGAGAGTTTGTGGGATGTGAGGGGAAAGGCACTGACTTGTGGGTTAAGGGCACAGGAACACAAAAGCTAAGGTATCAGAACTTAAAAAATGCAGTTCTTTCTTACTCTAAGGTTGACTATCTGCTAAAGCCATACTAAGCACCTTTTTTTTTTTTTTTGCTTTTGGAGGGCAATTGGGGTTAAGTGACTTGCCCAAGGTCACACAGCTAGTTTTTGTGTTAAGTGTCTGAGGCCAGATTTGAACTCAGGTCCTCCTGACTCCAGGTCCGGCGCTCTAATTCACTGAACCACCTAAGCCACCCCTAAGCACATTTTTTTATTCTAATTAATGGTAAGCCATTTGAGTTTCTTGAACTGAGGGGTACTGCATGATTGACCCCCCCATTTAATAGACCAACCCAGATTAGTGAGGGGTGCTCTTCTCGGGCACTTCTCTCATTTTCTACCTTTACTGAGTAGTAATCTGGATAGAACAGTTGTTGGAGAAAACCAAGGGGGGGGGGGCAGGGAATGGGGGGTGGAGGGTGGAGAAGGAGATGTTAACGAGTTCAGAAAAAAAAAAAATCCTTGTGCCAGAGCCAATGAAACTGAATGTTTCCAAGACTGGCTGCTCATCCCCTTCCAACTGGTTTTCTTGAGGGTGGCCAAGTACATAGCTTCTCCTTGGCATTATTTCCTCCCAAAAGAAAGGACAGCTTGGACAGCTTGTGGGAAGACCCACTTTCTATTGCCAGGGCTGAATAATGTCTTGGACACTTGTAAAGATTCTTCCTATTCTCAGAACAAACTGCAGAAGAATGACTCTACACCTGCTTTCACCCAATCCCAAAGGGAAGATCGAGATCTTTATTTAAATATGTGTGTATTTGTGTTTGTTGAAACATACCTGCTCTCTAAACACTAACCAGGGCCCAGAAATAGAATGTACCTATAGCATAAAAAAATAATAATAAAAAAACAAATAAAAATAGCCTTTTAATACTGTAAGAGTTCTTTAAAACAAAACAAAGGGGGGATGTTATACATTTTAAGGGTCACCTCTTCCTTTTCCTGACCCTTCCATTCCTAGGCCTAAGAGCTTTTCTGTTGTCATTACAGAGACCAAAGTGCAGCTATGTGGCCTAGTGGATAAAGCCCTGGGCCTAGAGTCAGAAAGACCTGAGTTCAAATGTGACCTCAAACATTTATAAGCTATGTGACCCTGGGCAAGTCACTTAAATCTATTTCCTTCAGTTTCCTTATATGTAAAATGACCTAGAGAAGGAAATAGCAAACAATTTCAGTACCTAGGCCAACAAAACCCCAGATGGGGTCTGGAAGAATAGGACTGGGCAGAAAAAACTGAACAATAACAAAGACAAAGACCAAAACACTGAATATTCCTTACCCTAGGAAGTTTCCGTTTTTTTAGTTGCAGGCTAGAAAGCTTTAAGCAAAGAGCCCCATCCTTCCCTGATAACCCCCTTGGAAGACCAGTAGCTGTTTTCCAGAGGCAAGTGTCTAATACACCCTTTTCCCCCAGCTTCAAATCCCCACCCCTTTAGTCTTTGCCGCTATGGAGGACAGAGGTATATATTTACCCTGGTCTGTATGGGTTGGGAAACACTACTGCTAGCTGAATTAGGTGAACTCCTGTTACTTAGTCCACTGCAGTCCTGCAGCCGCCATCTACAGTAGCAGAGAATTTATTGGGAGTGGAAAGCAGTGGTTCTTCTTTTATTGAAGCTGAGGCAGTTCATAAAGCAGATGATGCCCTCCGGTGATATTGTATTGCTGCTTAAGTTGATAGCAATTGCAGATGTGTGGATGAAGGGTGAGCAACTACCTTCAGCCTGTGATTTGTGCAAAAAATATGGGCTTGTAAGAAGTGGTTTCAGCTTATAGCAGAGGAAATTATTATTAGGGCAGGAGGAAGGGATCACAAACCCAATGAGGCTGTGGAACTGATAACTATTTCTATCTTCAACCCCAGAATTTAGGTAATGACCTAGGAGGGCAGCTTTAAAAGGGAAAACAAGGCAGAACCCTGGAATCTGAATGGGAAGAGGCTGTTGGATATCATTTGTTGCAGCCATTTTCCCCTCTGCAACATTGACCTCTAGTGAAAGGGAGCTTGCATCTTCCCACTAAAGTCCATTCTCTTTTTGGAAACTGATTGAAATAATTCTCTCATACTGATACCAAGTCTTCATCTCTGCCATTTTTATTTTTGTTTATTCATGCATTTTTTGCTTTTTAAGGCCAAAATAAGTTAATTACATTCAAAAAGCATTTGTTAAGTTTTTACCATATGTCATACACTGAGCAAAGGACATGGATATATAAAGGCAAAGCATCTGAGGGGCACTGCTTCTGGAGTCAAGAGGACCCAAAATCAAATCTGGCCTCAGACACTTGACACACTTACTAGCTGTGTGACCTTGGGCAAGTCACTTAACTCTAATTGCTCTGCCTTCCCCCCTCAAAAAAAATAATAAAAAGCAATCCCTAACCTAAAGAAGTTTTTGTTCAGTGCCTATTTGGGACCCCACTTGGGGTTTTCTTGGCAAAGATACTGGAGTGGTTTGCCATATCCTTCTCCAGCTCATTTTATAGATTAGGAAAACTGAGACAAATGTGGTTAAGTGACTTGCCCAGGGTCACACAGCTATTGTCTAAGACCTTTGAACCCAACCTCAGTCACTCCAGGCCTGGTGCTCTATTGCACTACCTAGCTACCCAAGGGGCTCATATTCTATATATAAAGTATACACAGATAAGTAATTATATAACCCTCAGCTAGCTAACTGCCAATTAATTTCCATTCTAAACAAGAGATAATCTCCAAAACTAGGCAGGAAGTCAAAACAGGATGTACTTAATCACTCTTCTATAGCTTTCTCTTCACAAAGTCTTCTTCAGGACAAACAAACACTTCATCTTGTTGAGGGGAAAATTCTTTGCTTGGGCTTTCATCCTAATTAATGAGGCAAAAACTTAGGACAAAGAGAATTATAAAGGAGTTTATTATAAGTATGCCAATGTAGTAACACATTGACAGGCTGATCACTGGAGATCAGTAATGGCTTCAAGGTGGGGCCAATTTTTATGGGTAATTTCCTTAATGACAATTAAGATAACTTAGCATAAGCGGTTGGATCCTTGCATCTCAGTTCCTCTCTAAGGTAGCAAAGTAAATGACAATTTCCAGGTACTATAGGTAGGGGGTAATGACTATATGACAAATATCTGGGGACTTGGTGACACCTCCCCCAGCACAAGCAGGTCTGGGAACTATGTGTCACCAAGCCAGCATAACTTTCAATAACCCCATCCTGTGGTGATAGTGGTGGCAAGTTTTGAATGTCTATACCTTCTCTGGAAGGTTCCAGCTTGTCAGTATTGATATGTTTAGGGAAGCCCCACCCAGGGTACTAACTGCTCCTTTCTTTGGCTTCCTAAATCTGGGAGTGGGTTGAGGTTTTCCTGGGAATAATTATATGCACTATATCTCAGCCTTTCATTTTAGCACCCTTTCCTTTTTTTCCCATCCCACTGCTAATCCCCACTGACCTGTAGCCCAGGTTCCTGGTAACTGCTGATTCCTGGTTCCCTGGATCTGTCTAGCTCCCACCTGAGGCCTTAAATATTTGAATGGGTTTGCTCTTTTGAAAGCAGTGACAGCTGCAGATGTAGCCAGTCTGCTGTTTCCTTGTCTTTTCACTAATGCACTGATAGATAAAAATCAAAATCTGTAAATAAGAGTGCCTTTGTCTTTTCTCAATCCTGTGGGTGGGGATGTTTCTTTCCTATGTTTATCTCTGTTCTTTCTCTTTCTCCCCTTATTCTTTCTCCCTTTCAATTATTAAACCTACTTTACAATTGGAAAGACAAAAGGCAGCATGGTCCAGTAAAAAGGGCATTGGCTCAGAGGATATGGATTCAGACCTCACTTTGGAAGCTTCTTAATGCCTACCTTTGTGACCTTGGGGAAATCAATTTGATATTTGGGGGCCTCATTTCCCTGGAAAATAAGGGTGTTGGACTAGATAGTCCCTGAGGCCCCTTCCAACTCAAATATCAAAATACATCTGATCTTATAACAAATGATAACATTTAAACAAGGCAATATTGGATATTTTCACATAATTTATTATAATAGTTTATTAAGAAGAACATACAAAAGCCAGGAAAATTGAATTATTCTTTGAGGAAGGTGAGAATTAATTACAATGATTCCCCCCAAAAAATGTTCCTAGCTCCAAATACAATATAATCTACAACCTGTTCCCCCCACCAAAAAAGGTCTTTTTGGGTTGCTATGTATATTTATATACCCTATTTGTATTGGAAAATGTGGATAAGTACTTGTTCTGGAATGCATTTGAAAATGGAAATCAGGATGAGAACCATCTATTAATTTTCCTTTTTAAAGAGAGTATGAGTTAGTAAATGAAAGGTGGAGGCTGTAAGAAAATTGTTGTGACTGTTAGCCAGATATTGACCTTTCTTATATTAAACTGGCCACAGTTTTATCTTGCATCCAGAAGACAATTGATTTCTCTTTTCAAGGAGAACTGACATTCTGGATGCATTACTTCTGATGCATGTGTGTGTTCTCTGGTTATTGACCACACTAGAGAGTCAGATGTATTTAAAGGGCAGAGTGGCCTCATCTTAACTGCAGAACTATAAAGCTGTTTTGTAGCTCAACCTATAAAATTATCATCCATGACCTAAGGATCACAAGCTCTCATTGTTTCTGTTGATTATTACCCTATAGAGCCTGGTGTCATAGTCTTTGTTCTCAAACCAGAGATATCAGAGATGTTCATATATTACTCTCCTGGATGTTATAACTAAAGGAGATCTCTTAAGAAGGAACTGTGGCATTCTTTTTAATGCATCTTTCAGAGATGGTAACTAATGATGCATCCAGTTTGAACATTCGATTTTCGGTACTATAATTTTGTCAGTAAGGATGCTGAGTTTTAGAGACCATAAGTGAGTTTCCCAATAGCATAAACTGAGTTGGTGACAGAGATAATACTAGAATCCACAACTCTTGGCTCCCCCATAGGACATCCTTTCCACTGTGTTACGCTGCCTTTGCATATTGAAAAGTGTCATGTATCCATATATGAGCATAACCTACTTATCCCATATAGGATACATAGAACACATCTTTGCCATCCTTTAGATTTTTTTCTTAGAAGAAAGTATGCTCATTCATTTGAAATGGATTAACTCAGGAGAACAAAGCATCTGTGTCTATATAAAACATTAATGCCCCACTAATAGCCACCAACTAGCAAATGTTCATTAAAAATTAGCCTATCATTAGATTGTACTTGTTTTTAGCAAATCCAGTAATTTAGTCAACAAGTCAACAAGCATTTAAGTGGCTATTATGTCCCAAGCACTATGTTAAGCATGGAAATACAAAGAAATGCAAAAATGACAGCCCCTGCTCTCAAGCAGACATGTGAACTATAATGTCTAAATGAGATATATACATGATAAATTGGAACTAATCTCAGAGGAAAGGTACAAGCATTAAGGGGGATTGGGAAAGGCTTTTGCCTATAGTAGAATTTTAGCACAGACCTGAAATAGCTAGGGAAGCCAAAAGGTAGAAATGAGGAAGGAGAGAATTCCAAGCATAGAGAACAGCTAGGGAAAATATATATGAAGTTTGATTTGGAGTGTCTTTTGTGAAGAATAGCAGAGGGGTGATTGTCACTGGCTTAAAGAGTATTTGGGGAGGTATATGCTATAAGAAGACTGGAAAGATAGGAAGGGTTGAGGTTGTTAAAGATTTTAAAAGCCAAACACATGATTTTGTAATTGATCCTGAAAGTAATAGAGAATCAATGGAGTCGACTGACTAGGGGGTAACTGGTCACACTTGCACTTTAGGAAGATCAATTTGATAGCTGAGTGAAGGATGAACCAAACAGTGGATGAATGAAACAGTGATGCCAACAGAATTTTACTGAAATAGCTTAGGTGTCAAGGGATAAGAGCCAGCACCCAGGTGGTGGCAGTGTCAGAGGAAAGAAGACTGGAGGTCTGTATAAAAGATATTATAAAGGTAGAATCAATAGGACTTGGCTACTGATTGGATATTGTGATACACATCCAACTGGATATTGGAATAAGAGTAAGGAGTTGAGGATATTAACACCTAAGTTGCAAGCCTGGATGGCTTGGAGGATGGTGGTACCCTGAACTATAATAGGGTACATCAGGAAGAGGGGAGGGCTTTGGGGAGAAAGATAATGACTTCAATTTCAGACATAGTAAATTTAAGATATCTATAGGACCTTCAATTTGAGATCTCCAGTAGGCAGTTGGAGATAAGAGACAGAAGTTTAGGTAAGAATTTGAGGCTGAATAAACAGATCTAAGAATCATCTTCATAAATAGGATCATTGAAACCACAGCTGGAGAAAACACCAATCAAAATACTATAGAAGAAGAAAGAAGAGAGACCAGGACAAAGCCTTAAGGGACAGAACCATTTAGTGAGCATATCCTGGATAAAGATGCAGGATAGCAGACTGTAAAGTTTTGTGACATTTTTATCTTCTCCCAAGAACCAGGAAAGAGCAGTCACAAATTCCTAGAGAGAAGAGAATGTCAAAGAGATGGGGATGATCAACACTAAGGAGAAAAGGTACATGCTGATGTCAAGAAGGATGAGAATTAAGAAAATGCCACTGGTTGTGAACAATGGAGATAGTCTCTTTAGCTGAATGAGGAGAGAGCCAGAGTATAGTGTTAAAATGATAGTGAAAGGAAATGAAGTGGTTGGCCTTCTCAAAGAATATAGCCACAAAATGGAAGAGACCTATAGGACAGTAGATAGTGGGGATCAAGTAAGGATTTTGTGAAGATGGGAAAGACATATGTGTGTTTTTAGGCATCAAGGCAGTAGCTTGGGTGAGACTGAAAATTAATGAGAAAATGAGGATCTTAGAAGAGGCGATCTTCTGAAGAAGACTGGAAGGAACAAGATCACTTATGCCTGTAGCAGAGTTTGCCTTGGCAAAGATAAGGGCCTTCACTGGGTGTGACAAAAGAAGACATCTGAATGATAAGGGATGAAAAGGAGAAGAGAAGAAAAGGATTTTGGGGAATGGCCTGTTTTGTTTTTCTTTATTAAAATATGAGACAAGGTTCTCAAGTTAGACAATGGTGGGTGTGGGAACCACAGGAGGTTTGAGAAGGAATGAAAACATTTGGAAAATTCACTGTGTTTGGTGGTATGATAAACCAATTAAGGAGGTGTAAAAAGGAAAGTCTTGCTGCATTGAGGGTTTAGAAAAGATTATAAATTTGTAGTGGATCTAACTAACATGGTTTCATAATTTTCTGCAGTTTTATCCCGCAGTGCTTGAGGAGGAGCAAAGTCAAAGAATGGAGGGAATAATCCAACACTGAGCATGGGCAGGGCAATCTTGCAGGATATGGTGCAAGGGCCTTGAGAGAAGAGAACGGTATAGAGTTAAACTGATTCACAACAGTGGGAAGATAAGGACAGGAGGAAAGTGTAGTGAGGGCAGTGACGATATCCTGGGAGAGAACTGAAGAGTGGAGAAAATGGAGGTCTTGGTGAGGAGAGGTTTAGGGTGTTCAAGGCAAGGGGAAGGTCAAATGACAACAGATTTTTGATCAGATCAAGGGATTTAAAGAGTTCATGAACATGGAAATAGAACAGTTATGGGTGATGGCAAGGTAAAGAGTATGACATCTATGTATCGTTGTGGTGGGATGGAGGGAAATGGGAAATGAGTAAGTTGAGGAACACAGAGTTGGGGTGTTTGAGAGAGTATTATTAAGTACATTGAAGATCTCAAGTCTTCAGGGATTGGAAGGAGAGAAAAACTGTGGGTCATATACTGAACTATTTGAGGAAGGAAGCAGAATATCCTGGGCTTTAATGTATGATAATTACTAGAATTTTGATTTGGTGATAAATATGAATTAAATGAGTATCAAAATAGGCTCATTTTTATTTTAACTTAAGAAAGCAGGTATTTCAGAGAGTGGGGTGGACTGGGTAAGTAGTTTTAGAGTAAGTCATTGGGTGATAGGAATCTGGGATTGGTCAATGGAGGAATGAGAATGGGAGAAAAAAACTTTAGAAATTATCAGGGCCATCATTTAAGAGATACAGAGAGATGAAGTAACTTCTAGATACTTAGTGATTGGTAGATTCAGCATTAGAACTCAGATGAAGAGATATTCTAGAATAACACCCTTTTCATTATTCCAGGCTCCTTTTTCTTAGGAACTTGTTTCACTTAACAGCTGCTATCTTCATTAGACCTAGTTAACAGTGTTGATTGATGTGATATAAGAAAGTGTGCTTAGATTAACTCTTTAGTGTCTCAAAGCTATGTTTTAAAAACACTCTGATGTGCTAAGAGTCCCTAATGGCAACAGTTAAGTAAGCAGGCTATTAACATGCAAATGGAATTGCTTACACAAGTTAAGTCATTGATGAGCATTAGCTATGGCAAGGACACTATCTCCAGTCAATCCAGGGGACCACTCTTATTGGTTCCTTATTGGCAACCACCCAAGAAAGTTCTTACTTTAAACAATAATTCTTAGAACATTTGGGGCCTGTCATCTATTAAAATTCAAAGCAGCCCTAACTCTTTGGTAAGATCTCTATATGAAGACTGACAATACAGAGAACACATATCCTGGCTTACTCAACCCTGGCTAACTTGTCTGAGTTTATGCTGA
The DNA here is from genome assembly GCA_011680675.1 of Gymnobelideus leadbeateri. Taxonomy (NCBI): domain Eukaryota; kingdom Metazoa; phylum Chordata; class Mammalia; order Diprotodontia; family Petauridae; genus Gymnobelideus; species Gymnobelideus leadbeateri. The sequence continues at coordinate 303,244 of WOXC01000585.1, forward strand.
TTTGGGCACTATTTGAGTTGAACAAGTTCCTAATTCTCTACTGAATTCTCTACTGTTAAAACACCCAAGGCACTTGAAACTTACATAGAGATCTCCTAGGCTTCCCTGACTCTCCCTTTGGAAGCCTTGTTTGACACGCGCTCTACAATTTTTCATCTTCATCCCCCTTCACTTCTTTTCTACTAATGAGTCATGGGACTTCCATGACTCAGGAGGAGAGAGTGAGGCTGAGGGCTTTGCACAAGACATTAACCTGGTGATGTCATTGTTCCTCATGGAGTATGAGAATGTAGGTGTTGGCTAATTCTGGCTCCTCCTTCTCAGGTTTCACTGCTACCACCCCCAACTCTCCCTCATTATGAAGCCACATATCAAGAGCCAGAAGGCATATAAGGTTCCATTTTTTTTTTTTGCCATGTCCTACTTCCTAAAATTAGAACAAAACAATTAGTGTTTTTTTCTTATTTTCCCCAAATATATGGAGGATTTAAAATTTCAAAGTAAAACAAGAAGTTATGAAGTTACAGGAAAATGAGGCTGCCTTTCCGTGCTAGAAGGAGCTGTACTGGGATTTTGTTTTCTCTCCCTCTCCTCATTTAACCCTTCTTTTCTAGATCCTGGTTCTAGAGTCAATTATCTTTAGCCTGCGTTAGGGGTTAAGCCAGGTTTCTAGTCTCTTGGCCCTAGGCACATTCTGTTTAAAAGCTAGATATGTTTCTCAACACTTCTAGAACCAGTTTCTCAAACTTTTCTCTGGATGTGAAACTTCTTCTCTCACCCTTCTCAATATTCCTTTCATCTGGTCTTTATACTTTCCTATGAGGTTATTTTGTAATTGCAACCCAATCCTAGGCCCTTAGATAAATAGATAATTAAAACAAAACTTTACCTGGTCTCCAAAGAGCCATATTTTCCAATATATAAACACACACACACACACACACACACACACACACACACACACACACACAGAGATTGTGTTTGTCCTTCCTTCTTGAAGAGGACCATGGCATCAGGAAATGATGACATGGCTTACAGGTGACTTGGGTTTGAGTGAGGGAGAGCTGTGAAAGGTTGCCAGCCTCACTTTCTCCTCCAGAACCATATGGGTCCAGTGATCAGATGGAGATGACTCAGGATGCAATTCAAGACCCCGGCCCTTTCAGTCTGTCTGTTCAGGTTTTCACTTTGAGTGAGGTAATGTCCATTCAGTGAATAGAACTCTTTAAGCAGTGAGTCATGGGATGTCCCCACCCATCCATCCACACACACGAGTGTGTCTATACACACATGTATGCATACATATATGTATATGGAGGATGATATATTTATACATATATAGCATAAACATGTATATGTATTGTGTATATAGAGGTTGATGAATACATATGCCTATGCATACACATACCTATATATGTATGTACCCATATGTGTATGTATGTATGTATACACACATATTCTTCCTATGAATGTTGTACTTAATAAATGCCTTTTGACTTGACTACCTATCACCAAATATGTTACTTTAGTTTAGAATATCCTGTCACATTCTTCATGCATTTTCTCTACCTATTCATTCTTTGCAAAAAATGTTAGCACATTAGCAGTAATTACCTTCACAGTGACATTGTTGGTGATACCCATTATGAGTACTATAAGACAAGATGACCAAGTATATTATGAAATGATATTTTCTATGACTTTTGGGCCCATGCAGAAATCGTTTGCCAACTCACTTATTTGACTCTCCAAAGAGATCGTGTGAGTCATCCTTCAAGTTAACTGTGATGCCTTCTATTTTTTGGTTTCATTTATATGAAGATTGTCAATGTTGATATGGTTCACTTCCTTCAGTTGTATGGCAATGTGTCTGGTCAAGGATATGATACTTAGAGTACTGATAGATAAAAAAACGTAGCATGATATAATGGTCATAGGACTGAGCTTGAGGCCTGCCTCTGATATACACTGGCTATGTGACCTCTCATAGGGTTCTAGAATGGAGTGTGTAGACTTAAAAAAAATTTTTAACTGTTTTTTTTAGATAAATGTGTTTTCTTTCTAATCTTATGCATTTCATTTTATGCATTTATAAACCTTATTGTGAGAAGAGTTCTGTAGACTTCACCAGTCTACCACTGAGATCCATGACACACAAAAGTGTCTAAAAACTGTTCTCAGACAATAAGCTGCAGAGAAGGTGCTGAACTTCATTAATGGAATTAGTTTCTTCACCTAGTAGTGCCCTCTACCAATGTAATCACTGGTCACATCCCTAACCCTGATAATCATATTTAAAGAACGCCTAAATACTACATTTTTTAAAAAAGCATCTACCTCCTTTTCTAACATTTCCACTATCACTGAAGACACAGAAAGGGGACACCCAAGATTGAGATAAAGTAATTGTTTTACTTTATTTCACAGGTTGCCATGGCCCAAGATTTCATCCCATCATCAATAGGCTTTTCTATAGTCAACTAACCTAGTCCTTGTATAGAAAGGATACATAGTCCATCACCAGAACTATAACCATCAACTTTCTTGCCTTGTAGTGTTTTTGTTCCACTAATAGCCTAAAAATCCTGGTTGATTTTTAATTTTGTTTTGTTTTGCCATGATGAAACATTTAACAAAGTAAGATTTTTGTAGATGAACAAGTCTAGTAACCCTTTCAAAAAATAAGGTTTTTCAAAAAAAAAATGAGGTTTCTGTTGTGAATTTTTTGATGATTTTTAAGTTTTATTGATTTTTTTATATTATAAACATGTATAGAATATCACTACTCTGTGAAAGGGCTATTGTGACAACGTAAAACAATTAAACTAATAATACAGTGACTTCATTTGAAAATAATGAAACATTCCAAATTTGTAGCACCCACACACATATACCTCTATTAAAAAAAAACGAATAAATCTATTTTCTCATATGAATTATTTCTTAAGGAGTCATTCTGGCCTCTTAGTCATCACTTCTCTTTTCTAAGTGCAAATGAGCCACCCTCTTAAAAAACATGGTGAAGGTTTGTTCTAGAAATTGAAGTCAAGATTATTGTCAATGTCTCAGCAATAGCATCTAACAGTTATTTCAGTATTCAGTTACTATTGGTCATAGTGACTTGAAGTTGCCAAGGCAGCTAGGTATTTTGATCCTAAGTATAAACTCCCTATTATATATTTATGTTCTGTTCTTTCTGGTCAGAAAAAAATTTTCCTTAGCAGAAGGCAAATGGTCTTATTCCTTCCTTCATTTTTTTTTTATTTGCCCCAAATATAGGTTGTTTTTTTGTTGGGTTTTTTTGTTGTTGTTGTTACATAATCGTTTATTTTTTCCAATTACATGTAAAGATAGTTTTCAATATTAATTCTTTATAAGATATTAAGTTTCAATTTTTTCCCCACTCTCCCTCTCATCCTTCCTTTCCAAAACAGCAAGCAAACTGTGTGCAATCATGTAAACATATTTCCACATTAGTCATGTTGTGTGTGTATGGTGGGGGGGGGGGGGGGTAGGGCGGGAACAGAACAAAAGGGGAAAGCAAAAACAACAGCAAAAAAAGGTAAAATAGGACACTTTGATCTGCATTCAGGCTCCATAATTCTTTCTCTGGATGTGGATTACATTTTTCATCATGAATCTTTTGGAGTTGTCTTAGAACCCTGGATTGCTGAGATGAGCCAAGTCGATTAGAATTTTCTCTCTCTCTCTCTCTCTCTCTCTCTCTCTCTCTCTCTCTCTCTCTGTCATTGAATTCTCAACAGCAATGATACCCTATCCAATAATCATAACCCCCCCCATAAGTCAACTTGTTGACATCAAATATTCTCCCATTCCACATGTCTTTTTCAAATCTGTGTTGATTAATGAGGCCCCTATGCATGTGTAATGGTAATGGTAATTTGAAGATCTTCCCTGCCCCTTAATAGGCCTAATGGAATTTGAAGATCTTTCCTGCTTTGAAGATCTTCCCTGCCTCCTATTAGACTGAATGTAATCGTATGGAGCCTGTGGTAGAAGGAGTTTCCTGAACAGGAAGTTAGGAGTCAGAGCAGTTAGCATAGTAGGAAAGAAAGGAAGCAGGAAAGGAGTCAACTAAGCTTGTGAGTATTTATTTGCTCCCTGCTGTATTATGTTGTTTGAAGGAAGGCTAAAGGTAGTGTTGCTCTTTGTGGTGATAAGGTGTATTAGCATCTTTGTTGCTCTGATGGATTTGACATTCTGGTGTTTGGGTTTTGCTTTCTGGTTTTAGGATTCAACTTTCTGGTGTCCGAATAAATGTTTTGCATCTGTCTTCTATATGGAGAGTCTTTTATATTTTGTGATTAAGCATTATGCCAGAAAATTCATTGTTGCATTTGGTGCTGTGAATATTGTGCTGGTGCTACAGCATGCTCACGGTGTTTAAATAACTTTCCATTACACATTGTATTTTTTTCTCTTGTCATTAGAATTTTATTCTTGAGAGGTTCTTTTCTCTTTGCCCTGTTGAATTTTGTTCCATGGGATTCTACCTATTGTTTCTTGGGCTTCTTTGAAACCTATTCACCAAATTCATTATGTTCATTGAAGAATTGCCATATTGTGCTGGATGGCTGAGTTTTAACACCACAAAACCAAAGTTTAGAAGCCCTGACAGTACTGATGTTTTCTTAGTAGGTAGAAGTAACTGAGCCTAATACTTCATTAGCAAAAATGCAGTATAAGATGCTACTAAGATGTGATTTCTTCTCCCCTTCAAAATATCCAGGTAAGTTACTCATTGACCCAATTCCACCCTGATCCCTCCCCAATCTGGACCTTTCTTAACAGTGATTATGATGTTTCCAAGTGTCTCCATTCTTAGGGGCTGATAGTATAGGGCAGAAGTAAGGAACCTATGGCCTTCTAAGGCCCTGGGTGCAGCCTTTTGACTGAGTCTAAGTCTTACAGAACAAATCCTTTTATTAAGAGGATTTGTTTGGATTCAGTCAAAGGGCTGCATTTGAGAACCTAGAAAGCTACATGTGGCCTTGAGGCCTCAGGTTCCACACCCCACCCCTTTTCCCCAAGGTTTTTCTCTCCTTTTCATAGGGCAATATATCAGAATCTTTCTCCCTAGTGGTTATATAAGGTTTTGGTTTTCTTTCTAACCCCTTTCTAGAGACTAGACCATCCTAGTTTCCCTATTTTTGCACTATACATGAACTATCTTATCCCTGCTGACTTAGACTCTCCAAATGTGTCCCATATTTCACTCCTCAGTTTCCAGGGAAATCTTCCTTGATTGAACTCTCCCAACTTGAATTATTCTATAATGTTCCCTTAATACTTAGAACACTCAGTTTGTACACATGTATTTATTTAGCTTCTATTATATGAACAACTGGATCTTGATCATACTAAGTCCCCAAGGTAGTCCTAGGCTCTTATGTACCCTTTGGCCAGTAACAATTTATCATGAGTCAGGAGTCACATAGTCATTTAATTTTGGGGGGAACAGACTATGCAGAGTGAGAGGGAATGTACACAGGTAGTCCTTTTTTTCCCTTCTCCTTTCAATAAAAAAGAAGACTGAACCTATTAATGTTTTATGCACAGGGTATATGCAAGGCTAAGATAATGCAATAATAAAAAGAGGAGGGGAAAAGAGTGTGAATTTTAGAATATTCTGTCAGCAGCAAGGGGAACTAGTGTTTCCCCTCAGTGACATTAATGGAACATTGTAAGCTGGTTTTAGGACCAAAATTTAAATTAAAAAGGTGCAGGGTGGGGGAAGGCATGGGAAGTAGAGGAGGTTGCAAAATCTTATTTTCACTAAGTTAAAAAAAAAGGTATGAAAGCAATTGAGTTTGTTTTTTTAAACATTCCCTGCAGTGTTGTGAAAACCAAACCAGAGCTTTGTGTGAGTTCATGAAAATCAGAATGCAAAACAGAGGATAAACTAGCTAGCAACAAATAGGAAACTGTCCATTTTAATTGACAACTGATTAAAATGAGAAATGTAAACACCCTCCCCAAGGAGAAAATGCTGGATGTGTGAAGTTGGTTCAGTTTAAATTCCCCTTGAGATGTGAGTGGCCTCATGCAATTGTCTTTTTTTTTATTCGAAAGTATAAAAGCAAAAATGAATAATTCTATGCTATTAATGAAAACACATGGTCAGCTAAAGTAAGTATGACACATGCAAACAAAAGAATTTCATTTACATGTACCCTTAGTAGAATTAGAAACTACAATCTATTGGGGGCGGCTAGGTGGCGCAGTGAGTAAGAGCGCCGGCCTCGGAGTTGGAATGACCCGAGATCGAATCCGGCCTCAGAAAATGAGCACCCACACATAAATAATGACTAACCGTGTAACCTTGAGCAAGTTACTTAACCCCAATTGCTTACAAAAAAAAAAAAAACTACAATCTAGTATAAAAAATTCCTTCCATACCGTATAAGATCACATCACACTTTATGTTTTTATAGATCAGGAAACAGGAGTAAACTGATAAATGTTTAACAACTGACTCTCTGAGGAAAAATATACATATATATATAATATTTGCATATGTATATGTGTTTATAAAGTTTAATCTGCATTCTTAACATTTTCTCCATCACTTTCTTAAGTCTAGTCAATCAACAAAACAATAAATCAAGTCCTAATTTATTGTGTTTTCTGACTGAAAAGGTGTAAATGCTCACACTGAAAATAATCAGCTCAGAAACCATAGAATTTACTTAAAGAACACCACTGAGAGGAAGCATGATTCTGTGAAAGGAATTCTAGACATGAAATCAAAAGATGTTGGTTTGACTCTCAACCTTGCCACTTTTTAGCCACAGGAATATATAGAAATCATTTCCTTTTTCTGGTTTAATTTCTCCTTCTATAAATAGTAGGACAGGACTAGATAATCTCTGTCTTCTTCCACTGCCAACATTCTGTGATTTGAATTAAACTGATCAAATAAGAATAAGTCTGCTGATGAAATAGAAAATAGCTATTTGTATCATGGAATGGTCCCTTGGTCTAGCTAGGAAGCTACCAATCATATAGCAATATGTATATTGTATATTACAAAGCAAAGGATTATCTTCCCAAATTCCCTGTTGCATGGACTTCCACTTTCAGCAACATGTATATTCCCATCCCCATGCATTTCCCCTCCCCCACTTCTGTTAGATACTTTACTATATAGAGAGACCTTTGATGTCTTGTTTTTGGATTTGGACATTTTTAGAGCTCCATGCCATAGCATCTCATAGATCAGGATGGTATGATACAGACACAGTGCAACTTGAATAAATTTCCTCCCAGTTGGATTGAACTGAAACTCATGTGCTACCTTCCTGGGAGGAGTAAGCCTTAGTTATTTTAACTAGAGCTTCCACATACTGCATCCTTTTGGGATGTGCTTTTAGAGGGAGATTCCTGAACATGCCTTAAGAGAAGGTGAAGGGAAGCCATGCTCAGTTATATTCCTACTTAGTAAAAATGTTATTAACATGAATGCACAGGTCACTAATAGTCCCTTATACCAGATAAATAGACCTTATACCAGATCAAGGAACCCTTGTTGAGAGAAAAGGAAGGGGATTGGCTTAGAAATAAAATAAAATATACCCTATAAATTACTGTGCAGGTTGATAATGATCCATAGAATCAGAAAATGTTAGAACTTGAGAGATCATCTAGTCCAATAGATATTAACCTTTTAGTGAGTGTCAGACTCCTTTGGCAATCTGTGCAGCCTATAGGTGCCTTTTCAGTATAATTTTTAATGCATAAAATGAAATACATAGGATTTTGAAGAAAATCAAATTTATTTGAGTACCATTATGTATTTATATATGTTACATATATGTGTGTATGTATGTGTATGTATGTGTGTGTGTGTATATGTTGAAAGTTTATAGGTTCCAGTTTAGCCCCACTCCATTTTACAGATGAAGATAATGAATTCCAGTTCAAGAAAGCCAGAATTTAAATGTAGGGTTTCTTTTTTTTTCCTTTCATATTTTATTATTTTTCCAACTACATGTAAAAATGATTTTAACTTTTTTTTTTTAATTTGAGTTCCATATTCTGTCCTCCCTCCCCTCCTTAGAGGGTAAGAAATTTTATTTAGATTTCACTTGTGCAGTCATGCAAAACATATTTTCATATTAGTCATGTCACAAAAGAAAACAGACCTAAAAAAGAAAGAATGAAAAAAGTTATACATACATACATACACATACATATGTGTGTGTTTCAATCTGCATTCAGATTTCATCAGTTCTTTCATCACAAATCCTTCTAAATTGTCTCGAATATTTGCATTGCTGAGAGAAGCTGAGTAATTCAACTGATCATCATACAATATTGCTGTTACTATGTATAATATTCTCCTGGTTCTGCTCACTTCACTTTGCATTAGTTCATGTAAGTCTTTCTAAGTTTTTTTTTTTTCAAAAGCATTCTGTTTGTCATTTCTTATAACACAAAAATATTCCTTCACAATCATATAGCACAGCTTGTTTAGCCATTCCGCAATTGATGGAAATCTCTTCAATATCCAATTCTTTACCATCTCAGAAAAAGCTAGTATAAATATTTTTTTTTTTGTAAATATAATCCTTTTTTTTCTTTTTTTTTTTTTTTGGAGGAGGGAGGGCAGGGCAATTGGGGTTAAATGACTTGCCCGAGGTCACAGGGCTAGTAAGTGTTAATTGCCTGAGGCCAGATTTGAACTCAGGTCCTCCTGACTCCCAGGCTGATGCTCTATTCACAGTGCCACCTAGCCACCCTTCCTTTTTTTTTTTTTTTAATTTAATCTCATTGGAATCCAGGACTTCTGATGAAAGAGAGAGAGAGAGAGAGAGAGTGTGTGTGGGTGTGCGCGCATGCTAGTTTGTGTCAATTTTCTTCCAGAATAATGGTATTGGAGTGTCCTCATTTAGCCCTGGAAAGAGAAGGAAAGCTGAATTTTACTTAACCTGGCTGACTAGTGCACTATCTAAGGAATGAAAGGATGAGTCCGGATATATCTGTGCATGCCTTTGCCTAGGGCAATGAAGGACCAAAATAACCAGATAGGATCATAGCTTTAGTGCTAGAAGGAATCTCATAGGTAATCTATTCCAGCTCCCCTCATTTTACAGATAAGGAAACCAGAGCAGAGAGGTCATATGACTTGCCCACAGTCACAAAGATATAGTAAACAACAGAACAGGGATTTGTATCCCAGTTGTCAGATTCTAAATCCAATCCTATTTTAACTATCCAACAGTCTCACCTGGGGCTATTTGAATCTAAGGGGTAGTTGCTAATGCTAGAGGTAGATAATAAGGCAAGAGATTGAGTACAGTCTTAATAGACGCTTCACTACCTTTGCAAAAGAGTTCTTTGTTTCTAAAATAGCACTTTTATTGGGAATAGGGAACTAAAGCCTTCATCACTTTTTATTGCAAATCAATATTTTGAGACTACTCATAAATTTGAGTGAATTTTAAAAGTACCATGTCCTACCTGAGTGACCTTGGGCAATAGCCATTCAGTATTCATAGAAACCTGGTAGAATGGTAAAAATACTTGACCTGGACTTAGGTGAGGTATAGATTCAGGTCCCACCTCTAACTTTTACTAGCTGTGTGTTCCTGAATTCACCTCTTTTTGAATGGCAGTTTCTTCAAAAGCTGTTGTTGTTTGTCCTTCATTCTCCAAGAGAACCATGACATTAAGGAGGTGATTCCATGACATGAAGATGAATTGGATTTAAGTGAGGAAAGGCTGTGCAAAGTCACCAGCCTCACTTTCTTCTCTAGAGCCATCTGGACCCAGTTGGGGAGATATAGATCAAGGTGGCCTTTTTAAGTTAAGGGATCTTTAACAGGTTTCAGTTTGACTGAGGCAACTCCAATTAAAGAATTAAGACTAGGTAAGAAATGAGGCAAAGGATGGCCTCTTTACCTAGTGAGAGAGAGGGGAGGAGGAGATGGGAGGGAGGGAGAGAGGGAAAGAGAGACAGAGAGAGAGAGAGAGAGAGAGAGAGAGAGAGAGAGAGAGAGAGAGAGAGAGAGAGAAATAAATCCGGGAAAGGAAGATCCTTAGCCAAAAGAGAGTTACTACTTACATTCACTCTGAGAGCCAATCAGGGTCCAAATAATGACCAAGTGGGGTTTGTCCTGGGACCTATTGTTGGCTAATTAATTACAGTCAAAACAATAAATTCTGTAGTGTCCTTGGCACTAGGTGGTACAGTGGATAGAGCATTGGTCCTAGAGTCAGGAAGACTCATCTTTCTGAGTTTAGATCTGGTATAAGACACTTACTAGCTGTATGACCCTGGGCAAGTCACTTAACCCTGTTTACCATAGTTTCCTTATCTGTAAAATGAGCTGGAGAAACAAATGGCAAAGCACTTGTTGCAGCAAGCACCCCAACATCCCCAGGGTGGCTGCCAACATAGGTTCTTAGATCTGCTTTTGTAAAGGAAAGCAACTCAAAATCGGTTAACAAGCTTACTTTAATCAAACAAACATATATTACCTAGTTCAGGGGGAAAAGGTCAGCACCCCGAACTTCAGAGTATACAGACATATCAAACAGACAGGCTTCCAAACTGTCCCAACATTACATCAATACCAACTCACGGTTACCAGAGAGGGAAGCATCAACATCTGGGTTTTCAAAGCTGGGGGGCTCTCAATGGCTGCCCAGAGTCTCATCTGGTCAAATCACACAACACTTCTCAAAGTGAGCCCCAAAGCAAAGCCTCACATCAGGGTTCATATAGCCTTTTCCTGGCTCAGAGAATGTAACAACCTTCTTGACCCACTGCCCAATCACAAAGTATCAAGGTGTGGGCTTTCCTGAAAAATAAGCCTCCCCCCCAACAGGCTCTAGGTGCTCTTAACCTAGGGGCAGGGAAGATCTTTAAATTTGCATTTCCATTACAGCACTGCAGTATCTTTGCCAAGAAAACCCTAACTGGGGTCACAAAGAGTGGAAATATTGAGGGGGTACAGGGTCTGTGCAACCCCTTGAACTCTGATTGACTCTTCTCACCTTAAGAGTCTACTCATTATACTAAATCTCTAATAAACTTTATTTTACTTTGGCTGAGAGAAGGCTTAAGTTCAATTCATTTAGCAGGACCCAGGGTGTTGATATTTTGGGGTCTCGAGCAACCCTAAGCCCCAAACCTCAACAATATTTTTTTTGCTTTTTTTTTTTTTTTTGGAAGGCAATTGGGGTTAAGTGACTTGCCCAAGGTCACACAGCTGGGTTTTTGTGTGTGTGTGTGTGTATGTGTGTTAAGTGTCTACAGCCAGATCCAAACCCGGGTCCTCCTGACTCTAGGGCCGGTCCTCTGTACACTCCACCATCCAGCCACAAACCTCAACAATATTACTGAAGCTATTGAACACCACCACAACGGGATCCTTCTCACAAGGTTGGGGTCAGGATCAAATGTAATAATAAATATGAAATAATGAGTAAACCTTAAGCTATTATTTACATATGTCTGTTATTGATTTCTGTTGGCCTCAGTTTCTTATGAAATTTATGGACGTAGATTAGAGGGTCTGTATTTTTTTCTTTTATCCCCAATGATCTAGGTATTTGGTCCTGGAATGGATTTCTCTCTGACGCCTTTGTGTCTCTTTTGCAAAAGTGAGTCCTATTTAGAGTAGAGAACAAACAAAATAGACTCAAGATGAAATGACATTTAAAAAACAGGCTCATCAACCCTACTTCACCTACCTGGAATGCAGATGTATTTAACTGATTTCATTTTGCTAATGCTGTAAGCTGGTCTCTGATAATTACCTTGTATAATTGGAACAAATTTATGATTATACTAATTCGTTCTTAGCCACCCAATATATAGCCAAGCTAATCCATATCTGTCCCTGCATTTCTTTTGTAGATCATTACATGATTAGCCTTTCCCCATGGTTGATGGCAGCATTCTGATTCTGAACAGATTTGATTTCTCCAATGTGTTGTGTGTTGGGTGTTATATCTAAATGGATGGCACACCCTAGACAGCAGCTTTCAAACCTAGTTCATGATATGAACACTTAAGATCGTTTAAAGCTTTAATCCTTAACAAGGTAGCTATTTTCAGCATGTTATGAACAGTTCTATGACATCCATTGATAAAGAATAAGATGTTAAATGCTAATGAACTTTAATCTTCCCTTTCAAAGAATTCTCCTTATAACCCATTAACCTAGAGAGGAGAGATGAATTTAGAAATATTGTGACTATGACCTTTACTAACCAGCTCTGTTGGGATGATGTTCAAAACCACCTTCCCAATGAAGAACATTGTCTTTGGAGTAGCATTGTGCCTAGTGGACAGACGACTAGTCTTGGAAGTAAAAGGACTTAGTTTCAGGTTCTTATTCTACCCCTTAACTACTTATTTCTGAACAAATTACATATCTGTCAAATCTTCAATTATTCTTGTCTACAAAATGGGGATAATAATGCTTCAACAACAGTTATGTTTTAAGGATCAAATTAGAACACACAAAGCACTTTAAATAAATGGGAAGGTTTTGTTTTGTTTTTGGTTTTGGTTTTTTTAAGGCATTTCACATTCAGCAATCAGGAAAGAAGCATTGTACTTTTTCCTGTCACAAAGATTTCTCTGGCAGTCCATCAAATAACCATTTTAAGAAATATTCAAAAAATATCCATTAAAGTCTTCTTCTATGTAAAGACTCAGCCTAATATATCTGGAAATCTGGAAAATTTTTAAAGCAATGCTAGCTGAGCCCAAAATGCTAGAAAGGTTTTGAATATGTTTTGTAATATGAGATAGTAGTCTATGTGTCTGTGTCCAAGGATTACCCTAGCTAAGTGGGCTACCATATGATGAAGATTTTTTTTTTTAATGGCTAAAGTACATTGATGTTCTGGAAGCATATCAGAGATGGTATATCCTTAGAAATTCACTAGCAGATTATGTTTCCCCAAAGCATATGGGAACAAGCAAGCAAATGTAGACTAAAAAGAGAGCTACAGCATTATAGCAAGAGTTCTTAACCTTTTATGTGTATTTGAATGTTTCATAGGGCAGCTAGTTGGCACAGTAGATAGAATGCCAGACCCGGAGTCAAGAAGACAGCTTCCTAAATTCAAATCTGGCCTCAGACACTTACTAGCTGTGAGACCCTGGGCAACTCTCTTAACCCTGTTTGCCTCCGTTTTCTCATATGTAAAATGATCTGGAGAAGGAAATAGCAAACCATTCCAGGACCTTTGCCAAGAAAACCACAAACTGGGTCACGAAAATTTGGGCATGACTGAAAAATAACTCAACAATAACAGGTGAATTTCATAGATCTATTCTGGCAATCTGGTGAAGGAAGCCTATGTAATTCCTAATGTTACTAAATTTTAAAAAAAGTATAGTATTATGAAGGAAACTAATTATGTTAAAGTACAGTTATCAAAAAAAAAAAAGAGATTAAAGGTGACAGACCTTGGGTTAAAAACCTCTTGCTCATATTATCAAATGTTGCCTATGAAATCCCTAGCAAATGATCTTTAGATTATCCTACTCTCTCCCTTCCTGCTTTTATGTTCCCTCTGTTTAATGCTCTCCTGATTCTCTGATCCTCATTCTTGTAAGTGTTTTACATTAATGTAAACACGCTTCATTTTTCATGCCTGGTAATATCATAGCTTCAGTAAACAATGCATCAGGGTGCTCTCTTTTCCAGAGCACGCTGAAATGTCACAAAGAAAGAAAAAGCAGGATGAGACTGTGCCTGGCCTACATGTCCATAGCAGAGACGAGAAAGGAAAACATTGATCTAGGGAGCGGCACAAGGGGTCAGAACACAACATTTTCCATCACCAGAATTTGGTGTTCCTGGAACTACATGTGCCTCTCATTTCATTGAACCTAAATGAGTTTGATTCTGTCTGTGATTGTTAGGTTTCTATCTTTTGACTGGTTTTGCTATGATAGCTTCATAATTAAGCTGAATTTCTGGCTTCTTTTGTGAGATATAATCAGATAAGTAGAGCTAAATTGCAGAAACTGCCATGTAGGTGGTTTTGAAATCAATCTATACAGTCTAGAAAGAAAAGGAAGAGAAAAAGGAGGAAACACGATAGCAGTGTTATAAATAACTTGAAACGAATATTATCAAGGGTAGAGGGGAAGGCACTGCTCACATATAATTTGAAACTGGCTAAGGAAGTAATGATGGCCTAAGACTGAATTTAGGAAAAAGAAATCATATTCAGTATTAGGGAAGGAACATCACATGGCTGAATACCAGTCTGGGCCTGGAAGAAACTTAAAAAAAAAAAAAACAACTGTCTGGTCACTATTATTGCTAGCACTTTAATAATAACATTTACATAGCAGTTTTCAAAATATTTTACAAATATCATCTCATTTAATTTACTGCTAACAGTGATGTTTTGAGGTAGAAATTTGGCCTTAGACACCTGCTTGGTCTGTGACTTTGAGAAAGACATTGGATTTCTATCTGCCTCTGTTTCCTCAAGAGTTAAATGAGGATAATGATAGCACCTACTTCCCATGGTTGTGGTGAGGATCAATTGAGATAATATTCGTAAAACACTTAGGACAGTGCCTGACACATGGTAGATACTATGTAAATGCTATTGTTGTTGTTGTTGTTATTATATTATATGCCATTATAGATGAGGAAACTAAAGTTGAAAGGTTAATTGACTTGTCCAGGACCACAGAACTATTAAGTGTCTAGGTCAGGATTTGAATAATCAACAGAAAAATAAGTTAATACACTGTGAAAAAAAAGTAAAGACATTTTTTTAAATTGATTTTTTTCTGTGTTTTACATCATCATGGTATCCCATGTATCCCTTCTCCTTTCCTTCCCTGAGAGCCACCCCATATGGCAAAGAGTACTTTTTTAGAGAGGGGGAAAAAGTCAGCACAATTAATCAATGAATTTAGAAAGTCCAAAAATGGACAACGTGTAAGACCTGTTACATGGGCAGTTTAACAGTAAACTATAAGCCAGTTCGACGTGGTTCCAGCATACCCTGCACTCAGGAGAATACTTTCCACTGATATAGCATCTGTGAATAGAGTGCATGACCTTGAGGTAAGAAGCCCTGAGTTCAAATCTGAAGTCTAACACATACTAGTCTTCCTGACTCTTGGTCCAGCACTCTATCCCTGGTTCCACCTGATATTCATTATAGGATTATTATGTGGCAGTATATTATAGGATAAATTCAAGAATGTCTCCACAGAAGTCTTGTTCTGATACCTCATTGTGGCTTGAAGATATCTCTGGGTTCTCAAAAGCTATAATTACAGCACTCAAAGTTTGGTGGGCAGCTAGGAGGTGCAGTGGACAGAGCTTGGAATCAGGAAGATATTATCTTCATGAGTTCAAATCCAGCCTCAGACACTCACTAACTGTGTGACCCTGGGCATGTCACTTAACCTTTGTTGCCTCAGTTCCTCATCTATAAAATTAAATGGCAAACCACTCCAGTATCTTTGCAAAGAACATCACCAATGGATTCACAAAGACTCGGATATGACTGAAATGACTCAACCAAACCGAAAAGTTTTTAGTGATGGCTTTTCTGTCCATAGTACAAGGATCAGGCCAACCATAGATGTCAATGTTAATTACAGAAAGTTCAACTACCAGATAATAGTCATGGAAACTCATAAGAGCATGAAGAAATTGTTATTTACTAATAAACAAGCTACACATAGAAGAAATCATACTTTTTTATATGTGTGGTAGAGGAGAGGATTGCTAGTATTGTGAGTACTAAGGTTAGGGGGCACATCAGGTGATTGATACAATCTAAAATGAATCATAATAGAATTATATATACCAAAAACATGAAATAGTATTGGTGACTTTTGAAATTCCTTCCTTGCTTTTTCCTAGGAATTTTATAATCCAGTGATGTTGATTAGTCAGGATGTCACATGAATTCAGCCAGACTAATTTCATGTTCATATTGGATTTCAAACACATCAGGCCCTCAAACCAACTGCTTCAGCATGATAATAAAACACACAGGCAGTGATTGCCAGTGTGCTTTCAAATGGTTAACAAGAGTCTCTCCCCCCCCAAAAAAAAGTAGCCATAACACTCTTAAATTTTATCTGCAGTATTATTAACATTGCTATCTGCAGTATTAACATTTTCTCTATTCCTCTCTTAAGTTTAAACAATCAACAGAATAATAAGTAAATTCTCACACTGAAAATTTAACAATTGGCTGTGAGTTAGTGTGAGCTGGCTCCAGAAATTCTCTTAACTCAGGCAAATAGTTTCCATTGGTTTTTTTCCATAGAGTGCTGGATCTTAAGGCAAGAAACCCTGAGTTCAAATCCAGCCTCAGATACTTACCAGTTGTGCAAACCTGTGCAAATTGCTTAACTTGCCTGCCTCAGTTTCTTTATCTGTAAAATGGGTATCATGATAACACCTGCCCTGCATGGGAATTATGAAAATGAAATGATATGTTTGTAAAGTGTTTTAAAAACTATAAAATGCTATATAAATACAATGAATGTCTGGGTTATTACTGCTGCTGCTAGTCTATTAGTATTTATATTTAGGGTGATGGGCTATCATTTTAAAAGTATAACAAATATGTCCAAAAGTGTCTCTGAAAGGGTTTGTCATCACAGACCCAACTCTCATGACATCACTGATCCCTTGTCATTCACAGATAATTCTAAGTGTTTACAAACACCAAAGAAAAATTTTTGTAAGCATTCAGCTCCATCAACTTTATGGCTGAAATTTCTCTATAGGAAACTCAGACAACGGGTCTTATTCTCACTGTGAAAACTCTAAACCGGCTTGAGGCACAAAAGTTGACTAGCTTAATTAAATCACCTGGCTATAGCAACAGCCTTTCCTACTTATTCCGCACTTCTGGTAATCCTGCCATTTCATACGTCCACAAGGGAGGCACAGCAGCTTTCATGCTCTCTACCATCACAGAACTCACCGAAATAGCTACTCAATTTAATAACAACTATTGAACAAGCCTTAGTCCCTGGTGCTGGTTGCTTCTCCAACAGTGCTGACATCTAGCCTGTGTGTGTGTGTGTGTGTGTGTGTGTGTGTGTGTGTGTGTGTGTGGTGTCTTGTGTGTGTGAATGTATGCCTGAACATATAAGAGAGAAGAAAGAGAGGAGAGGGAGAGAGAGAGACAGAGAGAGAGAGAGACAGAGAGAGACAGAGAGAGCCAGCTTATTAGAACTAACAACTTAGCCACTGCTTTTAAAGAGGCATTAGTGAAGGAGAGTCTATTTTTCATTAAGTATCTTAATTATAAATCCTTGCCAGAAACAAAAGTCTAGAAATCATCATAAAGTATAACTGATTTTGTCAAACAGCATACATTTTACTTCTACATAAAAAGAATGTTATTCCCTTCAGATTGTTACCTAGGGAAACTATACATTTGTTCCAAAGCTGCTACCATTGCTAAAACAGATTTCATTCACTCAACAAATACTTATTGAGTTTAAGCACTTCTTTTATATTTACTTTTAGGCCCTGTGGCATTTTCTTTTGAATATATCCTCAATCAGGGCAAATCTTTTTTATTTTGGAATTTTTTTTTAATTTTTGAATTTTAGTAGGCGTCCCACACATATTTGTTGAATGAATGAGTAATTTGCTTAAGCAGGTGTCTATATTATTCTGTAGATTTAGATACTGCTAAAACATAAATCCAGTACAACTTACCTTTTTGGGGGTGAAAGTAAGCTTTGTGGGGTGTGTGGGCACCCAAGCCAAGCTAGGCCTTTAAGCAATTAAAAGGGAATAGTATTCTGGTGCAGTGATTCTTTTAAATAATATAGAAAGAACAAATGGCATCCAAGTAATCTGTGCAATTTTATTTTGTGGTATATTTGTGTATTCACATATTCACAATAACATACAAATTCCCTGAACATGAAAAAAGGAGTGTCAAGGTGGCGTTCAATATATATTTGCTGAGCAAATGAACAAAATATATATATATTTTTTCTCTGACTGTATACCCATTAGCACCGTGTCAACTAATAGCCATATCTATACAACAGTGTTAGGTAGAAAATTCATCTGTCCATTCTTTCAAGAAATATTTACTGATCAGCTACTGCTTAGAAAACAATTTTGTCTGGCCTTCGATGCCTTTGGCATTTTTGTAGTCAATGAATTATCAGAGCCAAGTCTGGAAAATAAGGTATGTGGTCAAGCTGGGCAATACTGGTTTCGGCCCAAACAATAACAGAAACATAGTGTGACTCTAGAATAATAAAATCAGTTAGACTAACATCCTTATATGACCTGTAGATTGACTCCAAATATACGAACACATACTACCTTCAGTGGAATATGTGGACCTTTAGGAATCCTCTCTTTGTCTCTCTCTCTGCCCACCCCGCTCCCCTCCCCCCACGCAGTTCAAGAGTCAGGGAGTCCAGGACCTCAATAACCAGAGTTCCTGGAAAGCAGTCTGGAGTGAATTCATGGACTCAAGCATTCACCAAATCAAGGGGCAAATATTTATTGTTATGCTATACATAGGGCAAGAATTCTTAGGGAACCTGCAACCTTAGAGGGGTTCAGTTAAAGTTTATATAGGATAATCAATAGTAGAACCTATGCCAAATATGCTAACTAGGTGAGTCAGGGCAGGATTGGGGAGTGGTTAAGGAGTGGTCAGTTCTTAAAGGAACATGTACTTTTAATATCTATTACTCAGGCATATTGCCCAGAATTCATTGGGAAATAGCCCAAGATGGGGCTGCAAGAAGGTATGGTTTTAGGCTTGAAATGTCAGTAAGCCAGTTAGCAGTCAAGGCTGACCAAGCTGCCACCCATCAATGTCATGTTTGACAAGATGGATGTTGGGAGTTTAGTATATCCCAAGCCTAAGACACCATAACAAGTGATTCAGGATGTATATAATGAGCTAGGGAGTTATTTATGACTGAGTCTAGGATACACATGATAGGTATGACCCAGTACACAGCTGCTTCAGTCAGTACACAGCTGGGTCAAACTACTAAATTCTATAGGTGCAGCTGGCTACTGTATCAGGAAGATAGATATGTATTTTTCTAGGGCATCCTGTCCTTGAGCTGGAGAGAAAGTGCCTGAGACTGTGTTTTGAGGTAGGGGAGAAATGGGATTTTGGAACTGGATATGATTTTACAAACCGGGGTTCAAGCACAGGTACCTATCAAGCACCCTATCACTTCCACTCTCTCTCTCTCTCTCTCTCTCTCTCTCTCTCTCTCTCTCTCTCTCTCTCCTCTCTTTCCTCTCTCACATGTACATACATATATTCACACACACAATAGGAGGAACCTAAAAAATGTTGAATTGAATTCATTTGGATGAAAAAATTATTTTCTCCTATAACAACTTAAGAATTTGTGAGGCCTCTCAGAAAGAACACAAAATTTTCTCTTCCTCAAGTTTTAAAATGCAAATATACACCAAAATTTATGTGAAACATTTATGCTCACCAATTTTAAGTAAAATATTCACTAATTCGAGTGTGCTTATTGAACATCTACCCTGAATAGGGCAACTGTGTGATACAGTGGCTAGAGTTTCAGTTTTGGAGTCAGGAACACACCCTCCTAAATTCAAATCTGACCTCAGATACTTACTAGCTTGGTGACCCTGAACAAGTCACTTAAACATGTTTGCCTCAGTTTCCTCATCTGCAAAATGAGCTGGAGAAAGAAATAGAAAAGCACTCCAGTATCTTTGCAAAGAAAACCCCATATGGGTCATGAAGAGTTGGGCTTGACTGAACAGCAAACAACTGAACAGGAGAAGGCTTTGTGCTAGGTTATGTGACAAGATCTCTGCCTGTAGAAGCTTTATGTGTCTAGGAGGGTACATAAGGTCTGTAAACAGATACCCATCACTTGATTTCAGAAATCAGTAAAACTGAGGTATCCTTTGTAACATCTCCATGTTTTGTTGATTCTAGAAAATTGCACAAAGAGATTTTTGAATTGGAAAAGCCAATGATTATTAAGAGTGACTTATCTGTCCTGATGAGTTTCAGTTTCATCTCAAAAAAGGTTTTCCATGTTTCTAGTATCCCTGCACTGGAAAATGTCTGGCCACTTGTGATGGGAGAATAAAACAGGCTTAGAGTGATACCTAGCATATAATAGCCGTTTAATAAATGTCATTTGACTGAGTGGCCAAAGTTCTTCTTTTCTAACATTTTGGTTCTTCCAAGAACTCTTTCTTGGCTTATGATCATTTAATGTTACTCTTTGGGGTAGGAGTATTTTTTTTTCTTTACCTCTCTATCTTCCAAATAGGAAAGAAGATCTTTCTTTTACACCAAAGTAGCTATCTACAATTCTTTTTTTTTTTTTTTGCTTTTTCATTTTTGTTTTGTTTTATTTTATTTTTATTTTGATCAAGTTTTAATCTTGAGTTGTGGGTAATGTTGCTAGGCCTCAGGTCTTCTTTATTGTTATTTTCTAAATTCTGTCAGAGGGATTCAACCTCAGGGACAGCTTTCTTCCTCTAAACCACAGTTACCTCCTGGAATTTTAACCTGTCTTAACTTAGGATTTAGAGTTGAGAGAAACATTTAGGATCATTCTGTACAACAATCTCATTTTATAAATGAGAAAACTGAGGTCCCTATAGGTAAAAAAAATAAAAGAAAAAAGAAAAAAAAGACTTTGCAAAGTTTCACTATTAATAAGTAACTGAGGAGGAATTGGGAATGAGGTGTTAGTCCTTTGAGAGTAGGATCTTATGGAAAGATATATAAAGATGTATCCTAATACCATTCTTAGAACAATTTGTGAATAGTTGGTGGGTGTTTTTTTCTTTTTTTTTATCATGAGGCCAGAAAGATTTATTTAGGCACCATTTAATATTTACCAGTGTTTGCACTGACCCCTCCAATTGCTTTCTGCATCATTAGCTTATAAGGATATTATTCTCCACACAAACGCAGGAGAGAGCTTACAGGCAAGAGCATGTTTATTAAATTTCTAATTGGCCTACTGGCTTATTTGTTTTTATTCTAGCCTTATTTCATTCAGCCAAGTGCCCCTTCCTCTCCCTACATTAAGGCTGTATGCTACTAGTAATTCAACATTGTTCATAAAGCATTCTGCCTATATTCCTGGAAAGGTCATTGACAAACAATTCAAATTTGTAGAACAGTTCATATTTCATGGTGGAAATCCACCACTATAGTATAATCTGATAATGATGCTAGGGGAATAGGGAGCCACAA
Organism: Gymnobelideus leadbeateri; assembly: GCA_011680675.1. Classification (NCBI taxonomy): domain Eukaryota; kingdom Metazoa; phylum Chordata; class Mammalia; order Diprotodontia; family Petauridae; genus Gymnobelideus; species Gymnobelideus leadbeateri. Next base: position 324,490 of record WOXC01000585.1, read on the forward strand.
ATTCTTCCGGCCTGCTTCAGATTTGCTCAGGGTTCTGAGGAAACCCTTTGCCTCTCTGTTTCCCAATGTTTTCATCTATCAGAGTGTGATGGTAATAACACTTGACACCTCTTTCCCTTATGGGGTTTTGAGAACAAGTCAAGTATTTGGGCAGGCTGTGACATAGTATCTGACATAGAGATACCCACATGCCTGCCTGTGTAAATTCTAAGGAGGCCTTTGTAGAAGGTACAGTGTTCTATGCATTGAAACATTCATATGCAACCCAAGATCTCATGCATTTAGGAGCTGGGCTCCCCATCTGAGTGCACCTTGCTGCAGTTTTGTGGGAAACTCTAGGGTGTCAGTTGCATACCTTCTGTACCCACCTAACCACAATGACTGATGGCCCTGGAAAAGGAACCCGCTATCTGGCATAAAATCTAATTGGCTTTGATGGTCTGCCTTTGCAGATTTGTTTATAAACTGGAAAATCTACAAATTGCAGACCATCTGCACATAACACTGTGCTAATGAATGCCTGCATCCTGCAAATCCATAAGCTCATTAAGTCAAAGTAACTAGTCTTTCCACAAGCTTCTAACTGGGATTATCCATCGGGAAGCAAAGGAACAGAAGGAGGAAGAAGATTTGTTTGATTGTGGGGGGGGTGAAATGTCCCCCACAAACTTTAGGACAGCTAAACCCCATTATCAAAAAGATGACCTGCTGGCAAGGGGTCACTTAGATTACTTGATATATACATCTGTTGTCCTCTTTGCTCAATGCATCGATCCTATAATGCTAATTTGCACTGCCTTAGTTAAGTGGATAATTAGAGCTTTCCAGTTTGGAAACCTCCTACAGAGTAATTTCTGGATGAAGCATGAATATTACATTATACCTCTTCCTTACCATAAGCATGTGCAAAGCAAGTTCACTGGCTCACCCCAGCCATTGCTATCTGAAAGAAAATCTTGATAGTAGGGCAACCACTTATAACTTGTCCTTTTCCTCAAACTTAACAGCATAAAATAATTTTCTTTTTTCTCTCTTATGCTATTTCATATTTTGGGTAACAGCCAGCTCTAAGGTTTGATTAAAAAAACAACAACACATTAAAGGCTTTAAGCACTGTTTATATGTATGATGATGCCCATCCTTGATCACCAAATTAGTATTTGTGCCCCCAGAAAGATTTATTTTCTCTCCTTTGTTTATTTGACTATTTTCTTTAAGGTATATCAGCTTATCAAAAGGTATTTAAACATTTAGCTTTAGGGACAAATGAACAAACGCAAGCACAATCTGTCATTCTCTAGGTTCAAGAAACTCCAAACAAATGTACTAATGAAGTTAAATGAATGAGTCATTTTAGTGAAGAGAATAAGTCATTAGGTTAGAACACAAATATTAGCACACACTAAAATTTCTTAATTTCCTAATGGTTGATGGAAGTAGGTCATAAAATATAAAAACATATAACTTAATACTCATCTGACATCATCAGGAAATAAGATATTACACACAAGTGAATTTATTGGTCAGCTAAAGGCATTTCATTTTTAGTACATAATCTTTATTTTTAATATTTGTCCATCTTTTTAAAAGAAATATATTATTTTATATACACTTAATATATTATTATATATTACATATGTACTAAAATATATTATTTTCTTAAGATATAGTAAACATAATTGTATGTAACTTTTATTTTATTTTAAAAATTAACAAGCATTTTCTCTGCCTCTTACCTCATACTCGTGCTCCAAAATAGAGAAACACAAAAACAAAAAAACCTTCTAAAGAATATAGTCAAGCAAACCACTTTCTTAGGTTTCCCATGTCCAATAATAGGTGTTCTTCATTCCACATCTTGAGTCTATCACCTCTCTCTCTAAAGATTGGTGGCATACTTATAAACATCAGTCCTCTAAATCATAGTTGGTCATTGCTTTGAACACAATGCTTTACATCCTTCAAAATTGTTTGTGTGCTGAACATAACTTAAACCTGCTATTGATGACACAGAGTAAGTCATAGGAATAATGAGTATTTTAATGAGCATTCAATGAGCATTTATATTTTATAACAAGATAGTGTTTTTTGGTATTCCCCCACCCCAAGAAGGCAGGGTGAGAGGTAGAATAGGAAATATTGGTCAACCGGGAATCGTTCATTGTTCCTGTGGGGATCTCTCAAGGTCTAATATAACAGGAAATGGGGGCCATCAAGAAAAGGTCAGCAATGAAGCATTCTGAGTTTGTGAAGAATCACAGGCAGAGAGGAGGAGAGCTGATGAGATCAAAGACACTTTTGTCATTTAGAAAAGGGTAGAAGGAAAAAGACATGTTACTATCTTGTGGTAATGCACTCAACAGCAAAGTGGGAAGGATCCAAGAGAGGAGGAAAAATCAATAGTCCAAGATCAAAACGAAGGTCAGTAAAAACTGCTGTTATCTACACGTTCAGGAAAAGGCCTGAACTTGAGCGGGGGATTTTCAGTTTATAACATTCAGTAAATGAGGTAACCAGGGCTGTTGGGGGAAATGCCTAATTCTGCCAACTTGATTTTCTCAATGAGGCTCAGCTGTGGAACACAGCCATGCACCTCCCTTCCCCCCTCTCCCTTTCCCTACCAAATGACTTAATCTGTCTCCTTTAGGAGAGAGCTAGATTGACATTGACATAGTAAATGGCCTTATATTGTTGAGCCTTTGTGTCAAATCAAAAAGCATTTATTAAGTGCTTGCACTAAAGCCCCAGGCACTGTGTTGAGTGTTGGGATACAAATAAAAGCAGAAAGGAAGAGAGTCCCCTGTCCTCAAGTAACTTACATGGAGGAATGGAGGAGATGGTATCCACAGGTGCCTAACGGAGAAATAAATTCTAGATAATCAGGGAAGAGCCTGGAGAAGAATAGAGACATGGGCTAGCCTAATAACTTCCCTTAAGGGGCAGATAGGTGCTATTCACTGCATAGAGCACCAGCCTTGGAGTCAGGAGGACCTGAGTTCGAATTCAGCCTCAGACACTTAACACAAAAACTAGCCATGTGACCTTGAGCAAGTCACTTAACCCCAATTGCCCTCCAAAAAGCAAAAAATAGAAAAATAAAAATAACTTCCCTTAAAATGGAGACTCTGGAAGGAACCAACCAATCAGAGGAAGGTGTTACAATACTGAAACAAACTCTAGCATGTGAAAGCCAGGGTCATTATAATCCTTTGGTCAAATTTTAACGATGTCTTTTCTGTCTCTTCCCTCTTTTTCTAGATATAATTTGCTACAAAAAAGTGTGGGGTGCTACTTCTAATTTTCTGACTAATTTTATATATAAGTATCATGGTATGGACCAAAAGATAGCTCTGCCTGTCTTATAAAGTAAAATGTATGAGCTTTGTGGCCACTGTTTGTTACCCAACCTTAATGGTCCATTTGAAAAGTTATGACCTTGTGAATCTATCCAGTCATTCTAGGTGGTATCACTGCAGATCTATCCATCCCCTAGGGTAGGGGAGCGGAGATGGAGGGAAAATATTAAATTATCTGGCAACTCTCTTACAGCACTTATTTTATTCTTCCTTTGGATTATGCTCATTTGTATACTTCTTTCTTACTCCAACTTATTTTTGTACTGATTAAGGGGAGAATCTATGTCTAATTTCATCTTTGTATTTCCAGAAACATACAACACAATATTTTACTCATAATAGGTCTTTACTGAATGTTTACTGAGTTGAACAGATCAATTAGGAAGGAATGAAATGAAGTGCTTTGCTACATTTGGGTCTGAGATGAGGTGACATGAGTTTGTATTGGACCCAGTTAACATGATTGCATTGAGAAAGGAGGCAGAATATCCTGGAGGTTGATAGGTAATAGCCACAAATATAAAATTTTCTGATGAAGAAATAATTATCCTTTCAAAAATCAACTCTTTTACATGTACAGCATTATTCCATCCCATCATCTCATTGCTTTCTTTGTATGCCTAGCATCTAGCACATTGGTTGGCATAGTGTCTAATAGCCACATGTTAATTGCTTAATCTCCAACAGATGGCTCCCATCATACTTCCTTTATCTCAAATTCTCAACCTCTTCTTATTCATTGCTGCCTACACTCAAGTTTCCCTCAATCTCAATTCTCGAAAATAAACCCTACCAAAATGTCCATTAGATCCTATCTCCCATCTTCTAAGGGTTTTCTAAAGTCTCTATAATTTGTCTTTTGATCTCCTCACTCAAGTAAAACTGTTCTCTCCAAGTTACCAGGGATCTCTTAACTGTCAGATCTAATGACATCTTCTCATTCTTCCTCCTTCTTGACTTCTCTGCTTCATCTGACACTAAGAGCAGTCATCATTCCCCTTGGATATTCTTTCCTCTCAGAGTTTTTCTGCCACTCCTCTCTCTAGGTTGTTCTCTGATCGTTCCTTCTCATCTATGTTACAAGATTTTCATCCACAGCACACCTACTAAGTGTGGATGTTTCCCAAAGCTTTGTCATGGTTTCTCTTTTCTTTCTACACTCTGACCTCATCAGCTCTCAGGAGGTAAATTATCATCTCTGTGGCTATGATTACCAGACCTAGCCCTCCTTCTGAGCTATAGCTTCCCATCATGAACTGCTCACTGGACATTGTAAACTATATGTGTCTTAGGCAAATGAATCTCCATGTCTAAAACAAAATTCATTATCTTTTCTTCTCAATCTCATACTTCTTCCTAATTTCTCTATTACTGTCAAGGTACCACCATCTTTCGGCTACTTAATCTTATAATCTTACTGTCATCCTTGATGTCTCACTGTCCCTCATCCAACCTATCTAATCAGTTGTCAGATCTTATGCAATATATTTCTATTCATGATGTCTCTTCTACATGTACCTTTCCTTCACTCATATAACCATTATCCCACTTTAGACAGTCAACACATCTTTCCTGGCCCCTACTGTATAGGTCTCTCCCACTTTGAATGTCACAGTGTTGGTCTTACTGTGTCACACACATACCGTCCCCCATCCCTGTCAGCAAACTTTAGTGATTTCCCATTATCTCTAGGTTCAAATAAAAACTCCTCTGTTTGTCATTCCAAATTTGTCAAGGCCAGGACCTTTCCTATCTTTCTAGGTTTCTTACATATCACTCCCTTCCATGTACTCAACAGTCCAGAAATAATGGTCTGCTTAAAAATCTTCACAATATAATATTTCATTTCTTATCTCTTTGTTCACAGATAGATACCTCCCATCTCTTGGAATTCTCTCCCTCCTCACCTCCAGCTCTTAAAGTCCCAGCTTTTCCTTTTTTTTTTTTTTTGAGGGCATTTGGGGTTAAGTGACTTGCCCAAGGTCACATGGCTAGTTTTTGTGTCTGAGTGGCTAGTTAAGTGTCTGAGGCCAGATTTGAACTCAGGTTCTCCTGACTACACCACCTAGCCACCCCTATTCCATCTTTTCTTCAAAACTCAAGTCAAACTTTTTGCAGTAAGTCTTTCCTGGTCTTATTAGGTGTTAGTTCTTTTCCTGTCAGGTCATCTTGTATATACTTTATACCTACCTTTAACTATTCAAATTTAAACTATTTGAAGACAATGACTGATTTTATCTTTATATAACTAAAGCTTACAACAGTGCCGGGTAAACAATAGACATTTAATCAATGCTTGTGATATGAATAACTGGCTGGTTGACAGTTCTAGAGCATTTGACATTTTTGACCTATCTCTCAATATAGGTATTCTCCATTTCCTAACTCTGTGCTTTTGTTTGATCCACTCCTAATGCCCAGAATTACATCTCTTCTTATCTGTACCTCTGAGAATCCTATTTAGATTTTAGTTCAAAGTCACCCTCTACAGGAAGCCTTCCCAGTTCCCTCAACTGTTTTCCTTCTCTTGAAACTATCTTGTGTTCATTTGGTATCTATTCTATGTGTATGTTTATAAACGTACATGCTTTCTCCCTAAAGTATACTTTGTTTTAAGGAAAGGACGGTTTCTCTTTTGTCTTTATATCTCCAGCACAATGTATAATGCCTAGTCCTTCACCAAATGTTTCTCGTTAATCAACTAAACTAAATATTACACTTGATCCTTGTCCTAGAAGAAGTGTCCTTAACCTGGGTTCTATAAACTTAAAAAACAATGATATTTTGATAACTTCATCTCAATTTAATTGGTTTCCTTTGTAATCCTATTTTATTTTGTGCATTTAGTTTAATTTAATGAATCTGAGAAATTCATAGGCTTTACTCAATTGCCATAGGGGTCTATGATGTAAAAAAATAAAGAATCCCTGTCCTAGATAAATTAAAAATCTAATGGGAGAAAAAAGTTTACATATAAGCAATCTAATTCAATGCCACTGTGAATCAAAAGACAGTAAAACCATATATACTAAAGTGTTGAATAGTTTTGTGGTCCAGACTTTAGCAGTTCCTTACCCCTTGCTTTGTTTCCTTCCCCAAACTAGGTGGAGTGGCTAAAGAATGAAGAACCTATTGATTCCCAACTGGATGAGAACATTGATACCAGGGCTGATCACAACTTAATTATCAGGCAGGCTCGCCTCTCTGATTCTGGGAATTATACCTGCATGGCTGCCAACATTGTGGCCAAGAGAAGAAGCCTGTCAGCTACTGTTATTGTTTATGGTAAGGTGAAAACAATAGCCTACAGCAGGTAGGAGGCATTTGGGAATGGAGGTGGTGGGGAGAGCATTCAGGAGAGGGAAGAGATGGCATACATAAGGGAATCATAGCAATTTAACATTAGAAAGGACCCTAAAATTATATAATTCAATCCTAAATTTTATACTCAAGACGAATTTCTTTCAGTTCATCTTTGTGTCTCTTTTTAATCCAGGATTGGACTTCTATAAAGGAGGTCAATGGTATTTGTGAACCTTTTTATTTTTCGTAATAAAAATTAAAAAAAACCAAGTTCATTTCTAAGTATTGTATTTATCATTTAAGTGAAGGGAAATCAGTTTCCATTTTCTGTTTCCCTTTCTCCCCCTGACTCAATATTAGTCATTAAGCCTACTTAATAAAATCCCACTGAAGATAGACAAACAAGATTATCTGGGAATGTCAACTTTTATAGACTGGCACCCTATTGCTATTAAGTGAAAGTATCATGCCCCCCTCAGTTGATTGCCAAAAGCAAAATTAAAGATGAAGACTTGACCACCTTAAACCCATTCCTTGGATTACAAAGACTTCCAGATCCCTTCAGCTATTTCTTCCCCAGTAACATCCCTGTGAAGAAGGTTGGTATTGTTTTCCTTATGTTATAATTGAGGAAGTAGATATAGATAAGCTAAGTGGTTTGGTCTGCAGGTCAGGGAAAAAAGCAGCAAAAAAAAAAAGTTTGAAACTCCAGAAATGTCCAGCATATTGGGTGCCTTGCCCAGAGTAGGCACTTAACAGCTCCCCATTGGTTCAATTTAATTTGATACCTTTCTCCTTCCTTTCTGTCCTCCCTTCTTTCTCTCTCTCAGTGAATGGAGGCTGGTCTTCCTGGACAGAGTGGTCAGCCTGCAATGTTCGCTGTGGTAGAGGATGGCAGAAACGTTCTCGGACCTGCACCAATCCCGCTCCACTCAATGGGGGTGCCTTTTGTGAGGGAATGTCAGTGCAGAAAATCACCTGCACTTCTCTTTGTCCTGGTGAGATACACATATACATATATACAAATTATGTTTCTCCCTCTGACCCATCCACAAAAGCTGATGAGAATGAAATCAATGCCATCCTTCCTCTTCAGTGATGTCTTTGTCTTCCCCATCTTTCCTGATAAATAGAATATTTGTCCAAGGTCATTTATATGTGGGTCTCTGTAAACCTGCAGGGTGGGGGGCTGTTCAAAACTATATGAAGTTTATTGTCATCACAAAATGCATTGACCATCAGCAAAACATTTAATTTGATTTTGATTCTTCATTGGTGATGAATTTACCTTGAACTGTCCTCATACTGTCTCCTTTGGCTCATCTCTTATATATCAAAGCACCTGCCACAGAATAAATGCCTAATAAGTGCTTATTGTTTGATTGATTGTTTAGGATATATCCTGAGGAGCAATTTATAGTCTCTGACTAGACATTGATCAGGCTTTGTTTTGTTTTTGAAATCTCCACCAAACCCTCCTCTTATGCCTCATCTGGTGTGGAGGTGAGGCTGGTCTTTTGAAGACGATATCCTCAAAGTGCCAACTCTGGCAATTTCTACCATCCTAGAAAGGCTTTGCATATTAGTCCCACTAACAACTGTCTGTGTTATCCATCACAGATGAGTTCCCAGAGAATAATTATCACTTTGACAACAAGTTAATGCATTTTTTCTAAGCAATAGCAACCCATAAAAGTTATTTAATAAGCTATGGAAGGAATGAACATCTGAGGAATAGAAAAAGTCTCCATGATGACAAAATTATAGAACCTAGAATTTTCAAAATATTTAACATTATTTTTTCTTTGTAAAGCCTGCTGATTCATAGTATTATCAAATATACAACTTTGGCCCCATTATATCACCATATTCTAAAAAATATTGACTCAGCATTCTCTAGCTACAGGTTTATTTACAATGAAATCAGCAAAAAATGATAAATTATAAATATAGTCCATCTATTTTTGAGTCAGCATATGTTTACCATTCTTGATAAGTAAACTACCCAGTTAACAAAAGTGATTTTTTTTAGCACCATTGTTCATCTTTAACTTTAATTCCTTTCCTTTTTGTCCAATTCACAGAGTCAAAGAACTTAATAGTATGAAGGTTTGTCCATGACTATCTATTCCAGCCCATACACTAATGGAATTCCTCCTTATTACAAACCTTACAAGTGGTCATCCAATCTTGTTTGTTATTGTTGTTATTAGAGTTAATAATAACTCATTTGATCTTCACAACAACCCTGTAAACCTATGTAACAACAAATTGTGTATATATAACAACAAATTGATAGTTTTTTTTTCCTATGATATTCTCCCACTGACACATGAATTGATCCCTAGTCCCTAACATAGCACTATAGATCATTAACTCCAAGGACATTGAACTAGAATATCTTCTATACATTTTAATGTTATTTTAGCTCTTAGAGAGAACCCATTCCTTATTTCATATTCATAGTTATATTTTAGAAGATTTGTTTCCTTTAGAGGACGATTCATTGCTGTAAGGAGTCCCAGAAAGCAGGGTTGCTCTTATTTAAGGGGACAAGTTTGCATTTTGTAGGATGGCCTTCAAGGTAATCTGTTCCTTGGAGCCCTTGTAATAGGAAAGGGGCGGGGATAATGACCTATCTACCTGGGAAATCCCACACAAAGCAACATATGTTAACAATTTCACAATTTACAAAGAAAACCCTGGGCATAAAGCTGGAAATATAAAAATTAAAAAAGACAATGAATACAGTCCTGACATCAAAGTGCTCACAATGTATTAGGATATAGCACATATATCACTAATAATGATGCAATTTAGAAAAGCAGGGCTATATAATGCATAGAGAACTGACCTCAGGGTCAGGAAGACCTGTGTATGAGGCTTGACCCTGTCACATACTCTCTGTTTCATCCTAGGCAAGTCACTGCTCTAGGGAATTCTACAAATTACACAAAAGTTGCCTATTACTACAGGGAATTTACCAATGGAATAAAAAGTCTAGTGCCTATCCTCCTGCTGTAGTTTAGAAAATTAGTAGGTACATAAAGCATTAAGGAAAATAGCTTAAGAAATTAAAAGTGGGGGCGGCTAGGTGGCGCAGTGAATAGAGCGCCAGCCCTGGAGTCAGAAGGACCTGAGTTCGGAGCCGACCTCCAACACTTAATCCACACAAACAAAAACCTAGCCGTGTGACCTTGGGCAAGTTACTTAAACCCAATTGCCCTAAAGGGGCGGCTAGGTGGTGTAGTGAGTAAGAGCGCCGGCCTCCGAGTTGGGATGACCCGAGATCAGATCCGGCCTCAGAAAATGAGCACCCACGCATAAATAATGACTAGCCGTGTAACCTTGAGCAAGTTACTTAACCCCAATTGCTTTAAAAAAAAAAAAAAAGAAAAGAAATTAAAGGTGGGAAAGGCCTGCCTACATTTGGTCATTGTTCTTAGCCTTGAAGAAGTAAGAAACCTAAGCTTCTATCCTTTGATTCTGGAAAGAAACCAAAGAGAGAAGTGAAAGTGATTTCTAAATTACTATTATTCTTCTTGCTTTCTTGTGGCATGACTCAAAGGATGTCAACAAGCCTTGGGAAGGGAGAGGATGGGAAGAGAGATAGTTAATATAGTCTATGTGTGTATATATGTATGCACACGTATCTTTATATATGTAGACATGTGTGTTTATATAAACACACATATGTATACACACATTTTACATATATGTATATATACATATCTGTATGTGTATTTATTTATTCGTTCATTTATTTATTTATCTATTTTGGCTCTCTCTTCTAGTTGATGGAAGCTGGGAGGTATGGAGCGAATGGTCAGTTTGCAGCCCAGAGTGTGAACACCTGAGAATACGGGAGTGTACTGCACCACCACCAAGAAATGGGGGTAAATTCTGTGAAGGCCTGAGCCAAGAATCAGAGAACTGCACAGACGGGCTCTGCATTCAAGGTAATAACACATGCTTTTGTGCATTAAACAAAGGGAAAAACCTTTATTACTTCACAACTTTTAATAAAACTATGCAGTTGAGCTTGGACCCCAGTCCCAAGGACAGAAAAAAAGGGATTTAAAATATAATGATGATAGTGACAGTGGTGATGAAGATGAAAATATGGGCAGAAAGATAGAAACTGTTTACAAACAAGTATATACACAAACATTTATGTGTATTTATGTCTACATATCCACATACACATGCATATGTATGCACAGAAGTATCCACATACATGCACATATATCTATTTATCTCTTTCATGGCCCTTTGACTCCAAAAGGCTAATAAGAGATCCTTCAAGTAACTAGTTTTGGGGTTTGTTGTGGGTTTTTATTTGAACAGATTTATTTTCTTATTTATATAAGAATACTTTAGAAAGATCAGATTGTATAATGGATAAAGAACCAGCCTTGGGGTCAGAAAGACCTAAGTTCAAGTGCTGAATCTGACACATTCTAGTTATGGGACCATGGGGGTAAATCATATGACCTCTCCTTGCCCGGGGCAGCCCCCAAACACTGTAAATTACCTACGAGTGCTGCTCTGCCTTGGCACAACATGTCTTCACACTGGGATTTCACTATCCCAGTGATCTCATACGTCCAAACCAAACATGATAACCTCTCTGAACCATGTAGTGCTTTAACTTGTCAGTACTTTTCAAACTCTTTTGAAAAGGGTTGGAGCACTTTTCCTTGATAACCAGATGGGATTCTGGAGCTGAACACTAATTCCTTTTTTTTTAAAAAAAGAGTGTGTTACAAATGTTCTTCAAAGAAAGCATTATAATGATCTCTCAGATATGGCTGAGTAACAAGAAGCAGCCATCATTTCTTCAGTTTTATAAACAGAGTCTAATAGCAATGAGAAAAGCTGGTATACCCTGGAAGTTAAGCAGCAGAAGAAAGGCTAGATCATGGAGCTCCAGACTCCTAGTCCTTGACCCTTCAAGAGGCAGCACTACCTCATGCCTCTTGGTGACCATCTGTTTGGTTGAAATAGACTGGGTTGTTTCTACTTAACTTTATGAGCCTCACTGGATAGAGTGCTGAGCCAGGAGTAAGGATGAATTCATTCTCAGAAACTTATCTTGGGCAAACCACAACTTCTTTATGCCTCAGTTTCCTTATTTGTTAAATGAGGATAATAATAACACCTACCACCCAGTGTTATGAGGGGTCAAATGAGATCATTGTAAAGAACTTAGCACAGTGCTTGGCACTGTGTATATAATATAATATGTATATAGCTTGTTGGTGCTATATACATATTAGCTATCATCATCATCATCAATCATCAGCATCATCATTATCTTTGTGGCAGGCAGCATGACATAATAGATATAGCACTGTATCTGAAAGTCATAATAGCCAGATCAATAACAAGTAACACAAACACGGATTATTTCATTTGACCCTCACAGCCATCCTGTCAATAAATACTACTGTTATCACTGGGTTGGTGTGAGGATCAAATAAGATAATATGAAACACTTTGCTAACTTTAAAGTCTGAACAACCTTGCAAATGAGTTAAATCCTCTGGGTGTTATGACCCCAATTTCACAGATGAGAAACCTGAGGCAAAGTGTCCAATGTTATTTATCAATTGTCAACAACAGTATTTGAACCCAGATCTTTCTGACATTTTGTTTAGTATTTACTCAATTGAATCTTTATTTTCATTTTTCATTTTTTTCTGCTATTGATTATAAATACCATTACCATAAAGAGAATTTTTTTCCATAATTCCTTTGTATTGTTGACATTACCCTCCAAACAAAACCTTTTTAAAACATGTATATAATTTATATTGTCATAACAGTGACCCTGCTTTTCACTAATATATCTTCTACAGCATTTGGCAAACAATAGGGAATTAAACTTTGGATAATTATAACCACTTACATTTATATAGGTTTTAAGGTCTATAAACACCTCCCTCACAGTAATCCTTCAAAGTAGGTAGTATAAACATTATATTACCATTTTATAAGATAAGGAAATTGAGGTTCAATGAAGTTTAGTGACTTACTAAATTAAAAATAATAAATAAATTTAAATATTGGGTCCAGGACACAAAGCCAGGTTTTCTAATTCTAAATCTCATACCCTTTCTGTGGCATCAGATTGTTAGTAGTCTTGTCAATGACAGTGAATATGGTCCTTCACACCTAATCATAGGTTTGCTCTATATGTGAATCCTGGTTTTTATTGAGAGCCAGCCACAACATTTTCATAGGTAACCATTTGATGACAGAAAAGCTACTAGCTAATTAGTGAATAAGAGTTATGTTAACAGTTTTGTTAAGAATAATCAATCACTTGTGACTCTGAAAGATCAAATAACTTATCAGTCAGCAAGTAAATATCAAGCATAAGTATATATAAATATAAAGGCAAAAAATGAAAGAGTCCTTGTCTTCAAGGAGTTTTAGGTGAGACAATATGCACATATACAGATATGCACAGAACAACCACAAAACAAATACAGTTTGCCCTTTAGGTAATAGGCCATTCTGTAGACCTCTGCTGAAAGTGATTTTTATATAATGTGAATTTGTCCCCATTCACCCATTTCACTTAGCCTATATAATAAAGGCATACACAAAATAATAACTTTACTCAAGTCATAAAATGTACTAAAATGCAGACATATTAAATACTGTACCATGATAATAAACAGAATTATGGAAAGTACAGTTAGTGGTAACATGTGCAAAGTGCTATACAGTAAAGTTCACATGGGTGTGAAGTATGTTGTTCCTTCCCCACTCACTACTCCTTGCCTGGAGGTTGACTGTGCACATTTGTTTGTTTGTTTTTTTAATGAAGTTATCAAGAGCTATTTGGACAGCTGCTTTCTTTTATTCCTCATATATCCCATGATGCAAGTAATATTGTCCTCAACTACTCTCTGAATTTTTAAAAATCTTGAAGTATTTGGACCCATCTTTTCAATAGAAGAAAAAAAATTCACTCAAATGATCAAATGCTTCTGCCACCTGTTTCACTGTGAACCTTTTTGGCTACCTTGGATTCTGAAGCTTCTTTTTCTTCTGCAATCTTTGCAGCTAACAGCTCAATTAGATCTTCATTTGATAGTTCTTCTCCATGAGAATCAACTCCTTCACATCAGAATTTCAGAATTACCTAAAGTGTAATTTGCATAATGCAAATTTATGTAAAGTGAGAACCTTCTGTATAATGTAGTTTGGTGAGGGAGGATACCAGCTTTTGGTAGATCAGGAGAGGTTTCAAAAGGAAACACAGTGAATGAGCTTATGATAGAAAAGTGGGGAGCAAGAACAATGCAGTTGTGGGCAATGGTTAGTGAAAAGGCATGAGGTAAAGAGGTTGAGTACTGTGTGTGAGGAACAAGGCCAGTTTGATAAAATCATAGAATATGATAAGGACAGTAATATGTCATGAATCTAGAAAGCTATTTCTTTATTTCTTCTGTGTTCTTAGTCTTGTTAACCTGTAACTGTATATTGTAGGTTCTGATTATTCTTTTTATTTCCCTTGATTTATGTTGTAATTTTATATTGTTCATTTGCTACATTGTTGACTAGCGTTTCTGCCCTCTTCTTTTTAATCAGATCAACTAAAGATTTAATAATTTTATTTGTCTTTTTAAAGAACCAACTTTCAGCTTTTATTTTAAGGAACCAGCTTTTATTTATCATTTCTATAGTCTTTTGGGTTTCTAGTTTGTCCATTTCTCGTTTAATTTTCAATAGATTCTTTTTATGTTAATTTTAGGTTTATTTGTAGACATTATAATTTTTAGAATACATACTCAGTTCATTAGCCTCTCCCCCCTTTTCTATTATGTTAATACATGTTTGTGGGGATATGATTTTTCCCATTTGAGGTCTACTTTAGCTGCATCCAAGAAATGTTAGTTATATTGTTATTCATTATCTTTTTTCTTTTAAATAATTATTAATTTTATTACAATTCATTGCTTGACCCACTCATTATTTAGAATTTTTGGGGGTACATTTTTTATCTATGTTCCCTAAACTGGTTACCAATTTTATTTGGATATGGTCTGTAAAGGAGATTTATTTATGCTTTGTTGTGTTTTTATGTTTGTCTGCAATATCTCTGTGGCTCAATAGATGGCCAATTTTTGTAAAAGCTCATGTAATGTTGAGAAATATGGATATTCTTAATAGTCCCATTTAGAATATGACACTTCAACTTTGTTCAGCTCTATATTTTCCCTTTTGGTTATCTTTTTTTTTTTTTTTTTTTTTTTAGACAACCCAACTGGAGAGAGGGTCATTGAAATTACCTGACACTATCTTATTGCTATTTATTTTTTCTTGTAGTGCAATTATTTTTTTTTCTTTTATGAATTTAGATGCTAAGGCATTTGGAATATATAAGTTTGATGTTGATATTTGTTTGTTTTCTATAGTTCCTTTCAGCATAAGATAGTTTCATCGTATATCTTTCTTTTTAAATTGTAAATGCTTATTTTTATTTCCTCTGATAGCATAATTGTAGCTTCTGCTTTCTTGGGTTCCCCTAATAAATGGTATTTTTTCCCAGACTCTCATTTTAATTTTACTTATGACTTTTTTTAAAAATAAATTTCTTGTAAACCACAGAGGGTGAGGTTTTTATTTCTGATCCAATCAATAACTCTTTGTTTGCTTGTTTGTTTGTTTTATAGGATTGTTTAATTCATTCACATTTAAAGTCATGAGAGTCAGGCTTAGAGTTTCTTTGATTTGTCTCTAATTTTTTTCCCCCAAACTTACTTATTTAGCTTTCCTCTTCCTGTGCAAAGACAGTATTGTATCTCTTCACTCATTTTGCTCAATCTCCTTTAAATCAGCTGAATTCATACTGGCTCCATTCTCCCTCATCTTTAAGTGCAACACTCTTATTGATTAGTTTGGGAGCTTTGCTTATTATTTATAATAAGGAATTGCTTATTCCTTTTTCTTTCTTAATTTTAGCTAGTTAAATTCCCTACCCACCCTCTTTTTTTCCCTCTGACTCTCTCCATGTTTCTATCTTTCTCTATCTCTCTCATATCCAAAAAGAATCCCCCTTCCCCTCCTTCTCTTCAATAATTTTTGTTCTTTAGATTTTTTTCCCACTTTCTGTGCCTTAAATTATCTCTACCCATGCTGTCTTCAAGAGCGATGTCTTTTGTTTGTATAGAGATCATGCTTTATTTTAATGTTATTTCTTTTTTTTCTCTTCCTCCAGTTTATCCTTTACTTCTGTTTATTTCACATTCTCAATCTGTTATTTTCTCGTTTGTTTCTTTGGTGACACACCATCATGGATTAAAGAGGATTTTTTTTTTCTACTCTGTCAATTATTTCTTCTGTGTAGGTTTTAAGTTCTGCTTTCCTAGCTCTTATTTTTCTTTTACAGCAGTAAGGATCACCTTGCTGTGGTCCCACAGTCTCTTGTGAATCCAAAGGCTCCTCTGCCTGTTGAGGTGTTGGTTTATTTTCCTTTGTCTTGCAATATTTATTCACTGCTACCTGGGGTCTTTTATCTGCTCTAGAAGCCCTATTGCCTTGTATTTTTAGTATCTTCCCTATTGCTTTATCTGCTTATGTTCAAGGTCTTTCATTGAATTTTCTTTCTCCCAAAATCTTTGGTAATTTTATTTTATTTTTCTCTTTATATTCCCCAATTGCTCACTTTCTGATTTCTTACTCATTGACTGTGGTTTCCCTGGGAGCTGGATCTCAAAGTAGTGTCAACCTCCTCACATACTGGGTAATACAGGTTTCTCTCATTTCATTGTCTGCCCCAAGTAAATTTTGGGGAGACAGAACTGGCCCCAGCTAGATGCTGGATTCTTTCCCTCAGGCTTAGTAGAGTCACACAGCCACATACTTGCCTTCCCAAGTTCCTTTTCCCCCTCATTTCTTTGTTCTCTGACTGAGATCTATTTCAGCAGAGGGCCTGCCATCCTTCTATCCTGTCCCAGCCAGCACAAGTTTTTGTCTTTTGCTTTTTCATGGCAGTCAGAGGAAGGCAGGAGAAGTAAATTTGAAGGTTTGTTTTTTTGGTTTTTTTTTTCAACAACCCTAGATATGCTCATGCAGGTCTACCATGGTGAATGGTAGGGAGTAGGCTGCTAAGTGAGTACTTTAGGGATTATGGATTAACCTCTACAGTTAGTTTATAGAATTTTGATCTTTTTTGGGTCCTTGGTATCCTAGACTCTAGAGGCTTAATTTGCTTAATGTTTTACTCATAATTACTACTTTGGGTAGGGTGGGAGAAAAATCTAGTCCTCCGTTTTGTTTGTTCTTTCTTTCCTCTCTCTCTCTCTCTCTCTCTCTCTCTCTCTCTCTCTCTCTCTCTCTCTCTCTCCCTCCCTCCCTCCCTCTCTTTCTCTCTCTTTCTTTGTCTCTCTGTCTTTCTGTCTCTCTTTCTCTCCCCTCCTCTGCCCCATATGGTTCTGCAACAAAAATTTATACTCTCAGAAAGTGATGAGGCACTGAAAAGAGAAGTGATTTATTTAAGGTTATATAGCTAGGATGTATCAGAAGTGGGGTTTGAACTTTCTAGACCTTTCCTGGAGTCAGCTGTCTTTCCACTGTCTCATGATGGCTTGCAGTGGGTTTCCAAAGCCCTTCACATGCACACAAACACAAGTGCACATATACACATATTTATAGGAATTCAAATATAAATATAAGGTAGTATTATTGTCATTATTCCATTTTTACTTTGCTGTAGTAGAAACAATAACTAGTGAGATTCAGAGACCAGTAATTTACTCTATATGGGAAGGCAAATCTCCACTACCTCCCCATGACCCCTACCACTGGAAGTAAACATACCATTTAGGCTATTGCCATGCATTCAGGAGCTGAATCCAGTAGCCCACTAGAGCTTGTTTTTCCTGGCATCCTTCAGGTCTCTATACTGGGCACATCCAACTATCCTTCATTTACCACCTGAGGCTGTTTGGGGGTTGTAAATAAATAGGCTATCTGAGGAGGAGTCAAGACAGACCCTTGTATATAGTAAGGGGAAGCAGTATATATCTCCTATGTAGTAAAAGTGGGACGGTGGTGCGGCTTTAGGTTGAGGAGGAAATCTAGTGGTATTTGTTCATAGGAGACAGCAGAATTGACTCTGCCTCTTTAGACTGAAAAGGACTGATATCAGTTAATATTTTAGAAGGTCAGGAAACAGCATTCCCTCAAGCAAATTGTGTGTGTGTGTGTGTGTGTGTGTGTGTGTGTGTGTGTGTGTGATGTGGTAAAAATGACAATACCACTCTATATTTCTGACTAGTGTTCTATTGGAAGCATCCTAAAGGGTATTGTCATTTGAGAGGCAAGGACCAGTGGGCAACTAGATTTAATCAAAATTATATTAGACACCTGCTTTGTGGATATTAAGTTTGATGAAGGGAGCTAGCAGAATCATAGGATCTTAGTGCTTGAAAGGACACCAGAGGTCATCCAACCCAAATGTACTGTATCTGGAGCTGCTCTCCATCTCCCTTTAATAATAATTAATGGCATTTCTGTAGCACTTTGAAGTTGGCGAAACACCACGTGTACATTATTTCATATACACATCATAACACTCAGCTGAGGTAAGTACCACAGACATTGTGATCTCAGTTTTACATAGGAAGGAATGTCATGTTATTTAGGAAAGTTAAGAAACTTGTTTGTGGTTTCACAGGAAATAAATGTTAGAAATAGGATCCTTATCTGGGTTTTTCTGAATCAAATACCAACACTCTGATATAGTGGACTTGGAATGAGGAAAACGTGAGTTCAGATCCTTTCTCAGACACTTCTTACTTGTGTGATCCTGAGTAAGTCACTTAAATTCTGACTTAATGTTCTTACCTGAAAAATGAAAATAAACACACCCACCTTATAGGATTGTTGTAAGAATCAAATGAGGTAGTAGATATAAAGTGACATGCAGATTTGCAAGAGCTACATAAATGAGAGCTATTGCAACATTTAAAAAGTTCAAGAGATATTGTTGTAAGAATCAAATGAGGTAGTAGATATAAAGTGATATGCAAACTTGCAAGAGCTACATAAATGAGAGCTATTGCAACATTTAAAAAGTTCAAGAGATATAAATTATGGGTACTTTTTCATTTTGTTAAGAATGCTAGCATGTTAATAAAAGAGGTCCATGGCAGTCTCAAATGCCAAAGACCCCTCATGGTGGGGGGCTCACAATTTATATGTCCTTGGAAAACAAGGTATTTCTGAGGGTGGCAATCTACTCGGATTGCTTAGCAATTAATGAGATGATGAATATTATAATGAGTAGAGGGCTATATTCCAATGAGGGTCTTGAAGTACATGATACTGATTAACCAAACCTTGGTCAAAGAGATTTATCAATTCCCATATCACCTATCTGACAAAATGGAAAATCCACATTTTCCTAGACCGGGTAAACACAATGAACAGGAATCTACCCAGCCCCCTAAACTTAGAATCTCTTTTATGGTTATTTGATTAGATCTTAGCCAGGGTAAGATCTTAGTTTAGGTCTCTGCTCAAGATTACCCATGCTGATTGATTTCTGGACAAGGAAGTAGAAAAGGAGAAAAACCTTGGTCCTAATTCAATAATATGTTATTAATACCAGAGAGAAGTAATAATTTCTTTCATTATTATTAATATTAGTATTAGTCCATGCTTCCTTATCTATAAGTTAAGGTTGTGAATCCATTGGTGCTTATATGCCAGGTGGGTTCCTGGTTTGATGCCTCAGCCTCAGACTCAACATCGCAGAGTTAGCAGTCAGAATATTAGCTTTTTAGATAACCCTGTTTGTCTGGAGTTGATTTCTGCTTAGATTTTAGTCAGAGCTCTGAATTTCCTCTGTGGTTAGTGAAGGCTCCTCTTAGAGACAGAGCTATTGGCTCTGAATGATTACTTTAATATTTGGGGTGATTGCCGTTTGGTCAGTTGTGACAGGAGCATGGAACCTTGGTGTTCTGCTATCATGGATGGCCACACCTAAATGCCTTAAGCTTTGCAAAATGTCCTCAGATAGAAGAAAAATGCGCTGAGTGGTGAGCTTCAGAGAGGAACTTCAGCCTTTGAAAAAGATATTGGAAATTTTTAAAATTCTATTTTATGTATGTATGCAATTATTCATTCACTAATCTTTATATCTATCTAACTTTCTAGCTATCTATTTACCAAGAACAGAGTTATCCCAGCAGGCAAAATCAGAAATGCTAAATCTAACATGCCCTTACAATGGAATATTTGCAGTAAAGAAAGGAAATACACTAAAGAAATACAGTAAGAAAAGAAATCTTGAAACAAGGGTCTAGGTCTGCATTCTGTAGATTAGTGGTTAAGTTGCTAGAATTGTAATTAGGGTGATGTGTTCAAATCCTCTCTCTAAAATTTACTAGCTAAGCATGTAATTATGAGCAACTCATAGTCAATGGGCCTGTTTCTTCTGTAAAATAAAAGTAATAATAGCTGTAGTGCCTATCCCACAGTGTTGTCACATGACTCAAATGAAATAATACTTGAAAACTTCAAATGTAATATGTCATAAATTATGAAGTGTTACCTGTCAGTTGTTGTTCTTTATTTTTATCATTATCTAAGAGTCAAAACCATGCTGCTCCCTAATAACTCTTCTACCTTTTGGGTATTGAAAACAACTGTTGTTTATTGCTGAATATCACAGTCAGAAGGACATAATGTGCCAAAATTTCACCAGGAGTAGGGGATAAAAATGGTGGACTTGACAAGGTTAATAACTGGAGGCCATTATGTCCAACCTCATTTCTCTTTTGACATTTTTGAAAGTTGAGACAGAACACAAGTTAAATGACTCAATTAGGGTTGCACAGCTAGTTAGCATCTAAGGTTGAATTTGAAGCCAGGAGTCCAATGACCTATCTACCACACCACACTGCCTTTCTGAATCTGGGAACAAAATATGAATAACAAGACCATCACCAAAATAATAATGACAAAGACGTTCATGTAGTGTTTAAGATTTGCAAATTTCTTGACATACACTTTAATTCATTTGGAAATACCACTGGAATTTGAAAGAGGGAGGAAAATATTCATACTCAGGAACCCAGTAGCCAATAAATAAGATAGATCTGCCAAGCATTGGCAATTTAAAAAGGAAAACACCAGTTGAGACACCAATTTCTTTTGCTTAGCAATGAGAAGAGTGAACACTGAAACCAAAGGCCATTAGATGTATACAGATAAGCAGCAGTAACTGAATATTCTGAGAACTCTACAGTCTGAAGCTGCTATCACTCTCTCTCCATTTAATGGCCCGTTAAAAACCACTGAAGAAGGTACCTCAGGGAGAGAAAGCATAAGCATTGTTTTAGTCTAAAACTATGATATATAATTGGTGCAGGAGATTCCCTAGCGAGATTCCCTCTGCCAATGCAGACCAGCAGCTGTTCTTGAACTTGTATAACTCAGATTCTTGGAGAGTTGGGAAGTAGTACTGAGGGATTTAAGGAACTTGCTTGGGGTCATTTAGTCAATACATGTCTGAGGCAGGATTTGAACCTATCTTTATCTGACACTGAGGACAGTTCTTTATTCACCTCATGTAGTTGCCTCTCATCAACAAATTAGGGCCACTGTGGGATCACTGCTGGGGAGGCTGCAGCAAAGAGGAGAAATGAGCCAGGCCACTGAGGAGCTCACGTGGGGATGGGGTGGGGGGAGCGAAGAGGAATAGTGAGGAAGCAGGCCATCTGTTAGCTCCCTGTTTTAACTAACTCTTGTGGCTAAATTAGATGTTGAGTTCTGTTTCTGTGCTGCTGAAGGACAAGTGTTTTTAGTGTCCTCTAAATTAGTCACCTTAGTAGATTATACTCTCTTTCCCCATCAACTCCCACATACAACTAGTTAGTGCTTCAGAAATGAAATACAATGTAAGCCCTTTGTGGGCAGGGAACAGTTCATTTTTCTTTCTATCCTAGCCCAGTGATTGGCATATAAGTAGGCACTTATCAAATGCTGCCCTCAAGTGCCTACTAACATCCTACCTTCAACAAGAAACCTTTCTTGATCCCTTTTAATTCTGATGTCTTCCATCTTTTGGTTATTTCTAATTTATACTTAAACACAGCTCATTTGTGGGCAGCTAGGTGGTTCACTGAATAGATTGTAGGACAAAAAATCAGGAAATCCAGAGTTCAAATCCATCTTCAGATATTTACTAGCTATGTGGCCTTGGGGAAGTCACCTAACCCTGTTTGTCTCAGTTTCCTCCTCTGTAAAATCAGCTAGAGAAGGAAATGGCAAACCACTCCAGTGTCTTTGCCAAGAAAACCCCCAAATGGGGTCATAAAGAGTTGAACAAGATTGAAAAATGAGTTAACAATAAGAAGCTCATTTGTAATTAGTCATTTGCATGTTATTTCTTCCATTAGACTATGAACTCTTTGACACCGAGGACTTCATCTTTCTTTCTATCCCTAGCCCTTAACATAATGCCTGGCACATGGTAAGCACTTACATGTGTTTAATAACTAACTTATTGATTGGTTAACTGATTGATCAACAAGGATTTATGAGTGTTAAAACTCACTATAAGAAGACATTCACTGAGATAAAAATTGTAAAGTTCTCAGCACAATGTCCAGCATATAGTCAAGCATCATAAGTGTCATTTAATACTATTAATTATTATTATTATATCAGTTGAATGGTTGTATTTCTGTTTTGTTGTAGTATGAGTTTCTATTTCAGATCTTGTTTAGATTTCAGATACTATGCAGCACAACCATTTAATCACAGCTTAGTGAAAAATATAGCAAAGACTTATGGGGTATAGGCAAGAAAATGAGCAAGCATAGTTTATGCTCATGCTATCACAATGCTTCCTGCTGGGAGCTAATTCTCCCAGCATTGAAACACCATTTCTCATTGATTCACAGTGCATAGTAGGTATTTTTCTTCAGCCTTACTCTGCTCAGAAATGAGCTTTCATCACATACTCTCACCTGCCTAGCAAACAAATGATGAATTAGGCGAAGATACTCCTCTACAGTATCTCAGTCTTCCTCATTCCCATGATCCCACAATCCCCCAGCTCCATAAAGGCAGAAGATCTGGGCACATACTGTATCAATAGCAACTTAGCAACCATCTCTCCCCCACGCCACAGAAGAAGCATTACCCGTTATGGGTCATAACAACAAGACGAGTGAGTAATAACCTTCAAAGGGACAGAGTTAAGTGGCTCAGGACTCAAATTTCCATCTTGCTTAATTAAAAACAAAAACGAAGCAGGGCTTTCTGAATACACTGGAGACTCAAAGAAAGCATTTTTTTTTTAAGTTCTGTAAGGCTGAACCTATTAGTGGTGTGCCGCATATTGAGAGCTAGGATAAGAAGCCATGCATTCCAATTTCCCTTTCTGAATGGAATGAAGGGTAATAATAATAATAGCTCAAATTTCAATTACACTCAGAGGTTTGCAAAGTGCTTTCCTTACAATAAGCACGGTGAGGTAGTTAGTACAAGGACCGGTACCACCATTTTATAGACAACTCACATTCATGTAAGACTTTCTCTGCAGTGAGCCTGCATAGTCATCCCTAATTTGTTAAAGGAGACCCTGAATGCCCCCATTTGCATAGCTGAGAAGTGGCTGTAGTCATATAGGATTGCATATGTCACATTCTAGGAACACAGGATCATGCATTTATGCCTGAAAGGAAACTCAGAGTTCATCTAATCGAACTCCCTTATTTTATAGAGGAGAAAACTGAGACTCAGATGAAGTGATTTGCCAAGTTCCCAGGGATCATTATTCTCCGATATTGGTTTCTAACCGATGTCCTCTTATACCAAATCTTGTACTCTCAAGCACCAAACATTCACTAGTATGATGCATTAAAAGGCCTTCAGAAATGTGATCTCATTTGAGCCTCACGAAAGCCCTGTGAGGTAGGTGCTTATGAATATCATCTCCCCATTTTGCAGATGAAAGCAAGTCTTCTGCTAGTCTACTTTTCCTGGTACCATGCTATCTCCCATGTTTCCTTACCAATAGTCTTCTGAGGTAAGAACTAAAATTGTGTTGCATAGACATATGTACATACCTATTATGTACATATACATATATGTATATGTGTGTACATACAGGTGTGTATATTATGAAGACCTTTTATTTCATTAGTATAGGGAATTCTCAATGAGGAAACTCCTTCTTTCAATGTAGGTGAACATTTTCTCTGCAACTTAGACTTTCAGTTAGTTGCTTTGAGTCACTGAAAGAGTAAATGATTACTTAGGATCACACAGCCATTATCTGTTGGAGTTGAGAGTTGGCCCCAAGTCTTCTTTAGGAACAGCTACCTAGGCTCTATACTATGTTTCTTCTCAGAAAAAATGTAAAAAGACAAATGAGATTTAGAGAGGTGTTTGATTGGTCCAGTTTTTTACAGCAAGTAAAAAAAAAAAATGGGAGCCACGATTCATACCCAAGTGTTCAGACTATTAAACATGAGTTCCTTTCTCTACAAGTAAAAATGGCAGAATAGACTGAGTGTAAGTGGAAATTCTTATAGAAATCTCTATTATTTTCTGGACTCAATACTGTCTTGTTTGTAAGAACACAATGCTGTCTATTTTTTGTAGACCAAACTTCCATTCTTTCAGGGATTAGGCATCACCCACAAGATAGCACTCATACATGTATCACATGCCATTTAAAATACAGGGCCTCTCTTATCACCCTGTTCTGAAGTATCTCATGTGTCCTTGGTGATTCCAGAAGATTTTGCCTTTTGTTTACATCTGCATGGTCTGTTTACATACTGTAGTCATAGTAGATTAACATTGGGATAAAATTGCTTTTTCAGATAATAGAAATTGAGAAAATAATCCTGCCTGTCTTCTTTTACCTTACTGCTTCTAGGCATCTTCCTCTTTCCTTGCCTCCCATCCCATCAGACCCATTGCAATATGTGTCATCTTGTGGATGTGTTTTGTGTTTTCATCAGGGAATTAGGAAGGAAACACTGCAGTGCTTCAGAAAAGTAATCTCTAGGAGGTTATTTATCTCAAACATAAGTTCTTAACTTTATTCCTTTCATGAGGGAGAAAAAAATAGAAATGACCAGGATGGATTCCTTAAAATGAACAAGGCTGCCTTTGACTTCAGGTAACTTTACCTGGTAGGCAGGGGGTAGAGGTTGTGATGGCATGAACAACAACAACAACAAAAAATTTGACTGGATAGTTTAAAAGCACTGCTTAACAAATTGAAAATTTGGCAACTTGGGGTGGCTAGGTAGCTCAGTGAATCCACTGACTCAAGAGGGTCTGAGTTCAAATCTGTCCTCAGACACTTAACACTTACTAGCAGTGTGACATTAGGCAAGTTACTTAACCCCATTTGCCCTGCCTTCCCCCGTCCAAAAAGGGGGGGGAGGGAATTTTGGCAACTAGAAAAGTACCACAGAACCCAACCATGAAGGGCATCCCCAAATGAGGCAAATAGTGAGTCTCTCTGAATAGCCAAAATAGGTAGAATTGGAAAGGAAATCCTGAAGAATTGTAGAATTGGAAAGGAAATTGTGATGAATTTCCTTGGAGGATTGTTATGGGAATGTAAATTTAAGATCTTCCCTGCCCCTAGGCCCTTTGATAGGCTTAAGTGCATCTGGAGCCTCTGGGAGGAGGCTTGGTTTTTACCAATGCTTTTTGATTGGGCAGTGGGTAAAGAGGTGTTGTTACATTCTCTGAGCCAGGAGAAGGCTATATAAACCCTGATGGGGGGCTTTGTTTTGGGGCTCACTTTGAGAAGTGTTGTGTGATTTGACCAGAGGAGACTCTGGGCAGCTGTTGAGAGCCCCTCCCCCCCTTTGAAAACCCAGATGTTGGTGCTTCCCTCTCTGGTAACTGACTAGGTATAGGTGTAATGGTTGCACAGTTGGAAGCCTATCTGCTTGAAATGTTTCTCTGTCTTCTTGTAACTTCTGCTTGTAACTTCTGTCTCTATACTCTGAAGTTCAGGGTACTGACTTTTTCCCCTGAACTAGGTAAATGATATGTTTGATTGATTAAAACAAGATTGTTAATCCATTTTGAGTTGCTTTCCTTTAGAAAAGCAGATATAAGAACCTGTGTTGACAGCCACCCTGGTGATGCTGGGGTGCTTGCTGCTACAGTGATCAGACTCTAGGGAGAATCTGAAGTGGTCTACCATTGGAGTGGATTCACAGAACTTCAAAGGTGATTTCAGTGAAAAAGATAGTTCTAGCTACACTTCTAAAAATCATTTCTTCTACAATAGTTCTTTAAGGAGATTATTCAACCATCATTTAAATACCTCCAGTCAGGTAGAAGCAGAGATGAACTGGAGCCCATTCAAATTGGCTTTAGGAGATAATTGCTGAATTTTCATTGTAAGCATTTATACCTTGGAAACTGACAAGTGCTACAAATCAGGGCTTGATTTATTGTTTTGTTAATTGTCTAGACTTAAGAAAGTGATGGATAAAATGTTAATAATTCAGATTAAAATTTTAAAAGTGTATGTACCTTTGTTTTTCTGAGACCCAGCTCTTAAACATTTACTGGCATATCCTTGTATAGAAACCTCTAGCTTCCAAGGTATATTTTGGATACCTCAGTTTGTTAAAAAATATTTTTTTTCTTCTTTCTCTCATTCATTCTTTCTTCTTATTTCCTTCCTTCCTTCCTTCCTTCCTCCCTCCCTCCCTCCCCTCCCTTTCTTTCTCCTTTCTTTCTCCCTACCTTCTTCCTTCCTTCCTTCTTTCTCCTTGCTTTCTTTCTCCTTTCTCTTCCTTCCTTCCTTCCTTCCTTCCTTCCTTCCTTCCTTCCTTCCTTCCTTCCTTCCTTCCTTTCTCTCTCTCTCTTTCTTTCTTTCTCCCTCACTTCCTTCCTTCCCCCATTCATCAAGTCTAAATGTGTCTTTTCATCCTCTATTCATTGCTCAGTTTTCAGATGAGAGACAGTTCCTCTTTTATATGACAGCATTTTAAAAATATTTGAGGACAATAATCTTGTTTCTCCACCTCCTCCTTTAAATCTTTGCATACTTAACTTCCTCAAGTAATCCTCCTATATGTTCTCTTCTAGAAGTTGTATTACTTGTCAATATCCCTCAAAGGTGTTGTGCCAAGAAACACTGAATTTTAAGTGACAACTATGTATAAAGTGGGATTGTGCTTTTGGTGAAAAAATGTTTAAGTTGACACATTGGGAACTGTAGATGGTATTAATCAAGATGCGATCAGTGGGATATAGGGACTAGATTTAGCTTATCATACCTAAATTTCATACACCCAAGATATTTTCAAAAGGGTGAAATAATAGAATATTCTTATAATCTCCTAATTCCTCCCTTCTGTTCAGTACTATTGAAAAGGTCAAAATATCAGTATTTTGAAAATAAAGTAAAGTATCTAGTTTATATTATATTATATTTTTGATAACTTTCCTTGACTTCCATACTATGGCTTCTCCAAGTTCCCTTCCAGCTTTAGATTTTATAAAATCAATTTGTTTATATAATACACATGCACATGTATGCATATGTAGATATGCGTGCACATGTATATCTGTATGGGTACATATGTTCTCAGAGCTTGTATACATGCACACGAATAGACATGTATATGTGTACATGCATGCCTGTTTATGTGTGTTAATATACACATATGCATACAGAAGAAGAAGAGAGAAAGAGGGAAGGAGGGAGAGGGAGGCAGAAGGGGGAGGGAGAGAGACAAAGAAAGGGGGAGAGAGATAGAGACAGAGATAGACAAGAGGGAAGAGAGAGGATGGGGGTCAGGATAGGAAGGGGGAGAGAGGGAGGGAGAGATAGCAAACAGAGTTATTTCTTCTTGGGCTCTCATCACTGGCTCTAGCTCAATGATACCTTGAACCAGCCAATGGTGGAGTCCTCTTTCTGTTTGAACTGAACCACTCCTTTGCTGTCTACCTTTTAGAAATAGATGGCTAGGGGCATGATGCAGAACAAATAAACTGTGAGGATCTTGGCATTGGTCTCCCTGTGGAGAATCAAAGCCTCTAGGTAACCCTTAGCCTTATTGGTTCAGAGCTTTTCCTTGATAGTAGGTTATTTTCTTTACCTAGAGTTTTACACTTTGTAGGATTAGAATCACTTTTTCTACTTTGCAAAACCCCTATGAGAAAGGATGATTGTTAGTATTTTTCCACAAAAAGCAGTGCGGCATAGTAGGTGGCATGTTGGTCAGGGATGCTAAAAGCTTTGGCTTTAATGCATGACTTTGACAATTGTTTTCTGTGTGGCAATGGGTAAATCTCTTAATGTCTCTGAACCTAGTTCCCTCATCTACATATAACACAGGAAAAGTAATGCCTCTAATACCTACCTCAAAGGACCGTAGGGAAGCTCATATGACATAATAATGTATGTAAATCTCTTTGTAAATTTTGAAGGGAACTTCAGGGATTATCATTGTTCCCTGGCAATATGCAGCAGGTTATTGACTCTTTTAACACAAGCTTACAAAATGCACATGATCCAATTAAAGTGGACTAAAATTCACAAAGTTGACATGAAGTACAAAGATGCTGGGTTGGGGAATAAACTGTATTTAAGGAACACATGTAAGCCTTCTCCTACATGTGAATCACACTGCAGATAGAGTATCTGCAAACACAGGGAACATACCTTCAGCATTGTTCCACCATTATAAAAGAAACTAGAAAATACATTCCTCCAAATGGGCATTAAGCGTTTTTTTGTTTTTGTTTTGTTTTTTGACTAGAGTTCCCTAGATAGTGAGGTAGATTATAGCACTGGACCCGAAGGCCTTAGGACCTAAATTCAAATCCAGACTAGGACACTCACTAGCTCTGTGCCCCTGGGTAAGTCACTTTACTTCTGTCTGTTTCAGATTCTCCATCCATAAAATGGGAAAAATATTAGCACCTACTCCTAGGATAAAATTAGTTAATATTTGTAAAGTCCTTTGCAATGACATACAAATGCTAGCTATTTAATAAGGGGTAAGCTCTGCAATGTCAATGTCATTAAAAGATTCTCTGGTGAGCCATGTTGTCCCACTGAGTCTGACTTGTCCTAATTAGCAGAACCGGAACCTGGAATCATTTTGAGGTGAAACATTTTCATAGTCTGGCCTTTATGTACTCTGAATACTTACCTTAGCTCATTCAGGCCTGAGGCTACATTAATTGCCCCTCTACCTCCAGAGAGCTCAGTGCTTCTCTGACTGAGACATTAGTAACTAGAGAGCCCTAGGGGACTCTAAAAATGTCATTCTCTCCTCTTTTCCCCTCTCAGATTACTTTTAAAAGAAGGAATAATAGATCTTGTGGAGTCTGTAAAGTCAGGGAAGTGGGAAAAAACAAAAACCCAAGAATTAAACTAACCCCAAATCACACCCAAATAATAAAGTACAAAAGGAAAAAAAAATGAGCTTCTGAGGTTTAGTTCCATGGCAGGATTAAAAAAAAAAAAAAAAGAACCTACAAAGGTTAGGGAAGACGATAAGGAAGAAGAGGAGATAGAAGAAAAACTATAAAAAATGTGCTCTGTCAACTTGAGCTGAAATCTCTTTCTCTTTGAATGGTTATGAGATTTCTGTTTTTATTTTTATTTTTGTGCATACCAAAGGCCCTCTGGGTATGAGAATGTCTCTGTTCTACCAAAGAAGTGAACTTTCCACTTCACCTCCACTTCCAGGAGGACACAATTCCCATTTGTCATCCTCTCTGCCTTCCTGACATATTTGAGTGTGGTGGCCCAGCTAATGCTAGCAGGCCTTGTGCTTGCCTAATTATCTTCCCGTGGTAATATGAGACAAATTTGCCAGAATGTGGGATTTCCAGCAGCTTTGGATGGCTTTCAGAGGGCATAACACAAACTCTCAATTATCTGTACTAATAAATGAGAGAGAGAGCATGGCAAAATGAAATCCACTGATAACCCAAAACTGTCTCATAGCCAGAGACTTCAGTTTCCTTTTCTACCAGAGCAACTGAGAAATAATGTATCAATCAATTAGAATTTTCTCTCCAACTTTTACCCCTACTTAATATCTAGTGGAGGTAATAAGTTATAAATATTATTTACAAGCTCAATACTCATAGTCTTCATATGACTTCCCTCCTCAAACACCTTCATTGGATTGCCTGTAGCTCCATGATAAAATATAACTTTCTTAGCCTGTCATTCAAGTTGTTCCATCCTACCACAAACAAATTCTAACATGTCTTTCCATCTTCTTTTTGCTGTATTCCATTTTACACTTGCTGAGCTCCATGTAGCCAGACCTTTCCCTGAAATCTGTCTTCAGTAGTTCCCCATTGCCCGTTGGATACAATTAAAAATGCCTCACTTTCAAGGCCCAGCAAAAGCTAGATGATCTTGTTAGTTCCTTATGGCTCCAAGTCTTACACACCTCTGATGGATACACAATTGGGCTCCAACCCACCTTGCTTGTCTCATTTCTCTCTATTCTCCTTCAGCAATTTGACATTCAATCCAAACTGGCCCTGAAAACCAGACACAGTAATTTGGATTTAATGAAATAAGTAACCATTAGAAAGTCATTGCAATATCTCGACAAGGGATTGAACTCATAAAACATTATAGCATGGTGCAAAAATCTTACTACAGTTTTAAGACTTCCTGTATTAGAGGAAAATTCCTGTGAATATGGAAATGACCAAATAATATGAAATAAGAGAAGAAAATAGCATGATCTACTGATTTCATATTAAAGTCTCAAATAA
Source organism: Gymnobelideus leadbeateri (assembly GCA_011680675.1). Lineage (NCBI taxonomy): Eukaryota > Metazoa > Chordata > Mammalia > Diprotodontia > Petauridae > Gymnobelideus > Gymnobelideus leadbeateri. The sequence goes on from WOXC01000585.1 coordinate 354,927, forward strand.
TTGAAATCAACCACATTTTTTCTTTAATTTTCATTTTCATTTCCAAATTCTTGCCCTCCTTAGAGTTCCTCTCTACCCATTGAGGAGGCAAGCAATATGATACCCATTATACATGTGAAGTAATACAAAACATATAAAACATGCAATTATCCATATTGTAAAACAAACAAAAAAGGCAAGAAAAACAAAGAATTTGGAAAAAATGCTTTAATCTGTGCTCACAGTTCAAAAGTTTTATCTTTGGAGGTAGATAGCATTTTTTTTAAATCATGAGTCCTTTGGAATGGTTGGCAATTATTGTATTGATCAGAGTAGCTAAGTCTTTCACAGTAGATTATTATTATGATATTGATATTATTGTATACATTAATCTCTGAGTTCTGTTCACTTCACATTGCATCAGTTCATAAAAGTCTTCCCAGGTTTTCTGAAGCCATCCGCTTTGTCATTTCTTATAGCACAAAAGTATTCTATCACAATCATATACCACAACTTATTCAGCTGTTTCTCTGATTGATGGACATCCCCTCAATTTCCAAATCTTTGCCATCAAAAGAAAGAGCTGCCAAAAATAATTTTGTACATGTGGGTCCTTTTCCTTTTCTTTAATTATTTTGAGATATAGACCTGGTAGCAGTAATGCTGGTTTAAAGGGTATGCACAATTTTATAACCTTTTGAGTGTAGTTCCAAGTTGTTTTTCAGAATAGTTGGATTAATTCACAACTCCAGAAGAGTGCTTAGTGCATCTCTTTTCCTACATCCCCTCCAGAATTTGGGAAGTTGATCATATTTTGTGACAGAGAGAGAATTAATTTGACTAAATTCAATGAAATGAATTGCTCTATGTACAAAGCACTTTTCAATGCTAAAGATAATTTCAACTATAAATTATGTAAACTGTTTTGTGAACTTTAAAACACTTTTAGATGCCAGTCATTATCATCAACCACAGTATTTACAATAGTATTATTACAAATAATAGTATTTATATAGCACTTTTTAAAAAAATGTTTCATGTGTGTTTTTTCATTTGGTCCTCACAAACAGCCCTATAAGAGCTATTATTATCACTACTTTAAATATGAGGAAACAGGTTGAAAGGGGTTGAGTGTTTTATCCAAGGTCACAATGCTGGAAAGTATTTGAGTCAAGACTTAAAATCAAGACTTCCTGAGTGTCGGTACAGTGCTCTATCCATTTCACTGCCTAGCTATTTCATGGTTAAGATTAGTGCTTGAAAGAAAAGAAAACATAATTTATGACCAAATTATGGCCATTAAAAGGGAGGTATGAAAGACCTAATTCAACATTATCCTTAATGGTCTGCTGGTTTACTGCTTGGGAAAAAAATATTCAGGCAAAACTTATTGTCTTTAGCGGATGTTTCACGGGGAATTTAAAGTTGGTTGCCTGGGTGCTTTCTATAAATGACAGGAAATCGTGATTCAGGGATCTGTGTTGATATGGGGGGAAAAATCTCAGACTGCACAGACTTCATCATTCAGTCATTTTGTAGTGTATCCAACTCTTTGTGACACTATTTGGGGTTTTCTTGGCAAAAATACTGGAGTGGGTTTGCCATTTCCTTCTCTAGCTCATTTTACAGATAAGGAACTGAGGTAAACAGGGTTAAGTAACTTGCTGAGTCAGTGTCTAAGACCAGATTTGAACTCATGAACATGAATCTTCCTGACTTGGACCAGAACTATCACTGTGTCATGTAACTTTGTGATTAAAATCTGCCTGTGTAATTAAATAAACAATAACAAAACAAATGAAACCAATTTCAGAATAACCCAAAAGATATTGAAGGGCATTTTCCCCCACAAAAAATAGAATATTTTTCAAGAGGTTGGGTTTTCCCTTTCATCTACTTCTCATGCACAAGAGATTTGAACTTTTTTCAAGTCTGTGGTCTCCAAGGAAAAGAAAAGAGGTGGGGGGGATGCATAAAAATTCTGGTTACTAAATTGTACCTTTGGCTCATCTCATCAAGAAGACTGCACCACCCTTGAAATTGGTTTGCTCAGAAGTGTCAAATACAAAAAAGGAAAGCTGAAGAGCTAATTGTCAGATAGGGATAAAATTTTGAGCAGAAAGATACCACAAAGGGGCAAAAGAGCTAGGAGGAATATTTTGTCTTTTAAAACCAAATGTATTAAAGGGATTAGAGGACAACTAGCCTAGATGTGAACCTAGAGAGGTTGGAAAAGATTCTCAAATCCCTAAAGTTTCTTTACTGTACTTTTCTGTTTTCAAAATTATCAAGTTTTGCAAGATAGGATAGAATCCAATTATTCAGGTGATAAGAGGCTGAGCTGATAATGAGACTAGCTGAATGGTATAGTGAAAATAACACTGCCTTCTGAAAACAACAACAAATTTATATTTTGTTGGTTATATGAGCTGTGAGACCATGGACAAATCACTTAACCTCTGGGAGCTCTAGTTTTCTCATCTATAAAATTCGTTTATCAATTTATTCAACAGATATTCAAATACCTACTCTTTTCAGAACACTGGTGTAAGCCCTGGGAGATATACAAAATTTAGATAAAGATGTCATCCCTACTCCAATGGATCTTTCAGTCTAGTGAATACTAGAGGATACTGAGATAACCATTCCATACAGTACAGCTAGAGAATAAGAACTATATGAGTGATTTCTTTGGTATAGAGAACTCCTGGGTGTGGAAACTCTAACAGTACAAGTCAGCTGATCATCTCTTGTCTTAAAGTGTTGGCTAGGGCACCAAAAAATTAAGTGACTTGTGTTCAGGATAACTGCCAGTATGTGTCAGAGGTTAGACAAACCACAGTTTTGTCAAAACTCGCTCTTGAGCTACTATATGATGTTACAGTTCTTTATTAAAAATACAGTATTCTTCAATATAGTATAAATACATTAGGGAATTGGCGGGGGGGCGGGGGGGATGCCATGAGGTTATTATATACCCAGTGACCAGGAATGAACTTACAGAGAAAATGGTATTGGTTTGGGGCTTTACAAAATGGGGAGGAATTCAGTTAGTAAAGAGAGAGGAAGGACATACAGGCACAGCAAATAATCAGGGCAAAGGCACTTAATCAGGAAGTAGCAAGTCATATTAGAGAACAAAGAATAGATCAGATTTGCTAGACTAAAGTATGTGTGGAAGATGGCAATATGAAATAAAGCTTTAAAGGTATTCTTGTATTAGATTGTTGACCTTTGCTATCCACCTCCAGAAAAAGAACTGATTGAGTTTAAATGCAGATGGGAACATACATTTTCTACTTTATTTTTCTTGGGTTTTTTTTTAGTCTGTGTTTTCTTTCACAACATGACTAATATGGAAATACGTTTTGCATGACTGCACATATATAACCTATATCAAATTGGTTGCTTTCAAAATTCAGAGGGAGGAGAGGAAGGGAAAGGAGAGAATTTGGAACTCAAAATTTTAAAAAAGTTAAAATTATTTTCATATGTAATTGAAAAAAATAAATCATTAATTTTAAAGGATTATAAAGATATAACAAAACCACTGTGTTTGGACTTCAGAAAAAAAAATTGTTGACCTTCAATCCCAAGCCAAAGAAATATGAATTTTATACAGGAAGCTGTAAGGAATCCCTGAAAATTTTTAAAGAAAGAATTGACATGATTAGAATTAAGAATACTTTTACTACCTACCAGAGTTCTTGTGAGAAAAGTTATTTGCATATATTAAAGTACTTTACAAATGTAAATTATTATGCTCAAGTAAGATACTATACTTTTCATCTGTGAATAGTTTGATTGCTGAAAAGGGCATAAAAAACTTTATTATACAGAAAATAATTAAATCAATTTTTTGAAGGATAGAAGATATTGTACTTTTCATATTTAAACAATTTGGTTACAAAAAAGGCAGAGAGCTTTTGTACACACACACACACACACACACACACACACACATCATTTAAGTATAAAGAAATAATAAAAACCAAAAAGAGAAATGAGAACCTTTTTTTTTTTTAAGCAATTGGGGTTAAGTAACTTGCTCAAGGTTCCACAGCCAGTCATTATTTATGTGTGGGTGCTCATTTTCTGAGGCCAGAAGTGATCCTGACTCCAGGGCCGGTGCTCTTACTCACTGCACCACCTTGCCTCCCCAAATGAGAACCTTTTTGAGGCAAAGGAATGACTGAGGCTAACAGACATTGTGGTTCATCAATTTATTTCTATAGAATAGCTTCTATATTTCAAGAAATTAAAAGTATAGTCCTGTAGAAATTATACTCCTAAAACAGATAACTGTATAGAGACTGCTGAAAGATTAAATAAGGACACTTGGGTTTGTAACTACCAGAAAGGACTTCACGAGTTTTATTGCATAAAGAAAAGATGAATCATGAGTAACAGTAGGCTCTGATTTGATCCATTTAGAGTGAGGAATAAGTCAGCCTAAGAAGAGTAAGCAACTAGCTAGAGGGAGCTGAGTTAAGAAAACAAGAAGCATCAGTTAAGAAAGAATACAGGAAGAGAGTCAGCCAGTAGAATTGCTTCAGCTGCTGGACCAGGAGTTGCTGATTGGCAGCACGGAGGTTAAAGCTTAGTGGAAAAGAAGTGAAGTCTTCTTCTTGCACTCTACAACTTGAGAGAGGTGAATCCTCAGAGGAATAGACACTCTATTTCCATCTCTTCTTTGATAGGGAAAAACAGAAAAAGACAAGCTCTGCAAATACTGTGTTGTAAGAAAATCTGGAAGCTGACTAGAAAAGAGAGCATCTTGGTCACTGCAGATCGAGCTATGTTTGTTAGTATTTCCCAGAGAGACAACCTAAGGAGTTTTATCATGACCTCTGTTTTGCTGTAAGAAAAGTTGGATGAACCAGCATTCTGTTGAGTGAAGAGCTGACTACTTTTTTCCCAGAGCCACACTGAGGAGCTTTGCAATTCTCTGACTTAAGATGAAGGCTTATCTTTACAATAGTGGAATATTCCTCAGTTCCCTTTTAAGGGTGAACATGAATTAAAAGATCTTGTCATTGCTTTATTAAAAAGTAATGGCCACGCCCCATGTGACAAGCTATATTGTAGAGGGTACCCTACATAGATACTATACTTATATTAGAGGAAAAAGGAAACCCTTCCTTTTTGTGTTTTATTTTCACAATGTAAGAATGATAGTGTCTACCTAAAGGACACAATATGACTCTCAGGTTAACCAAATTATTCAGTTAAATTAGAATTCCTCTTTATAACTTTGTTTTTATCCAGACAGAGCTTCTCAAGACACAGGTCAAATCTGGGGAGAGGTTGCTATAATTTTCAGTCTACTTCCCAGCTGCTGAAGACTCAATATAACACTTCAGTACCTGCCAGGGGTAGGGCTACCTTCTTTACCCAAGGGCTGAGTCATTATCAGATCCCAGCCAAAGAATTACTACATATCAAAGGTACTCTCTACAGGGAGCACCCACATGCTATGACTGACTTGTGGGAGCACGGCTCACAAAGTTGGCAGCTGAGAGTGATGTCAACCACTTGCAGAGAAAGCATCTATAACTGTAATGGCATAGATAACTACAAGGAGTAGTCAGCTCCCTTAATAGTTACAGCTCTCGCCAATCCTACCCCTCCCCAGTATGTAGCTGCTAACTGCAAGCTAGTCTGTGGAAAACTCACTCAAGCAGTAGTGTGCTAAATGATATTCTAGTGACCCATAAGCATAATGGCTCCTCCTTAAGCTCCCAACATGCTGGGATAAGCTAGGTGCTAGGAAGATATAGTTGATTCCTGCTGAGAGTATGACAGACCTAGGTAAAAAATGCAAACAGTTATGCAAATATGACCACCAAGGGGGTGATGGAGGAGGCACGTTGCAAATATAGAATTCTCCTGCTGTCAAGTCTCTCAAGTGCTCATCTTCAGGAAAGAAGGGAACCACCCATGATCAAAGAGTGTGGAAAATACTCTCACCCCCTCAAATATTCACTACACCAGCATCTTTCTATTGATTTGATTTTTGCCAATAAAATATAGTAGATGATCATTAACACACTGATGATAAAGGATATGAATTGCTTTGCCTTCAGTCGGGGTGGTAGAGAGGGATGGAAATGATATGACCTTGAAATCTATAGTACCACAAAATGACAGACCAACTTGAAGTAATCATTTCTCTCCATGAGTGAGTTTTCTTAGGCATAAAATGAGAAGGGTTGCATTAGATGATCCATCTAGCTCTGAGTCTTATGAAACTTGCTGTATTACATGCTATGCCACCTTGATTTAATTTTGTTAAATCATTTTAAATTTATTTCCGCGAGAGAGTTTTGGTAGCCATTCCTTTCATCTCCTCCTTGCCTACCCCTCACCCACATCACAGAATGTTATACCTGGAAGATCCTTAGGATATAGAATGTCAGAAGTTTTAAAGGAAACATAGAACATAGAAAGTCAGAAGTGAAGGTGTGTTACTTAGAATTCAGAGCACAAAATGTATGTACTAGGAACAGAATATAGAATGTTGGGGGGTCATTATATATCATTTTATAGATGAGAAAAGTGAGACAAAGTTGCCCATGATCACAGAGCTGGTGCTAGGACTTGGGCAACACAACCTCTATTCCAGTGCTCTTTCTCTAATATAACATTATTTCAACAATCTCTATGTTTATGATTTACCTTCCCTGCAATATCATGACTACTAAAATTATATTCACTATTTCAAAATATTTTGAAATCTATAATTTCAAAGTTTGAGGAATTCTGGAATGCTCAAAGAGATCTATGATTTCTTTGATGTGGCTGTTTCTTCAACTTGTAACTCATGCACATTTGCCTAAACCAGGGATGGGAAACCTGTGGCCTTGAAGCCACATGTGGCTCTCTAGGTCCTCAAGTGCAGCCCTTTGACTGAATCCAAACTTCGTAGTTCTATGAAGGTTCCCCACCTCTGGCTCTAAACCGTGAGACTTCTGTCCATGTCCTCCCATAAATTCACTATAGGCTTTCACCTAACATGCAGAACTCCTTCCTCACTTTTTCTTGATATCAAATGAATACAAATGGAATGTGTTGGCCAAGCAAGTCCTTCCTACTATTATGTGACCATCATTATTCTTATCTTACAGTTCTTTCATGGCCTCATTTTCTCTAAAGCATCTTTGTTGTTGTTCCTTACTTGTTATACATTGCTACCTGTACATACCCACCCTGCGCCTCCTCATTGTCCTTTGAGTTGTATTCAGTTTTAATTCTTTGGGGAGTATTATGTTCCATGACTGTCAGACATACAGTAATATTCACATGACCCATATGAGCTGTATGACCATGGGTAAGTAACTTCAATTCTGTTTACCTCAGTTTGCCCTGTTGTAAAATGGGGGGGGGGGTAATAACAGCATCTACCTTGTAGAGTTATGAAGAAAAAAATGAGATAATATTTGTAGAATACTTGGCACAATGCCTAGAATTCAGTAGGTGCTATATAAAATGTTTATTCCCTTCTTCCCCTTGCCCCACCTTGGTATTACTATAATGAGGAGGAAGCAAGCATTGATAAAATGATAGAAAATAAGGAGCAGAAAGTGTATAATGAGGTATTAATATTTTAAATTTTGTAAAAATATATCTGTACACTATTATCCTTTTATAAAATATGAAAAAGTTTCCTGATGGAATTATAAGAATATTGGATAGCAAAAGATAGACCATATTGCTTCTGATCTTTACAAAGATCTTTATAGAGCTAACCTTTCTAGCCCTGGAGGGTATCAAAACATAGACATAGCCAGAAGTTTGGTGAAATATAACCCTTAAATCCTTACCAGTGGGCAGAAGATGGGCACATGGGTAGGGGATTTCCCTCTTCTTTCTCCTCCATTGGCCATCATGGCATTTTGCACAGGAATTACTTGCTGTAATTAGTAATAAAGTAGGAGTGCCGAGAGAGAGAGAGAGAGAGAGAGAGAGAGAGAGAGAGAGAGAGAGAGAGAGAGAGGTGTAGCTTTAAGGATTACCTCTGGAAGCAAAGAAGAGAGATGTCTATGGATTCAAGAAAGGACTAGCCATGATAGGAGTTGAGCTGTGGAGAAGAGCAGACCCAAAGACTCCAGTGGAACAATTCATTCAGCAAAGATACTATAGCTATGAGGTATTAGTATAAGGCTACCATAAGAAGAGAAAGGGCCCTAAAGTAGTCTGGGTCACATATGTCACACACATACACACACATACATATATATATATATATATATACATATATATATATATATATATATGCCTCACTATTAGCATACTCTATATTTAGTCTTTATTTTGTGCCAATTGTATTTACTGACTGACTGCTAAAGTTAAGCTCACCAGAGGGCACTTGTAAGACATAATCTTAGTAATATAAGCCCTAAGAGTGCCTTCATACCCAAAGATGTAGCTGCTCCCTTGGAACCCAACCTACAGACCAGGAATACTGAGTTGAGGCATTATACCCAAAGGGATGCTACATTGGTATTAAAAGGACAGGCCTCTATTTCAGGGAGAATGGTAAATGAGCTCTGCAATTTTTCATATAGAATCTAGTTCATTCTTCTCCTATTTAATTCTAGGCTTAATTCTTTATCCATTTGCAATATTTTCTCAGGTTACAGATAATGCTGAATGAACTATATAGACTGTTTAATTACATATCATGGTATGGACAATAGGAATTCTTCATCCATTTTGTTTTTCCTGTGTGAACTCTTTATTTTGATAAATTATGAATCTCACTCAATGGTCTCAGCAATGTTGTAGAACTTTATTCAACAAACATTATACCATTTGTAAAAGGAACAATTGGAAGATATTAATGTTTATAGTGAATCCCTCTTATCCTTGGAGTCTTTATAGGATTCTCTCCATTACAGAGGTGAGGGAAGTCCATTGAATTTCCCTGTTTTATTCTTTTGTCTTATGATGATCAGAGGTTTATTTCTGTTGTTATATTTTTCAAATAATCTAACTTAATTTTGATTTCTGCATGGGAGACATCTTATGAGACAAGAGCCTTTAAGATAATTCTTCATTCTATCAAATCAAACTTTTTTTAATAGTCAGCAAATTATAATTATGGTGTCCTTTATATTTGTCAGTAAAGTTTGTGAAGGTAAAGGCATTGACTCTAGATTGAAATGTCCCTATTGAAGCCTTCATTGTAGATTCTATCAATGACTGTGAAGATAATGCTCATTTTAAAATTATATAGATGACAAGGAAGGCATAAAGTTTAGTAGATATTTAATTTTCACTCAGTAACCTTTTTTCTGGCTTCAAAAAAGTCTGAATTTTTTTTCTCATGACTTTGGTACCTTCCTCTACTTTAGATACCTTGTTCATTGATCCCCATGCATTTGTGTCAACTACAGTAAACATAATTACTGTGTAAATTCAGTCCAATCCAGCTATTTTTTATTCTCTCTAGTGCTATTTCTATCTTCTCTATAAGCATATCTGGAACCGTAATATTATATTCCAAGTATTATGTCTCCATTGTCCTTCATGGTGAAAAATGTTTTTTTTAATAAACATATTTAGAGATCTTTTCTATCATGTGTCAATTTTCTCCTTGCATTTTTATCCTTACATATCCTCTGGATGACTTTACATAGGTATCTCACCAAACTCTCCTTAGACTGGTTTTATCTTCCACTGTTTTCCATTAAACAATCAGTAAAAATTTATTACTTAACCACCTACTATGTGCCAGGCACTGTGCGAAGTACTAGGGATACAAAAAAAAAAAAGGGCAAAAGACAGTCCCTACCCTCAAGGAGCTTACATTCTAATGGGGAAACGCTTTTCTCTGACATCACATTCTACCATTCTTCTCTAAATGATTTTACACATAGCAGTGCTGATATAGTATAGTAAGTAAGGTTGTTCAGTCACTCCTGCTTCTCATCCTTGCCTAGATTTGTTTCCAGGTATAAATATTCATCCTCCTGTGCTCTGAGAAATCTCAACAAAAGTATCTATAAGCAATTGACTATTACTTTAGAAATGAGACAGTACTCTTAAAAAAAATCCAAGTTTTTATCAGTCTCTCTCTGATAAATTATTTTTTTCCCTCTTTCCAGAGAGCATTCCCCTCAGTTATCTTCCTTCAACTGCATTCCCCAAAAGTACACCCAAAATACCAAAAACAAACAAACAAAAAAAACAAACCAGCCCTATAATTAACAAGTAAGCATTTCAAACAAAGAAAGAAAGATAAGCCACTTTTTAAGAAACAGACTTTCCCTACCTCTAAAGGAAAAGTCTTTAGACTCCTATAATGGAGACCAAGGAGAGAAAGGAAATGTAGAGTTATTTCCTTGGTATCCAAAGGAGTAGGATCAGTATCTGTCCAGATGTGCCTTGTGTTCAACTAGTTCCCACAGTCTCATCTCCAGAGTACTGCTGCATGGTGGCCACCCTTGATGCTAAGATAGCAGTCTGACTTTACATAAGTTCAGGAATGACACCCACATCAGAGCCAAATCATCTCCTTGCTGTTAAAATATTGTGCACTCCATCTTCAGGATGTTATTGTATTTTTCACATCTAGTGCCTTCTGGAATTAGACTCTCACTTCCACTATTGCTACTGCTGCTGCTACGGTGACTTCATCTACCACTATTTCTATGAATATGACAATTACAATAAATGTCTAGACCTTTGTACAGTTATCAGAAGAGTGAACCTGCATGAAAATTCCCTACACTCCCTGTCAAGCTTGTATTTAATCTCAAAGTCATTAATTACTCATTCCAGAATTTAGGACCTGTGCTTAACTTCTGGATATGCCCAGTTGCTACTGTTGTTTAATCGTTGTAGTTGTGTCTGACTTTTTGTGGCCCCATTTGGGGTTTTCTTGGCAAAGATACTAGTTTGTCATTTCCTTCTTTAGCTCATTTTATAGAAGAGGAAACTGAGGCAAACAAGGTTAAGTGACTTGCCCAGGGTCACACAGATAGTAATTGCCTGAGGTCAAATTTGAACTCAGGAAGATGAGTCTTCCTAACTTCAGGCCTGGTGCTCTATCCACTGTACCATCTAGCTGCTCCAAAATGCCAAGTACAGCCCCTTAATTCTAATCTTGCCACAATCTTTGTCAGGTACTGCTATGTTAAGGTGGGAATAATTCCCTCCATCCTCAATCCCCCTCCCCCGTGTATTTGATTCTGTGTCCATCTCTATCCTCTGTCTTTATTTCTGTTTGTCTCTTAGTCCCCATTTCTGTTCTCTCTCTCTGCCTCTCTCTGTCTCTCTCTCTGTCTCTGTCTCTGTCTGTCTGTCTCTCTGTCCTTGTCTCTTTCTCTCTGTGTCCCTATCCCTGTCTCTCTAAGAGAGTGTTCACATTCTTTGTTTTTAAAAGCATGATTATATAGTTACAATACCAGTGCCCATAGAAAAGGAGAGGGTGTTGACTTTAGCCCCAGACCTACATGCCCTAGGTATTTAACAAACTTTCTCATGCTACTCTGCCAACACATAGAATTTCATGCCCCAGCCTTTCCAGAACTGTCTGCTACACATGCTGTGCTCTTGTTAAATGCTTTCTGATAATAGTAAAAGAAATCTTTTAAAAAGACCTTTTAGGAAAGCTAATTGAAACAATCAGAATAATTTCAGAGGGCTCTGCTTGAAATCAGAAGACCTGAATTTAAGTACCTGGTCTTAAACTTATTGCCTTGGGCAAGTCACTTGTAAGTCACTTAAGCACTATAAGAATCAATTTTCTTATCTATAAAGTGGAGAGAATACTATTTACATCACTTACCAAAGATTTGTTGAGCAAAGAGCACTGTGTATATTGTAAAATGCTTTAGAAATGTGAGTAAACAACTGTATACATTTCTAGTGGATTGGAATGCAGACATCAGGAAGTAATAGTACAGGTTGTATGAGGATGAGTTTATGCAATGATGAGAATGAAAGTATGCTTTTCTTTAAAATCTACTATATTGAAATTTGACCTTCTCAAATAGATTAGATGGCAGTTATTCATTTTATCAAATGATATTTTATTTTGCAAAAATAAAAATACATAAAAAGCTTTGCCATGATTTTATTGAAAAGGTAGTTCATATGTATTAGGATAGGCAACATAGTATAGTGGCTAGAGGGTTGCCCTCAGAGTCAGGAAGACGACCTGGCTCGAAGTCCCCAGGTCAGTGTGATCCTGATTCTATTAACCCTGGGCAAGTTATTTAATTTTTCAATGTCTCAAGCCATTCTTTAAGACTCTAAGTTGTAGAGAAAGTGCAGCTCTTCTCCCGAGACCTCCTTACACCAATGAAATCACAGATGTAGTTAAAAAAAATTATATGTATAAATTTTGTTGAAGGAAATGTGAGGACAATAGCATATTTTCTGTGAGTTTGAAGGTTTATTGAGTATTGGAATAAATTAGTCTTTTTCTTTCTGAGTGATGAGGATGAACTGTTATTTTTGTCTATCATCTATTTCTTCTCCCTCAGAGTAGAATGATGAAAGATACCTAGTTAGCTAGAGATTAAGTAGCATAAATGGAACACTAAAACTCTACTAGCAATCAGAAAGGTTGCCATTTTGCTGAGAATGAGCCTAGGATTGTGGAATAAATAATTAAGATGAATCCAGAGTATACCCAGGTGGGTCAAACACAGTTTGAAGTAGGGGTGGTTAAAGAAAGTTCAGTCCTCATGTTCAGACCAGAATGGGAAGCAGTATACTGTCAGTAATATATTAAAGGCCTAGGGAATCAAGGAGCTGAGACATCACTATGGAATTTTAAGCTTACTAACTTTGGATATCATCCAGTCTACACAATGCAATTTTATTTAATAAGAACTTTTTATTTACCTCTAGCACTATTTCTGATATGTTTGAATATTATTCATTTGCCTAATGAATGTGACATGGAGTATAAGGGAGCAAGGGACAAGAAGGCAAAGAGGAAACAGGCATTAGAATCATGTACCATGATATATATGGTATTGTCAGTCAAAAGGAGGGGGTAAGGGTCAGGAGGAAATGAGCAAGGTGTAGTTGGTCTCTGAAACTTGAGATCCAAGAAGGAAAAGGGACCAAGGTCAGCCAAGATCCTCAGGTTGGGATTGAAGGATAACTAAAATTTAGACAGCAGAAAAAAGATAACTCCTTAAGTAAAATAATAGGTTAAAGACAACTGTTGGCCTTTGACATAACTTTTCTTTATTTGATGACGGCCCCACCATCCTCCAAGTAGTTTCCCAGGCGTATAGCCTTGGAGTAGCCTCTTCTCTCTTCCTTACCCAATACATCCAACCAGTTGCTAAACCCACTAACTCTGCTTTCATAACATCTCTCATATTTGACTTCTGGTTTCTGTCTCTAGGATGGCTCTAGTTCAAGCTCTTATCTCACCTTGAATATTCTAATAGCCAATTGTATATATTTATATACCTTTTGTATATATTGTATATATTTTGTATATATTTGTATATTTTGTATATATTGTATATATTTATATACCTTTTGCATTGCTACCTGAGAAATCTTAATTCACTGCTAGCTTAACTTCCCTCAGTCGATTATTTCCTATTATTCTGCATATAACTTGTTTGTTTGTATATTGCCTTCCCCATTAGATTGTAAGGTCCTTGAGGGTAGGCATTATCTTTTATTTTTATCTCCACGGTGCTTAACACACAGCAAGTACTTAATAAATATTTGACTGATTGACTACCCTAAAAAAAATAATAATCCAGTTGCTCACTATTGCCAACTCAACTGACATTGACCTACTGATTGGAAGCTGGTATTCAGTGTTCTCCAAAATCTGCTTTCAAATCTCCTATATAACCTTGTCTCATTCTATTTCCCTTTACATAGTTGGTTTTTCAGTCTTTGAACCACTTTCTGGTCCTGGCTTCCTGTCTTCTTTCATCTCCATGCATTTGCTTATACCGTTCCCCATGGCCAGAAGAAATTACCTTCTTTGTCCTCAATTTCATCTATTCAATTTCTTCCGTTCTCTTAAGGCCCAATTCAGACATCACTCCTTCTGTGAAGTCTCCCCTACCCAATCTGGAATGGAATGGAAGTGATCTCACTCTCCTATAAGTTCTCATAGCATTTTTGCCTAAACCTCTCCTTTTCCCTATCATATTTTACTTTTTACATCTTTCTTTGTGCATATGCCATTTCTCTGTCTCTCTCTCTCTCTGTCTCTCTCTGTCTCTGTCTCTGTCTCTGTCTCTCTGTCTCTGTCTCTGTCTCTCTCTCTCTCTCTCTCTCTCTCCCTTTCTTCCTCTCTATCTTTATATCTCTCTCTGTTCTTGTTTCTGTCTCTCAGAGGACAAGCTTATCTGAGGGCAAAGAATATACATAATTTTTTATTTTTATATCTCCAGTGTTTTGTGCATTGCTTTGCATGTGATTGATTCTTATTTTTCTAATGAATTTAAATTATTTTAAATTAAATTTTATTTTTTAATCATCAAAAACCCTTCTGTCTCTTTAACCCACAATGGAGAACAAAAGAAAAATAAAACCACTATTACAGACATGTATAGTCAAGCAAAACAAATTTCTGCATTGACCATGTCAAAAAGAAAAAAAAAAGGTATTTGTGCAATGGTGAAGACTCAACTGCTCAGTTTTTGGAGGGAGCTGTCTCCCCAGGAAGCTTCTGTGACTTAGGGCATCAGACTTTATCTAGGTCTATTGTATAAAGGAGAGTGTTTAGGGGAAAAAATAACAGGCAACAACAAAAAATCCTTGGTCCTTAATTTATCACAAATATAAGTACACTGTGAATGTACAGAAGGACTTCCAAACAAAAGAATTATTAAGGGTGAGGATGGATTATCAAATAGCATCTGCTTCCCTGGAGGTTTTAAAAGATAAATGTTCATATCTCTCTAGGAGCAGTCATTCAGTCAAACAAAATTTATGAAACTCCCACATGTGTCCAGGGCCATGCTTGGCTCTTTATAAAACCTAATCCAAAATGACAGGGTCTTGTCCCAGGAGGCTTATCTTCAGGGAAAGGGAGGAATGTAGCTACCTGAGGTGACCTTTCAAGGTCCCTATACTATTGTGGAGCTCTTTGAAGTTAGGAGTAAACTTCACCTTGATAGTCTAATATCACAGGGTCCAAGGGAAAAGAAATCATTGAAAAAAAAAAAAAAAACAGAAAGAGGCAGCAGGTAAATAGCAAGAGCACTGGATTTAGAGTCAGAAAACCTGTATTGAAATACTGACTCATTCACCTTTTGTGACCTTGTATGAGTCACCTGTCTCAGTTTTTTTTCTTTCCTCTACACATTAAAGGGTTGGGACAGATGATCTCCAGGGTCACTTGCAGATAAGGGTATGTTAGTAAATATTTAACAGCTGGTTTTCCAGAAAAAAAAAAAAAAGAAAAAATATATATGACACAAGTTTAAGTGGCATTATTGGCATTTTCTCCATTGCTTTCTTATGTCTAGACAATCAATAAAACAATAAACCAAACTCTGATTTATAGCTTTTTCAGATTTCTGATGTGTAAATAAATGTTCTCACTAAAAATTTGACAATTGCCTCTCAGATCTGATTATGCTGGCTCTAAATAGAGACCATGAGATAGACATACCGCAAATTAATCTAGGTATATGCATAGGCTGTCAGAGATGGAACCTTCCACAGTATCCTTTATGCAACTTCTCAGACACAAATTACTCTACCCTCTTTTTCAAATATTCTCTTATGATGAACTCACTGTCTCACATCACAGCTTATTGCATTTGTTGGATAGTTCTAAATTGCTAGGAAGTTTGGTTTTTTTTCCCTTTAGATTGAGTAGAAATTTTCTTCCCTGTAACTTCCACCCACTGGTTCTGATCTCCTTTGGGCTTTATAAGTCTGTAGGCATAAAATAATAGTGAATAAGAGAATTTGGTATTGGAAAGGGTGACCTGGGATGTGGAGTCTTCCAGAGAAAGCCAAATTTGCATGAGTGTCAGAAGATAGAAAGAGAATGTATAAAGAAATTTAGGATGGAAGGACAATGATTAACAAAGAATTAGGGGTTCCATAGGGCACAATGGGACAAGAAGACATAGAAGGATAGGGATTATGAAGAGGTGGTCCTGAATTAGGTGGGGATGAGAATATGGGGAGAAATATTTGTTCTGATAAGGCTAAGCAACTAGACAAAATTTCAAAGGACAGCAAGTCATAATTGTCATTAATATTTCTTTTTAAAAAAGTTAAATGCAATTTCTCTATTTAGTATTAATGTGCTAGGGTACTCAATTTTATTAAATTATAAACTCACTATAGGTAGGAGCTGTATCTTTCTCCTACTCTCTCCTATCCCAGTAGGATATGAACTATAATTTCATTGGTATAAAGAATTCCTAGGAGGAGGAAACTCTTTATACCACCTTTGGAAAAGTCCTAGCCCTAGAATACCAGAAGGTTATGTGAGACTTCCATAGTCACACAGCCAATAGCAGTCAGAGTTCAAAATTGAACATGGATCTTTCTGATTCTAAGGATGCTTCTCTATCCACTATTCTATACTACACTGCTTCTTTTGGATATGGGAGGTGTTTAGTTAATGTTTATTGAATAGTATGGGGTTGAAATAGTCCTTTCATGTTGTTAAGAGTTTTAAAATTATTTAGGGGCATGATAAAGGGTTTGAGAATTGAATTTAGCCTATGTTCTAGCTAGTATGTCCCAAGTATGATACCAAATGACAGTTGTTGTTTGGTTATTTTAATCATATCAGACTCTTTGTGACCTTATTTGGGATTTTCTTGGCAAAAATACTGAAGTATTTTGCCATTTCTTTCTCCAACTCATTTGGCAGATGAGGAAACTGAGGCAAACAGGATTGAAGGACTTGCCCAGGGTCACACAACTAGTAAGTGTCTGAGGATAGATTTGAACTCAGGAAGATGTGTCTTCCTGACTTCAGACCCAGCACTCTGTGCACTGTAGCACCACCTAACTGGGGCCAATTGAAAGTACCTTTGTGGGGCGGCTAGGTGGCGCAGTGAGTAAGAGCGTCGGCCTCAGAGTTAGGGATGACCCGAGATCGAAACTGGCCTCAGAAAATGAGCACCCACACATAAATAATGACTAGCTGTGTAACCTTGAGCAAGTTACTTAACCCCAATTGCTTAAAAAAAAAAAAAAAAGAAAAGAAAGTACTTTTGTTTTAACCTAACTCCTGGGTTAAACATCATGTTCAGAAGTGCTCATGAAATGGTACCATTTCCTACTGAGAGAGACAATATATATATTGACAAGTAATGGATATTGGGGATATGAAATAGGAGGAATTTCTTTAAAAAACAAAATCAAAACAAAATCAAAATTCAAATATATGCACACCTGTTTGCTCCAACAATTTATATGTGTGCATGATTTTGAAGTGGGTTTTTTTTCCTTTTAGTGATTATTACAGACCACTGCAGGATTCCTTTAAATATTTATTCATTGCTCCTTACTTATATCATCATATAGAGTGAAATGATATCCTTTACCTGAGCAGATAGCTATCTCACTGCATATAAAAATCAGCAAGCCCACTGCTAGTATCAGACTGGTAAACATTCAAAAATATAACAGAGAAATCCCAGTATTCCTCGGGGTGAAGTTGGGGTTGGGAAATGGGAGTGGAGCAAGCAAATGAATTGCCCAGGAAGAAATTTTGGAGGAGGAAAAAAATGAAAAAATATTTTAGACTAAGAAAAAGAAAACCATGAACAACATAATTCATATTTTCTGCAAACAAGGAGAAAATGTTTCATTTATAGAGTTAGACAGAAGTGATATAGGAAATATATCTGCTCCATGTAAATTTATTAAGTGCAACTTTCTTTCTCTCTTTCTTTCCTTTAGATAAAAAACCTCTTCATGAAATAAAACCCCAAAGTAAGTTGTTTTTCTTCTTGTGAATATAATTTATTCTCATATTTGCTGCCTCACTGTTATTATTTGTTTAGGAGCTGAGCAAAATTGAAGGTTGTATGAAAGACATAGGGACCTATGTGAATTGCTTTTGCATATTGGTGGTTTTAAATTGAAAATAAAGCACTCTCCTCTCTCACACACCACCCCACCCTCCAATGATAAAAATAAATCCTTCTCCCTGCTTCTAGCTACTTCAAAATCTATTCCTTGTCACATGCCACCTGGGATTCTCGTTGCTTGTATCTCTGACTTGTAGCTCTGAAATTAACAAATATTTGGTGGAGGATTTTCATAAAAAACAGTCTCTTACAACGGACAGATCATGAGCCTTTCATTCCTTGAGATGAAGTGGGAAAGGAGGAAGAGCCCCAGAAGCACAACTGAAGTCTGGCTTCTCAGCGTATCCATGATAAATGGGTAAAGGGGTCTCCCATTGTACTGTAAGAGTCTTAGAGATGCCGTGATATCCTGAGATCCTAATTCACAGACTTGCATGGAGGTGAGAGGAGCAATGAGGATGGTATCATTGTAACTTGACCTCATGTAGTCATTTCCCGACTTTGTAAAAATGTTATCATTATGTGACTAGATTTTTGTCACTGATTCCCCTGGAGGGGGAAGCATGAATCCAGCCATCTGAGAGGAAAGAGGAGATTGGGCATTCATCTGGTTTAGGAGCAGGTTCCCACTTTTGCTGGCCCAAGGGCATACCAGTTTTCTCAATGTACCAGAGGCAAGATCCAGGGGAAGTGTGCCAAGGGGCACAGGATTTGAACAGGAAGAAATTCAGTCTTAGAAGAGATACAATAGGGGCGGCTAGGTGGCACAGGGGTCAGGAGGAGCTGAGTTCAAATCTGGCCTCACACTTAACACTTAACTAGCTGTGTGACCTTGGGCAAGTCACTTAACCCCAACTGCCCTCAAAAATAAATAAATAATAATAAAAAAGAAGAGATACAATACTGGGAACATCATGGGTGATACTGAGGTAAGGAGAAGGGATAACAAAGACCTAACTTTGTGTTCAACCAAACCACAGGATCTTAAAATGAGAAGATTGAACCAGGGTGTCTTGATCCTTAGTTTAAAGCAATAAGTGAAGGAAATTATCTCATCATAAAGTAAGCTACTTAAATACACCTAGGGAATCTGCTTCAGTCTAACCAGCTAGAACAAAAAGCATGGCCAAGGTAACAGTAGAGTATGGGTCAGAACACAGGGTTCTCCGACTGACAAAGGAAGATGAATGCATGTTTCTTGAAGGCTAAAGTCCAGAAAAAAGACATCTTTGGAGGCTAGTTCTGATATGGGCTGTCTCATCAATGGAGACAGGAAAAGAGTGAGGACAGGACTTCCAAAAGTACCATGGGAAATAAGTCTAGGAGATTACTGGCATACAGGTTACTATATAATCCTGACACGACAGAAACATAGGGGAAGAATTTTCTCAGCAGAATTAGGAAGAGAGAGAAGAAAGGTGCCTTTTGTGCTTGAGCCAAGAGTTAGAAAAATAGATTCTTTGTGTTGAGACATTTACAAAACTTTCCAAATTGAAATGACATTAGCTAGAAACCTGAGATGTAACCTATAGTTCATTAAACATTGGTATCAGCCTGCACATTCAGAAGTAAGATTTAAGAGAAAGGGCTCAGCGAAGAAAGGACAAGAAATGATGAAAGATTGAGCCTTAGCTCTTGGTACATATGTATGGAGGAGCAGGTTTGACTGATGAGACTTTTATAAATCTATAAATTTTCCCTTTATGGTTATTTGCCTTCCTTCCAGCCCACTCCTTTGTATTTTTTTTTAGTGCTTAATAGTAAAATCCTGAAAAACACCTAAAAAAGATGGGTTGTGTGCTATTTCCAAGAAAAAGGGAAAAAAATCCTGCTGTGGTGGTAGTTTGGAAGCTAGAATCAAAAAGAGAGGTGCTGTCCATGAACCAAGTCCTAGGGTCTGCTGGAGGGAGAAAGGAGTAAAATCATGCATGGAGTGAGAGTACACAAATACTGGCTTTAGAATAAAAGTGTCAGATTTGAATCCTGGCTCAGATACTCGCTATATTACCCATGGTAATTAATTTATCTAGTTAGATAGAACAATGATTTAAAACTATGTGTTTATGTACCATACTAAGCTAAACCCCAACGATAAAAAGACCAATCAGCTATCAATAAGGATTTTGTATTTCAGTGATAAGGACAATGGATGGGTGGGAGGGGAGGGGATGTGTGTGGCTTGGGGATGGTTGAGAAGTGCAGTCAGTCCAGTCCTTATCTAGGTCAGGTAAAAGCTTTCATATCAGAAATAGGAGACCCAGGAAGTCGGTCCACATTTGTGGCAGGTTTGGGGTAGGGGTGGAGTTGAAGGATGATGCTGATGGTCAGATTGTTGGAAAGAGGGTGAGGAGATAGTAGATAGCCAAGAAGTGGCACAGAGGCCTGGTTTCCAGAAAGAAAAAGTGGAAGTTTACCTATGAGAGCCTGGCAACAGGTATGGCATTCATTGGGAAAGGCAGGAGAGGGGGAAAAAGGTTGATGACCAGAATGTAAGCCCCAGGGTATGGAGATGGTATTTGACATGGTATTCGACATCCATCAGCATCAGCATGCTAATCTGTAAAATGTGGATAATTATCATACTATCTACCTCTGGGATATTGGCAAGTGATTTTTAAACCGTTAAATATATTCATTAATAGATACGAATAACTGTGGTTTTTATAATCATTATTATTAGCAAGTATAGTAAGAAAATAGTACCCCTGGTTTTGCATGGCAATTGTTGTGTTTGTCCTTAGTTTTCCAAGGGGAACCATGGCATCAGGGAGGTGATGACATGACTTGCTGTTGACTTTGATTCCAGTGAGGGAGGGAGGGCTATGCAAAGTCACCAGTCTCACTTTCTCCTCCAGAGCCATCTGGGTCCAGTGGCCAGATAGTCATCAGGATGACTGAATATGATCTAGGATTCAATTGGAGACCCTGGCCCTTTTAAACTAAGGTCTTTTCACTACTGACTTAGAGTGAGGTAATGCCCATTCAGCGAATAGGCATCTTTAAGATGTTAGTCAAGGGATGACAAAGAATAATAGAAATAGCACTGTATCTTAGACTGTGGTGGACTTTGGCCTTAGGTGGAACTAGACATAAGGGCCTCTATAGGGTTGGTTCCTCTCTGTACAATATAATTAAAAGAGCAGAAAGAAAACATAAATTGCCCAGTAAAATCTTCCTTCATGGCCTGAAACCTCAGCATTGAAGATTTGTTTCTTTGAACTTCTAATTATTTTCAGTCTTCAAGAGAGATCTGAAAGGATGTAAATACCTCCTTTTCAGTTTATATCAACAATACTCTTTCAAAAAAAAAGGCTGTGGGTTCACAGCTATGAGATAGATCTCAGGGTGAAGTGGAAAGGATCCCCTGGAGAGGAGAAGGATGCTGAAAGTAGAGGTACATGCGTAGGTGGAAGCAGGCCAGAGAGAGCCTTTCTTCATTGTCCTTTAATGCTTGATATTGGCCTAGTATATCTATTACATTTATAAAAATAGAAGGTTATTGAGGTTGGAAGAATGTATTCAGTATTTCTTCCAAGCCCTTCATTTTACTGATGAGGAAACTGAGTCCCAGAGAACATAAGTAAACTTACCCAATGTCTCCCAGATATTGTCACAAATAGGATAATGCCCAGCTCTCCAGTTTCTAAGTCCAATACTTTTTCCATTACAGCATGTTGTAAGATTACTCCTTGGGGAATACTTCCTAGAAGACAGACATAAACAAATACTTCCCTTGGGGAAACCAAATTTTGGTGGACATTTAAAAGAGGGTCATAAGTTTAGAACTAGAAGGGGCCTTAGTACTCAGCTAGTCCAACCCTGTCATTTTACAGAGGAAGAAACTGAGGCCTGGAGAAAAGAAGCGACTTCCCCAAGGTCACACATACATAAATTTAGTTTTGAGCTGTTGCAATAAGGTTGTTATTGTTTTGGGTTTTGTTTTGTTTTGTTTTCCCTCTAAAGACCATCTGTTTTGTTCCTTCATTTGTGTGTGAGAAGGGTGAGGATTTGACCCTGCAGCAAGACCTAGATCCATACTGCTTAAACATCAGAGCAAGGGACAGTTCACCTCCTGCTGGGCACAGTGCAAATGCCATCTGCTGCTGCAGGTGTGGTGCACGTTAAACATCATGAGCACCAATGCAGAAGCCGACATGAGAGTTACTTAGGGAATGTGTTTGTTTTGTTTTTTAAAATGATTTCATGCTTAGTTTGTGTGTCCTGTGCCATTCTAATTTGGTTACATTGGTACTTCTAGCTGCAAAGCCCTCAGTAACTATTCCCAGTCCTTGGGGACTGCTGAATTAGTTTCCGCTTGGGGTTCTCGCTCTTGAGCATCATGCCTAATTGCTGGATATTGCAACAGGGGCATTTGAACGATTTTAATTTGTGATTTTCTAAAAATAAAACCTACACAGAAATGATGTGACTGCAAAAGGTTCCTCAAGGGATCCAGCAGGATTCTAGAAGCTGCAGTAGGTTAAGAGTACTGGTCCATGGCCACTCTGCAGAAGCAGGGCTTGGCTTCAGATGCTGTGAATTATCACTGATGCAAAATCAAAGTCAATTATGAAGATAATTGAGAAACAACCTGTTCCTATAAATAGCCAAACACATGATCCTCTAAAAGCGCTAACAGACAGGAAGCGTCCGTCAGAATCTTGTACAACGAGCACCCTGGAGGATGGAGGAGGGCCCAGTGTCGATGTGCTAGAAAGTCTAAAAAAGAAAAGTTAGGTCTTAAGCGATCTGTGAGCAAACTGTAATGACAAACTGGGGGAAATATGTGCACTGCGTAGCTCATGAAAGCACTTATTGTAAATGAGATAATTTAATCAATTACGTTTCCTAATGTACTAAACCGAATGTTTCATTTTCTGCCTCTGCACATCTTAAATTATCTTCAGGTGCTTTATGAGATTTAATCATAGTTAATAGAAACTTCATTACCATCAAATGTGCTTTCAATAAATGTTGTGTAACAATGTCAGGAGGTGCAGTAAAATATGGCTGGTTTGGAACGGCAGACGGTACTCACCCCTGGAGTCGGGCTAAGAGATGACTTTTTACAGAGGTTGAGCCTCTTCTGAGTCACAGGAAGCATTGGCTCCCCAAGGGCTGTGTGTGCTCCTGGGTATTGCCCTGTTTAGAAGAGTCACCCTAGGGAAGAAAACCGTCCACATTCACTGTGTAAAATAACTCAGCAACATGCATCCTTACTTCAATTCAGCTCCCTCTCCCCTAAGGGAAGGGCTTTTTTATTATATAACAGGACCCAGTGTGATGAATGACCCTGTTTGACACACAAATTCAATGACAAACTCTTGTTGAAACTGGAAGTACATGGGGAGTTCATCAGACAAGCTCCGCACAATAGGGCATCCTGCTAGCTCCTTAAAGGGTCCAGTGTCACCTGGGTGACAAAAGCCACTCATCTCTTCACTAACCAGCTCAATTATTTTTTTTTTCAAAAAAGCTAACTGAAGGAAGAATGACATGAATGAATTAATTTGTGAAAAAAAATCAGAAGTACAAACAAAGATATCTCAGTTACGGCATCCTCGGACACAATATGCAGCATTTTGGTCCAAGCCCTCTCTTGCAAAATGTTTCTGCTTCTGGCAAATGGCTTTTGTCCCAGCTACCACTGAGCTACCTTCTTCCCTTCATCCCTGGGATGACAGCTGGCTGTTCTTGTGTTGTTGGCTTTCTTCCTCCATCTCCTTTAAGTGAATATTTATCATGTGGATACCTGAGTACCTCATTGCCTCTTTCAACCACCCACATATCGCCTTTGCTTCTGAGAGGAGGGGGAGGCAGAGGAAGTGCAGTAACCAAACTCTTTGTGTATGTTGGGAGAGATAAGAGAGGAAGCTGAATTTCTGAAGGGCACTCTTAAGGATCCTCTGTACACAGAAATACATTTCAATTTTTACATGATTGGAAGCATGTTTGAAGCAATAGGCAGCATTTATATGTCTTTTACATTCTAAATTGTCCCTGAATTTGGAATAGGGATAAAAAGTAAATAATGAAGAGCAAAAGAAATGGAACAAAGTTTATTTTCTCAGTCTTTAGAGGGTAATAATGATCACTGAGAATAACTGAATATGAACCTCGGGTCATAGATTTAGTGCTAATGTTCTTTAGACATCATTTTCCACATCCAGAGAGATTAAATCAATTGACAAAAGAAAAAAAAGTTGTTCATAGCAGAGCAGAATTCAAACACACACCTTCTGATTTGAAGATCAACATTCTTTCCACTGCACCATATTGTTTTGTGGCAGAGAAAGCTGTCATATTCATCAATGCAATTGTGTAGAATTTAGGGGATGAAAGTAGCCATAAGAGGTCATAATGGTGAATCAGAAAGGACCTCAGAGGACATCTAGTCCAACTTCTCTATTGAGCAGGTGAGGAAGTACAATGGAAAGTGCTCTGGTTAATGAGTTAGAGGACCTGTGTTCAAATTCCTCATCTGACTTTCACTGTCCACATAATCCTGGATAAGTCACTTTATCTATGACTCTATTTATCTGTTTTTAAAAAATGACTAGATTAGATGGCCTCTTGGGTCCATTTCAACTCTAAATCTATAATTCTATCAAACTTGGGCCCTGAGAAGTGAAGGAATTTACCTGATTAACACATAAGTTGTCAACAGCAGAGGTAGGATTTGAATCTGGGTCCTCCTCTTTACTCCAAATCCAGTAGCTAGGTGGTGTAGCAAATAAAATATGGGATAGAGTCAGGAAGACCTGTGTTCAAATCCTGCCTTAAAACATTTACTAGCTATGTGACCCTGGATGAATCATTTTACTTATTTGCCTCAGTTTCCTAAAATATAAAAAGGTGGCATGATAATGGCATCTCTGATCATTGTCAGGAAGATGAACTGAGAAAATACTTGTGAAGCACTTTGCAAAACCTAAAGTGCTATTGTGTTATTGTTATTGTTATTACTTCTCTTACCTCTTTTCTTCTCTATATTTAGGTCGCTTGCTTTTATCCAAAAGTACTTCCCATTCCCCTCCCTTATTTTTAGCTTTGAGAATTAATTTCAGATTCCTAAAAAGTGAAAGTAAAATTCCTTAATGGCACACCTATTAGACTAGAGGTCATTTGCTCCTAACCTCCCCCTTAGATGGGTGGCACTGCTCAAAGGCAAAGACAGCATGGCTTGCCAAAGAAAAGCTTCTGCTCCTGAATCTTCTCCTCTTCAGGAATTCACCCAGTAAAAATAACTCAACACCATATGCTGTGTCCTCATTCCCCTTTCCATAGTGATAAGTACACTTGATTTAGCCCAAACCCTTAGAGGTCAATGCTATTTTTTTCCTACTTTCCAAATAGGAGATATAAAACTTTCCCTTGTTAACTAAATTCAATTTTAATAATGTCCACAGTAGAAAAGATATTTATTATATTTAATCAAAGTAGAAACCATCCACCACTAATAGTGAAAGGCCACATTCTTTCAGGTCCTAGTTTGCAATCCCCATTCCCATGTTTATTATCTTTTACCCTTATCTTCAACATTATCATCATTATCACCCACAAATATGGACTTGTAGTCTTCTATATAGTAACCCTTTATGGTCTCCTAAAATTTAGAATTGTTTGGGGCTTGAGAGATTTAGTCTAATATGTTCATTTTTTAAGTAAGGAAACCGAGAAATCCAGGAAAATAAAGAAGCTCAGGGGGAAAAAAATGAACTACCCAAGGTAACACAGATAACAACATATATAGCAGAAAGAGTGCTGAATGTGGAGTAGCAGGACCTGGGTTTGAATTCTACCTCTGTTACTACCTCAGTGACCTTGGGCAGGTCACCTGGACTCTGGGTCTTTCTTTCTCCTCTGTAAAATTAGATATTCAGACTAGTCTGGTCTCCATGGTTTCTTCCAGCTATAAATATGTGAGCCTATTAGCCATGATTTAAATCTAGTTTTTCAGACCCAGGTTCTTTTTCCACTACCTTGCATTGCCTGCATTTGGAAATACTTAGTAGGTCATCCTTTTCTTCCATTAGATTAATAACATTAGATCCTCCTCATAGGTAGTGGTGCCAAATCTTCATTTCTCTCAATGATTCTCCTCTGAATACATGCCATAATCATCTCAGATATTAAGGACAAGGAAAAGAAGGTTTTGACCTATACTGAATGTAGAATTTTTTTTTCTGCCCAATTGGGAAAAAATTACTTTCTTTTTTCCTATGAGGAAATGGGCCCTCAAAGAGAAAGGGGACTAACTTTTGTAATCACACAATTGTATTTTTCTTTTATTTTCTGTTATTGGTTGACTTTTCTAAAATATCGACCCAACATCATGCAACGTCACTCGATCTTGTTACTGATTTCATTTAAAGATTAATGAAATAAAATTTTCTTGTTTTCTAAGTATTGTTCTATCCATAAATATCATTCTAGGGCCCAGCAAAATTCATCAGAAGTGGTATGCAATTACAGGGTAAATATGTGGTTCTTTTACTTTATCCATTATACTAGATACTGGGTGACATGGTAATTACATCTGCCATAATCATTGATGTTCAATCAAAAATCACTTTATCCATGAGGAAAGGGAGGCAGAAGGAAATTTTATTTGCTTCCTGTGGACATTTAAGGGTAGCAGAATGGTCAGTCATGATTCCTGGGCTCTTTTTTGCTTATGATATCTGAAGCTTCAAGAATATGCTAATTAGAGAATTTAGAGGAAGACATTGGTCCCCTACTAAGCACTTTTCTATCATTTGAAGGTTTGTTGAAGGATATTTTAGTCTGGTGAAAAGAAGACTTGGGAAAAACGTGAACACTATCTTCAAGTATTGTCCTATGCAGGCTGTCCTGTGAAGTGGTGCTTAGATTGGTTCTGGTCAGGCCAAAGGACAGAGGTCAGGAGTAGTGGGCAGAAGCTTCAAAGAGGCAAATTTTAGTCTAGTTATAAGGGAAAGCTTCCTCAAAATTATAACTATACCAAAGTGAAATAAGCTTCCTTTAACAAAGGCAGTTTCATAGTCCTTGGAGGTTTTCGAGTAGCCAGGGTGATCACTTCTCAGTTACACTATTGTGGGGATTCCCTTCCAATGTATGTTGACTAGGTGGCTGCTGAAATCCCTTCTCACTCTTAAATACAGAAGTTCTGTGTTCCTTTTAAAAAAATCATCTAGTTAAAGGAGCCCCCCAAATCTGCAGAACTAATCCAAACAAGATGACTGTTTTAGATTATCATCATCATCGTTAGATTTGTAAGTAATTCCCCCTAATCAAGTCTTGTTACTGGCTCTCTCATAGAATATAGTGCAGTCTAAATAGGGAGAAACTTGTCACTAGAGAAGTCACTGGGTGACATATTTTATTTTGGTCATAGAAAGTCATGAAGACAATTTATTAAGATGTGATTATAATCTACCACCACTTACATTGTGGATTTTTTTTTTTGAGGCAATTAGGGTTAAATAATTTGCCCAGGGTCACATAGCTAGTAAGAGTTTGAAGTCAGATTTGAACTCAGGTCCAATGCTCTATCCACCGTGCCACCGAGCTGCCTGAATACATCATGGATTCTTGAAGTTTTGCTAAACTCTTTCTTTCAAAGCACCCTGATGGGTAAGAGAGCTAGACATGGAGGCAGGAAGACTATAGTTCAAATCCCACATCAGACACTTAGTAACTATATGACCCTGAGTAAATCATTTATTCTTTCTTAACCTCACTCAGTCAAGAAGAATGATAATAATAGCAGCTACCTCACAGAATTGTTTGGGAATATAGCACTTTTCACAATTCAAGTGCCATGTAAATGATAGCTATTATTATTGTATCATGAAGCTATGAATCATTGCTATGGGAAAAATTCAGTTTGGCTTGATATTATGACTTCTAGCTTTGATAGATGGTGATAGGGTCAGCCTTTGGAACAAACTGTGGCCTATGTAGTTATATATCCAGAGTTTCTGTCTCCAAAGTACTTCCCAACTGACTACATTCTTATGCTGAAATGCAGACATTCCCATGAAAACTAACATATCAATCCTTATCAATCACCTGAACCTCAAAGTAAATGAGTTTGTAGAATCCTTTGTTATCCCTTTAAAAACCTTCAATATTTGTTTTTTTTTTAATTAGTAAGCATTTATTTTCACTCTTTCCCAATCCCCCAAGTGAAAAAAAAAAGAGAAAGAAAAAAAATTAACCTTTGTAACACATATGCATAGCCTAGCAAAATAAATTTCCACATTAACTGTGTCCAAAATGTGCATCTCATTCTGCATGTTTTGTCTATTGCCTCAATGTCAGGAGTAGCTTTTGTGTAGGCCAGGAAGAGTGTGGACCACAGTGGGTAAAAGAAGCATGAAAAGGGGGCAGCTAGGTGGCACAGTGAGTAAGAGCGCCAGCCCTGGAGTTGGGAGGACCCGGGATTGGTTCCAGCTTCAGTTACTTAGCACCCACACATAAAAATAACTAGCCTTGTAACCTTGAGCATGTTACTTAATCCCAATTGTTAAAAAAAAAAAAGAGGCATGAAAAGGATGGGCACAAATTTGGGTTGTTAGAGACAGCCAAAGACAAATGCTGCCTCTGTCCCTCTATCTCTTGACTGGTTCTGGCCAGTGGTGTTGACTCCAATAAGCAAGCATCATTTAATTCTGATAATCCTTTTTTTTTGCCAGTCCTGCCTTGATGCTTGGGAAGCCAGAAGCTCCTTTTGAATTTTCCTCTTATACATCTCAGCTGCATTCACCAGGGCTAGTTGTCAATATGCTTTCAGCTGTGACCCAGCTGTGTTCTCTCTGCATATAGCCTCAGAGGGTGTCAGCATCATGAGTCAGCAGTACCCAAGGATTTGGAAGGCAGAATGAGGGGGAAAAAATCTGACAAATGTGCTTCCACTGAATTGCCCTTATCAGTCCTCAGCCCTTAGCTGAGCTTAGTGTCTCACTTTTTCAGTCAGTTTAACGTGTTCTGTTTCCTGCGTCCTTGTCCTCCTCATCCAGAGGGTATAGCTTTGGGAAGAGGGGGAGAAGCAAAGGATAGAGAAAAAGAACAGGGGGAAATTCACTTCTAGGGCCCTAGAATATATAAACAAGGGGCAACATGGAAGAATGAAGAATCTTAGATCTTTAGTCAGAGAATATAGGTTCTGATCATGGTTCTTCCTCCGTGTGTGACTGAGAAAATCATTTACTTTTCCTTTTTGGACCCTGGTTTCTTCTGTAAAATGAAAGAATTGCTTTAGACCAGTGGTGTCAAACTCAAATATGATGGGGGAGGGGATAGGCACCAAACCATAGATAAGGATACCTGTAAGCCACATATTGATCTAGAAAATTGCAGATTAACATGTTTTATTATTTTTTCATTTATTTTGTTAGATATTCCCAAATTACCTTTTTATCTTGTTCAGGTGACACTCAAGAGTATTGTGGGCTGCCTATGGCCATGTTTGATACCTCTGCTCTACATGTTCAGTAAGGTCCCTTCTGACTTTGGAACCCATGAACCCGATTTCCAATGTGTTACTACCTCACACTACTTTGCTATTCAGTCCTATACTTTTGACAAGACTGAAGGGGGCCCACTCACCCCACCCTTTACTGCTACCTTCACCTTTTCAGGCTATTCTGGGTCGGAAAAGCACCAAACAGGCCACTGCCCTCATAACTCATGTTCCCTTTGACTACCTTTGCTATACTCTACAACGTCCTTTTTTTTCTTCTTCTTCTGTTTATTGCCCTATGACAGAACTGGTTCTGCTTGGATTCCTCACTCATCCTTAATTTGGTACCACCTTATTTTACAGTCCACTGACTTTGTTTAAAATAAATTCACTTTACTTGTGTGCTAAGTGCTGCTCATTTGATAACATAAGTACCATATTAGGGTGCAGTAAAATGCATATAAAGTGGCATACAATTACAGGGTAAATATATAATGGGTTTATTTTATCCGCTAAGCCAGACTTTGGGTGACATGGTAATTACTTTTGGCCCTATTAAGTCTTCTTACCAAGTAGTCTGTAAGAAGATTAATTATGTAGTTAGGTGGCACTTACTTTCTCATATTTCCATATACCACCCAAGATTTCATCTACTTTCAGAGACAAAAGTCCAGGGTAAGATGGAACCAGGTATGTTGGATTACAGGGGCCCTTTTGGATCTGCTTAAGAAAAGGGACACAGATCTGTAGCTGGTCTAGAGTAGAACCAAAGAAGATCCTAGGTGATTATGGACACTTTTCATGGGGGAGTCTATGAATTTAAATGGGAAATATATATTTGCATGTGTGTGTATATGCAAGTATGTGTGTGTGTGTGTATATATGCACACACACATACACACATGTATATGTGTGTATCTTTATTTTCACTAAGCTATAACTGAATTTAGCATTTCCTTCCAATATGATTTTCTTAAAAATATGTTCTGAGAAGGGGTCTGTACACTTCTACAGACTGGCAGAAGTAGTCCATGGCACACACATACACACAAGGCTAAGAAACTGGTCTAGTGAAAGAGGAGAGAGAATCTATACTTTTTTGGGAGGAGGGATTAGGGGAGAAAGAAACAAAAACCTACAATTTCAACCTAAAGTCTTATGATTTTGACTTGCTTTAGAGAATATCTGACCTCTACCTCTGGAGATGATAGGGGGTACATTATTTCAACTAATCTCTCTCACAGGTTGTACTTGTAAAATAAACCATGAACTCTAGTTAGAGCCAAGAACTCCTTTGATAATTTCCCCAGTGATATCAGAGTGTCTACAAGGTTACATGGCCCAGTGGAAACAAATATTTGATCTGGAGCTGATTACTTGAGTTTGTATTCCAACTCTGCCAAGTCCTACTTGTGTGATCTTAGACAGGTCCTTTAACCCTCAGGACATAGTTTTGTCATCCATAAAATGAGGGGGGTCTAGAGTGGATGATTCCATTAAGTTTCCTTCCAGCTATAAATTTTTGATTCTCTGAGCCATTGAAAAAAAAAAAAATATATATATATATATGTGTGTGTGTGTGTGTACATATATACATATACATAAACATACACATATACATACATACACACATACACACACACACACACACACACACACACACACACACACACACATATATATATATATATATATATATATATATATATATATATATATATCTTTACTGGTATTTTGAAATAAAGGCAATGGTTGTGCCTTGAGCTGAAAGCTTCAATATCCTCTCAAGCTGAAGGATTCTAACACAAATGTAATTGTTACAGTTTGTGAGCTGAGGTCAAATTTCAATGGCCTACTAAGCCTGAAGGATTTAGGGTAGCGGTTGTTGGCACAATGGGGGAATGAATGTTTCATCTTCTACCTCAATAGTTACCTTCATAGCAACAGACAGGGAGACTCAATGTATCCCGGGCCAGGGGTTGGGGGAGGAGGAGGGAAGAGGCTGGAGAAAAGCAAAACAAATACTAGATTTGGAATCAGGAAATCTGGACATTCACCAGGTGTAATGGCAATGGGAATTTGAAGATCTTCCCTGCTTTGAAGATATTACCCTGTCCCCTAATAGACTGAATGTGATCACATGGAGCCTGTGATGGGAGGAGTTTGCTGAAGGGTGGAGCAGAGCCCAAAGGAAGCTGGGAGTCAGAGCAGGTAGACAGTGGGATAGAGAAGATACATCCCAGAGAGACAGTTAGGCTTTTAGTAAATATTGATTTGTGGGAAGGCTAAAGGATGCTGTGGCTCTCTGTGCTTTTATGATTTATTAACTTCTTTGCTACAATGTTGGAATCAGCTTGCTGGTTTTGGGATTCGTATGGTATCTGAATAAATGTTTTGCTTCTGTCTTCTATATTGACAGTTAGTTATGTTTTGCAATTGAACACTATGCCATCATATTTACAGTGGCCATCAGTTCTGTGAATATTGTGTTGGTGCTACATGGTGAAAAGGTTGGTATTGCAAAATATCAAACCTCTATTTGGAGGCAGAAATGATTTAGAAGAAGAAATGGCTATCCTGGGATTTACCTTATTCCTCCCTGGCAAGAAAGTGGGCTAAAAGTACAGGGCTCTGTGAAAACTGAGAGGTTTAATATTAGGTTGAATAGGCAAGTGAGAACTACCCTTACAGATCTTCCTGAATCATTGTTTCCAAGTTTGTCACGCCTTCAAGTAGAATAGGAAATTGGTCCCAACTGAGATTAAAGAAATACACAGATGAGACTACAGACACTATATCAATCTGACTATATTTTGAAAAAAAATGGATGAAATACTGTCACTAGGGCATTGATTGATACTGGGTAGAGACCTTCTTTATTTATGGGAACCCTGGTAAGTTCAAGGATCGAGCTCCTATTACCATCATAGAACTGGGAGGGGCTGAAATACCAGTCAGACAAGTCAAACTAATGATGAAAATTGGACAATTAAGAAAGAATAAGAAAGAATATACTGTGTTTATTGTACCCATTCCTAAATACATCATTTGAATAAATATATTGAGAGTCATGACTCTGCGTTTACCTGAAGGAAGATACCAATTTGCAGTAAGGAAGATGGGAATTTATACAGTTTTAATGGGAAAAATAAAAATGGACCCAATCACTTTACCTGAACCTTCTGAAGTAATTACTTTAAAGCAGTGTTGTATGCCAGGTGGGCAAGATGAAATTACCAATAGTATAAAATAATATGTTGAAAAAAAGAGTGTTAGGGGGCAGAGCCAAGACTGGGGAATAGAAACAGCACTTCCAAGGTGCTCTCCCCCACACCACTTCCAAACAATGTAAAAGGTGGACTCTGAACAACTTCTAGAGCTCCAGCATCCACAGGACGACACAGAGAAGCTAATCTCCCACTGAGGACAGCCCAGGAGCCCTGCAGGGAGTGGCCAGTGCAGCACAGCGCAAAGCTCTGGGACCTGAGCCCAATGCTCTGGGAGCCAAGCCCAGGCCCGCATGAGCCTCGGTTTTAGCCCAGGGGCGGCCTGGCCAACAGCTGGCTGGAGGGACCACAGAACACACCAGCAGCTGTGGTGATTCCAGAATTATCAACACAGACATCCCTAGGACAAAGTGAGAAGTTAGTGCTCTATGGACTTTGGGACTAGTATTTTGGGAATGCATGGGCTTCTTCCCCTGGGAGCAAGAAGCAGCTGAGGAGACATGGCACAGAAGCCATTTTGCAGCTTCAGTGGCAGCTTTAGCTCCTGGTGTGTGAACTATAGGGAGATTCAGCAATCAGTCTGGGGCTTAATCGCTCTTGCTTTAACCTTCTTGGATCTGGATTGTGGTCTGGGGTGGAGGTCTGGGGTGGGTATCCAGCTTGCCAGAGTGTGTGGAGGCTTTACAAAAGCCACCCAACTAATACCTCCAGAAGCTGTGAAGACCCCAACATTTGGGACTGAAGCTACCTTGTCTGGTGGCAGAGTCCTACTGTGGCAACAAGCCCTAAAATCAAGTAATT
The DNA here is from genome assembly GCA_011680675.1 of Gymnobelideus leadbeateri. Classification (NCBI taxonomy): domain Eukaryota; kingdom Metazoa; phylum Chordata; class Mammalia; order Diprotodontia; family Petauridae; genus Gymnobelideus; species Gymnobelideus leadbeateri. The sequence continues at coordinate 388,388 of WOXC01000585.1, forward strand.
AAGTGGCAACATGCCTAGGCAAAGAAAACAAAATAAACAGAAAAATTCAACATTAGACTCCTATTTTGTGGGCAAAGAGGATCGAAGCATGGAACAGGAGGAGGTCTGTGAGGTTAGAACTCCTGTACCAAAAGCCCCAAATGAGCAAGTTACAGGCCATAGAAGACCTTAAGAAGGATTTTAAAAACCAAATGAGAGAAATGGAGGAAAAATTGGGAAGAGAAATGAGAAGGATGCAGGAAAAGTATGAAATGAGGGTCAACAGCCTGACTGAGGAAAATAACACCTTAAAAAATAGACTAACTCAAATGGCAAAGGAGGCTCAAAAGGGCAATGAGGAGAAGAATACCTTAAAAAGCCAAATTTGCCAGATGGAAAAAAAATCTCAAAAGCTCACTGAGGAGATTCATTCCTTCAGAGTTAGACTGGAGCAAATGGAAGCTAGTGATTTTATAAGAAATCAAGATGCTGTTAAGCAGATCCAAACAAATGAAAGAATAGAAGGCAATGTGAACTATCTCATGGGAAAAACCACTGACCTGGAGAATAGATCCAGGAGAGATAATTTAAAAATTATTGGACTACCTGAAAGCCATGATCAAAGAAAGAACTTAGAAATCATCCTTCAAGAAATTCTCAAGGAAAATTGCCCTGATGTTTTAGACTCAGAGGAGGAAATAGAGGTTGAAAGAATTCACAGATCGCCTCCTGAAAAAGATCCCCAAAAGAAAACTCCTAGGAATATTATAGCCAGGTTCCAGAATTCCCAGATCAAGGAGAAAATACTCCAAGCAGCTAGGAAGAAACAATTTCAATATTGTAGAAACACAAATCAGAATAGCCCAGGACCTGGCAGCTTCTACACTGAGGGATCAAAGGGCATGGAATATGATATTCCAGAGGTCAAAAGAGCTGGGATTAAAACCAAGAATCAGCTACTCAGCAAAACTGAGTATCATGTTTCAAGGGAAAATAGGGTCATTCAGTGGAATAGAGGACTTTCAAGCATTCTTAAGGAAAAAAACAGAGTTGAATAGAAAATTTGACATTCAGACACAAGAAGCAAGAGATGCTTGAGAAGGTAATCAGGGAAAAGAAATCAAAAGGAACTTATTGGGGGCAGCTAGGTGGCGCAGTGTGTAGAGCGTCAGTCCTGGAGTCAGAAGGACCTGAGTTCGGATCTGGCCTTAACACACACCCAAACAAACAAACAAACAAACAAACAAACAAAAAAACCTAGCCTTATGACCTTGGGCAAGTTACTTAATCCCAATTGCCCTCCAAAAAGAAAAAAAAAAGGAACTTATCAAAGTTGAACTATTTTCATTCTTACGTGGAAAAACAATAACTGTAACTGATGAAACCTTCCTCATTATGAAAATAATTGAAGAAGGGCATATGGGCATATGACTACATGTGTGAATATGCGTATATATGTTTACAGATATACATGGATAGAGGGCACAGGTTGAATATGGTGGGAAGGGATGATACTTAAGGGGTGAAGTTAAGAGGTGAGAGAGGAAAGTGGCAAGAAGAGATGGGGAGAGACAGGGTAGGGTAAATTATCTCATGTAGAAGAGACAAGGGGAAGTGGTTGCAGGGGAGGGGAAGAACAGGAAGGCAAAAAGGAAAAACCATATTCCCATTGAATTTGGCTCAGGGAGAGAATGACATACATATTAAATGGGATATCTCACCCTGCAGGAGAGTAGGGGGAAGGGGGATGAGAGGGGGGATGATGGAGGGGAGGGCATTCTTGGGGGAGGGGAGGTTGCAAGTACCTACTTTCGAAGAGGGACAGGATCAAAGTAGGGAATGGACCAGGTGGGGGGTGGGATGGATGGGAGGGAAATATAAGCAGTCTTTTATAATATATCTACTATGGTAATGTTTTATATAGCTATACATGTACAACATATACTGAATTACTTATCTTCCCAGAGGTAATGGGTGACAAGGGAAATTTGAAGTTTTAAAATTAAATGTTTCAAATGTATATAAATACTATTATTAATACTCTTTTGCATGTAATTGGGAGATAAGATGTGCAGGCATTGGGGCACAGAGATTCACCCTGCCCTAATGACAAAGTCAAAGGGGATATGGGAGAATATATGGGAGAGAGCAGATTGGATGAGGGGATATCTTGTGTGACTGCTATTCTCGGGTGGTGGGTAGGGGAAATATGGGGAAAAATTATAATTCAAAATCCGGCTGAAATAAATGATGTAAACCAGAAGTTAATAAAGCATTTGTTAAAATAAAAAAAGCAAATAAAAAAGAGTGTTAGTCCCTATACCAACATGATGGAATAATCCTGTCTAGCCATTATGAAAATCAGATGGGATGTGGAAAATGACAGTGGATTATAGATAATTGAATAAGATGACTCCTCCCTTGCATGCTGCTTTTCCAGATACCATTACCTTAAGAAAGGATCCAGAAATATGATGAGACTTGTTATGCCGTTATTTATTTAGCCAGTACTTTCTCTACAATCCCAATAGACTCTAAACAATGGGACTAGTTTGCTTTCACTTGGTAGGGCAGACAATATACTTTCACCCACTTGCCACAAGGTTACTTACATAGCCCCACTATTTGTCATAGGTTTGTGACTGAACATTTGGATGAATTAAAGCTACCTGGTGTACAGCTTACCCACTATATTGATGATATCATGATGTAGGGAAAAGATGCAAAAGAAGTGGAGGAGAGTTTGACACTTTTAATTGAGCATATGAAATGCAAAGGGTGGGAAATTAATGCTGCAAAGATTCAAGCACCAGCTCAAAATGTAAAATTTTGGAGTATACAATAAAATAAGGGGCTGCAAGAGATTTTTCCACAAGCCCAACAAAAGATTTAGGATTACTTCCCCCTCTGGACCACTGGTTCTTTATTTATAAAATGAGAGGGTTGGGCAGTTGTTGTTAAGGACCTTTCTAGTTCTAAATCCTATCCTCTCTTAACTCACATACTCTAGATATTTTCTTCCTCCCCCAGGCTATATTAATTGAGTACATATGTGTGTATACATATACATATACATGTAAGAATAGATAAATATATAGATCAATAGATGGATGGATAGAAAGATAGATAGATAGATGATAGATGTGTAATTTTACATAGACACAGCCCTTCTTCCTATCTCCTTCCCACTCTAAGAAAACTTAGCATAAGAATATTTTAGGATCAGAGCTAGAGGAGATATTTGATCATTTACTCCAACACTCTCATTTTACCAATGAGGAAACTGAGGTCCATTGAGCAGCATTGATTTGCATAGGGTCACAAAAATATGACAGCTTTAGAAAACCAGTAGTAAGGGGACTTTGTATTTGCATTACAAAGGGATTCTTGTTTCACAAAAAAAAAAAGGATTCAGTGGAGTGTTCTTTCAAATAAGCACTCCCTTAAATAAAATATGATTTCATTGATAGCTATTTGATTTACCCTAAGCATGTCAGGAATATGGTTATTGAATTGAGCAAGGTAAGCTTGTGCTTTTCCTCCTCCTCCTGGTGTTATCTACATCAATCAGCAGAGTCCAAAGCCCCTCCCCTTTCCTCCCTATTTCTTTTTGGATTCCCTTCTCTATACATGTGCCAATAGAGGGCTTCTCTTTCTCTCCTCCCAGGCATTGAGAATGCCAGTGACATCGCTCTTTACTCTGGATTGGGAGCAGCAGTCATCGCTGTGGCAGTTCTGGTCGTTGGAGTAACCCTCTACAGACGGAGCCAGAGTGACTATGGCGTGGACGTCATTGACTCCTCTGCACTGACAGGTGGCTTCCAGACCTTCAACTTCAAAACAGTCCGTCAAGGTCAGCGACGGGGGCCTTCCTGACAAGTCCTCCTCAGACCCATAGACTATGTTCTCACAAGAGCCTCAGATCATGTTGTGGCTCTGGTGTGAATGTAGCTGATGGGACTGAGAGTGGCCACCAAATTGTCATCACCTACTAGGAGACCAGGCTCCTTCTAGCGGCATGTGTCAGTGTCCTCTGTCACTGTACAAGCATGCAAAATTGGGAACTTGCTGCCAAGAATGAAAACATAAGGAGCCATGACCAATTTAATCATTTGTTAATCGATCAGTTTGCAATTTTGGCTTCTAAATAACTTATTTAGAGGCAGCATAGTATAGCAGATAGAGAGCTAGCCTTGAAGCCAGAAAGATCCAGGTTCAAGTCCTCTTGCTTACATAAACTAGCTGGGTGATCTTGAGAAAAGAAATTCATTTAATCTTTCAATTCTCTAGGCTCAGTTCTCTTTAAGGCTTTAATTTGCAGATAAAGGTGTCAAAATGCATTAAAAAAAGCAATTTCCTGCCCCAGGGAACTCCTTATACCAATGAAATCACAAATCCAGTTCTCTGTCCCTAGAGTATATTCAAGTTAGCTCAAGGCCTAGGCTCCCATAAAAGAATCCTCTAAGGTGACATTAAGTCAGTGAGCTGACTTTACAAGTCTTGTGATGGGTCATTTCCTCATGGAGGAAATGGAATCCTCAATCATAACCAACTCTCAACTATCTCCAAATCAGCAAAACAGACTTTTTTTCCCCTTTTTTGGTAGGTAAAAGGAAATCAATTTTGTTGAAACAAAACAATAGTCATATCCAAAGCAGAGGGCCATTTGTTTTCTTTCCTATGAGCCAAAGGTGGATCTAATGGAGCAGATAAGAATGAAGTATACATATATGTGCATGTACACACACACACACACACACACATATGCTGATTCCATTTCTCTCTCCCTACAAAGGTATTGATCAAAAGGATGGTTCCAACCTCTATTCACCCAAATGAGCTTATGTTTGAAAGGGGCTCCTGAGCAGGGCCTAATTACTGCAACAGCCTCAAATAGGAGAAGGGAAACATCAAACAGTCTTTATGTATATACACACATACATGCATACACATATGTACATATATACATGCATACACATATGTACATATATACATGTTTAATAATAATCATATATAATGTGCATATAAAATACTAGTTTAGGATAATGAGGAAGCCTCTTTCTTAAGGACATGACATTTTGTCTTCTTCCCCTTCAGTATCATTGTCTTTCCATTCTCTATTGAGTGCTGAGAGCCTCTGTGGCCCAGGGTAAGCAAAAGGAGGCAGCATGTGATAGTAGAAATAGCACTAGAAGGTTTTAGGCTTAAATCATGATATTTATCTCCTGTGTGACGTTGGATAAGTTACTTTCCCAGAGTCTCTTTCTTCATTATTAAAACGAAGAAGATCAATTAGATTATCTTTAAAATCCCTTCCAGATCCAAATCTTTTGATCCCAGGAGGGTACAAACTGCCTGATAGAGACTGAATAAAAATAAGCATTTGGAGGAAAGACCCAGGGCAGACTGGTATATTAAACGAGGAGATCATATCACATCAAAAAGAGGACTCATTCTCCCCGCCACACTATATTCTATTATGATTCTTTGCAATGAAATATGCTCCATGCTTCATGTATTGGTTCTTGTGGGCATTTGGTTTTATAATGAATTTTTTAAATTAAAGTATTGTTTTTATGTTTTATAGCCATTTCGGAACTTTATCACAGCAATACACAAAACAACATTGCGCCACTTCTGTGAATTGTGACTCTTTGGAAAATGTTTAGTTTTCATAGAATTCAGAGCTCAATTCAGAAGTTCCAACCCTTTTATTTCACACATGAGTAAACTGAGAGGAAAATATGCTTCAGTGAGAGTCAGAGGACCAAAAATAAGGTCCCAATTGTGTATATGACTGACCGAATAATTTTGTCAGGGTCACACAATTAGTAAGCAGTTAGTAAGATCTTCAAACCTTCCAATTTGTGATCTTACCACCTAATTGTGCTGCCAAAGTTGATGTTTATGCCTACTTTAAAACTATTTTAAAATGTAGTTTTCTAAAAATTCCATTAAAACTTTCCCATTGCCATCCACATAGTTTGTAGATAATTTCAAATTCCACTTGTGAAAAAAAGGACACTATTCCTGTGTCATTGGTAGATGCTATGATGATGGTTCCTGGCAGGTGAGAAGTGAGAAGGCTTAAATAAAATATAAGAGCCCAGAGGCTAAAGATAAATAGCTTTTTGGGAAGAGATGATAAGGGTAACCTGGTGAACTGTCCCTTGCTGAGCTCAAGACAAGTTGTCAGTTAACTCTCTTTAGCAGATTGCATTGTATAACAGACCATTTCCGTCTGAAACCAAAGTCATCTTCCATTTCAGGGTTGTCTGAGCTGGAAGAAATAAGTCTCACTACTTCCTTTCCCCAAAAGCAAGTGAGGGGGTTGTTAGATAAACTCCCTGAAAAAAAATAATGAACTTGTGAAGTTCTGATGGTAGTAATTTCAGATTAAAAATAATAACAATAAAACTAGGAGCATTGATGGCACCAGACCCTGCTAGAAGCTATACCTTTAAGACTAACCAACTTTTCTTCAGACTATGGCCATTTCTTCATTTCTCCTTCCCTACAAAGGCACTGAGAAAAAGCAAGGCTCCAACCTCTATTCACCCAAACTAGTTTGTGTTTGAGAAGGACTCCTGGGTAGGGCCCAAGTGCTACAACAGCCTCAAGCAGGAGAAGGGAAGCATCAAGCAGTCTTTAGATCTACAACATTGTTTCATCTCATTTGGCTCATATTCCTCTGTGATTCTGGTTTCGGAGAGCATCAGAACAGGGGGTGAAAGAAGTCGGGGTTATGGGTGTCCTGCTGGCTTTCAGACAAATTATGACAATAGACGAGAGAAAGGGAGAAAAACACATTAGAAGCTGATATACTTTGTCCTGGAATTGCAGCATTTTCAAAATATCCTGCTTTGAAGAATTTTGTCAGGCCCCAAAGGAAAATTGTTTAATGCGGTCTCTGTTTCAATTTAAGATGTCACATTGACGGACTGGAAACAGTATTGTGGGAGAGGTTGGGAACAGGGAGGAAGGGTTATTTTGTTATTTACTAATACATGAAATTACTTCATCACAAAACTGTATCACAGCACTTCCTTTTAATATTTGGCTTTGAAAACATTCTTGAACTGGAATGGATGACAGTTTCCAATTCCCTTTCTGTCTCTTTCTTTCCTCCTGCCCTTCCTCCCTCCCTCCCTTCCTTCCTTCTTTCCTTCCTTCTTCCCTTCCTTCATTCTTTTCCTTCTTTTCTTCCTTTCTTCCTACCTCCCTCCTTTCTTTCTTTCTTTTTCTTTCTCTCTTCCTTCCTTCCTTCCTTCCTTCCTTCCTTCCTTCCTTCCTTCCTTTCTTTCTTCCTTTCTTTCTTTCCTTTTTTCTTTCTCTCTTTCTTTTCCTTTTGAAAAGATTGCCTTCTCCTTGGTTTTTGAGGAAAAAACAAAGGCATCTAAGTTTTTTTTGGATGTCATTCCCATTCATGAGATGCATGGGGTTTGTCTTGGCCACATCATGTGCATTTTCACACACTGTTAATTAGTATACCAGGGTAGCTCTCTGGAACTAAATTCTGAGAGTCTATCTAGAGTTGATGCTTTCTGCCTCAATCTTGATCTGGTCACTGTGGTTACATTTCTTCACCCAACTCTTAGAATGTCCCAGTGTCCCAGGTTAATGTGTGTGGAACTGATGGAGCATTGGGTTGTAAATAGCTCTGCCAAATCATCATGCCCTGTCATTTTAAAAGAATAGATGTTATCTTCCTCCTGGAACTGGGTTTTTAAATAACCCTTTTTATTTTTATTCTTCCTTTCCAGTTAAAATAATAACAACAACAATACCTGAATTATTGCCTTGAAAGAGAACCAGAAGCATTTGTTGCCCCCCCCCACCCCCATTTTGAAAGGGCTCATTGACAGAGCCAATTCTCTTTTTTTCTAAGCCCCTGATATCTAATGACCAGCCTGTTGCTCCTTCTCCAATTACTCAGAATGAATGTGGGTAGCTTGATCTGTTGGAAGGAACTGCTGGATGTGTAAAGGTTTGTGCTGATTTAGTAGAGACAGATGTAAAGCGGTAAGGTAAAAGTCCTGTGGTTTCAGAGTGACAGATCAATTTTCTCTTGCCAGGCAATTCGCTCCTTTTGAATTCCTCCATGCAACCTGACCTGACAGTGAGCCGTACCTACAGTGGGCCCATCTGCCTACAGGACCCCCTGGACAAGGAACTCATGACAGAGTCTTCACTCTTTAACCCGTTGTCAGACATCAAGGTTAAAGTTCAGAGTTCATTCATGGTTTCCCTGGGAGTATCAGAACGAGCAGAGTATCATGGCAAGACCCACTCTGGGACATTTCCCCATGGGAATACCAGAGGTTTTAATACAATACATCCCAGGAATAAAACCCCCTATATCCAGAATCTCTCATCACTCCCCAGCAGAACAGAGTTGAGGACCACTGGTGTTTTTGGCCATCTGGGAGGGCGTCTAGTGATGCCAAATACAGGTATGTTATGATTTTAATATTCTATTCATATGTTATATATTGCAGGGCAAAGATAAGACCAAGATCCCAAGTCAGTTGTCTCAGATAATGTGGGTGGTAGGATAAATGCTGGCCATATGATCTAGAAGACTTGGATCCCAAATATTCCTAAAACATTTAGTAACTGTGTAGCATGGTCAAATCTGGTAGTCTCTCTAGATTGAAATTTCTTCATCTGTAAAATTAGAAAAATACCTGCACCCATGTTTAAGGGCAATGTGAGGCTCAAATGAAATCATTTAAAACACTTTTGTTCCTTAAACCACAATATCAGTTACTCCTCTTTTTGAGGTTCCTATTATCCCCTTAACAAAGCTGCAGAAATAGTCACAAAGAGCCCACTTGAGTCAGCAAAAGAACCAAGATTAGTTATAGTTCCTACTATTCCAGAATCAAAGAATCACAAAATCACAGAATCTGAGAGTTGGAAGAGCCATCTAATCTCATCCATTAGGCTAAAGGAAGCCCTACTATAACATACCCAACAAATAGCCACTTTAATCACTTCAGTGAGTTTCCCTGGTGCTTGAATACAAACACAAGGAAGAACGTTTATGGATAACTATATTAACAATTAAATCTGGGGGCAAAGAGAGCCCTGAGAGTTTAAATATTATTCAGTTTCATTTCACAGGGTACTGGAAGAAAGTACAAAGAATATCTTTTTTCAGCACTCAAACATGGAAATAAGAGAAAAGAAAGAAGCATTTATATAGCACCACTTATATGTTGTTGTTCATCCTTTATTCTTGAAGAAGACCAATAACATCACCTCACTCTCTCCTCCTAAGTCATTAAAATTCACTGGCAAGACAAAAGTCAAGAAAATCAGGGATAGTCCAATGCTGTGGGTGACTTTGGCTTTTCCAGGTCTCAATTTGTCAGAGGCAACACCCATTCACAATGACTAGGGGCTAGATAAGAATTGAGACAAAAGATGGCCTAATTTACCATTACAAAAATATAAGTTTTGTTGGTGAAAACCCTCCAAGTTTTGGGTCAGAACAGAAAACAGTAGCCATTTGTACTTATACTAAGTCTTCAGAACCTAAACAATAAGTCACAGAGATTTGGGCTGGGGACTTTTTTGGCCATACAATGAAAGCCAGAGTGATTTGAATTTAAAGGCATTGTCTAGTAGCTCCATTTGAAACACAATGGGCTTTTTAAAAGCCTCCCCCCCCCCCCAGCTATAATTCAAGATAGTCATAAATGAAGACTGCACAGGACAAAAGGTAAATTGTTCCAGCTTTTTGGAAAAAAATATAAAACACAAGCCCTTTATAAATAATGTCTCATTTGATATTCACTACAACCCAGGGAGGTAGGTGCTACTATTAATACCATTTACAATCAGGAAATCGAGCTAGTCACAGGTTAATGACATGACCAAGGTCACATACCTAGTAAGGATTGGAGTTCATACTTGAACTCAAGTCTTTGTGATTTCAGGCACAGAGCTGTATCTACTACACCACCTCATTGCCTCTAATAGCCAACTAGATGATGTTTAAAGATAGCATACACTTCTAAGGGACTTAATTACACAACACTCAAAGTCTAATTTGATCAATAGCTAATATAATAAATATAGCCAGGCACCCAACAACCTGATGTGACATCACATCCTAATCAGTACAAATAAGGATCCATTGTAAAGCTGTTTGGGACAGAGACTTTGTTTCTGGTCTATCTTTATGAGAATAATTTGTTTTGTGTTGATAGGTTTGCTTGTTGTATGTTTTATTTGAAGGATAAATGTCTTAATAGTTTAAACATTTTGGGCCTCCTGATTTGAGATCAATACTACAAGGATCTTCTTTCTTTTTTTTTGCCTTTTTTAATTTTTTTGGAGGGCAATTGGGGTTAAGTAACTTGCCCAAGGTCACACGGCTAGATTTTTGTTTGTGTGTTAAGTGCCTGAGGCCAGATCCGAACTCAGGTCCCTCTGACTCCAGGGCCTTCGCTCAACAAGGATCTTATTTCAATGCCTTAAGCCGCGTTTCAGAAGTCCAAGACCCAAGTTAGATAGCCAGTGGCAGTTAGAACTCTTTCCTCATTCTTTGGTTCAGAAAATGAAGAAAGGAACTGAATGATTGCTCAGTTTCCTGCTGAAAAGACAGTTCACTCAAATGAAAGTTTTATTAAGTACTAAGTTAACATCAGATAGAGGCCACTAGGCCCACCTTCCTGCAGTAGAATTCTCAAAACGAATGTGAAACTAACCTTTTTTATTTTATTTTATTTTTATTTGGCATCAGGTATTTTATCTTGTGAAATGAAATCTCTAACAGGACTGACCTGTTGCCACCAGACCAACTAATTGGACACCTTTGGAGTCCAATGATCTTTTCTCAGGGAGACAAGGATTTGATTTCAAAACAGTTCCACTAAATGGAAGGAGTGTTTCCAGAGTGTCTAGCAAGACACTTGGGCACTTAAGTACTTGGGAGGATATGGCTCAGCAAGAATGACTTGAGCAAGAAGAAAGGAAGCTCAAAGGACAGTATTTAGAAGGCAGGAATGAAAATAACTGACATCTTCCCAGCACCTTACAGTTTGCCAAGTATTTGGCCATGTAGTTTAACTTCACAGCAGTACCCTATGGAGTTAGTACTATAGTTATTATAATCGCTCTTTTTCCAATAGTGAGACAGAGGGTCAAGGAGAATAAATGACTTGCGTGTGGTCACAGAGCCCATGTTCAAGGCACCCAGTAAATCCATCTTCCTGATATTATATCCAACATTCTAGCCACTATGTCACACTGACTGAAATATTCTCTGGGGTGCTAAAGCAGTCGAGAAATAAAGCCAATGCAATTCAATAAACAAATAATTTTCTCATCCATATTCCCAAATTTTATTTTAAAAGGCAGAATAACCTCTTGCACTTTTGAAAGCATTTGCTATGCAAAATTATGAAATATAAATGCTAATTTTAGGTTATTATTATTCCTTAAAATCAAAGGCTTTCTAAATATTCTTCCTTCGAAGTTGTCCTCTTAGAGTAGCATAGAGACCACCTTAGGTCACAGAAGGTCATACCAACTGATCACAAACTTTCACAGGTTCTAAGAAGCTAAAAGAGTTTCTAGTACAGGGCTATATTTCCTGTCTTTAGAGGACCAGCTTGGCTAAGTGCAGAGAGAAAGGCGTAAACTCCAAAAGGCTGTCTACCACTTATCCATAGTAATTCATAGGAAAAGGACTCTGATCTATGTCAGTGGACAGAATACCAACACTGATGAAATCATGGATGTCAAAAGAATTAAAGCTAAAATAATAGGATTCTTTGTGGGGTCTAGGTCATTCAGAATGGTCACTTAATAAATGTTCTTTGATGGTTTTATAGAATGGCAAGTAAATCATGTACTTTGTAAACTCTAAAGAGCTTTTAAAATGTGAGTTCTTATACATTTTGGGGTGGGAGAAATGTTTCCATTGGTTTGTTTATGGGGAAGGTATACTTTCCTGATCAAAATGTGGAGTAACACTGATAATGGAAACTTCTTTAGGGAGACTAAAGCATCCAGTTATCAATTGGTGCCTTAAGAAACAAAGCAGGAACAACAAGGTGGCACAATGGAATGGCCCGGGAGTACAGAGGACTTGAGTTCTAATCCAGCCTTAGACACTTATTAGTTGTGTAACCCTAGGCAGTCACTTAACTCTGATTCCCTCTAAAAAAGGAAAGAAAAAAAGAAAAAGAAAAGGAAACAAAGCAGCGCTTTGTATAATGGCTATTTTCTCTCTATAGAAGACGTATTCTACCACCATGATTAACTTGTGCATTTAGTAGGATGGATAGGAAGACTGAAAGTAAGTAATCATAACTCACCTATACATAGCATTTTCCTCAAAACAGCCCTAAGTTAGTACAAATATCATCATCCCCAGTTTAACACATAGACTAGGCATGTTAATTAATGTATTTTTTGGTTTTTGTTTTTTGTTTTTTTTCCTGAGGGGGGAAGGCTAGGCAATTGGAGTTAAGTGTCTTACCCAAGGTCACGTAGCTAGTAAATATGTCAAGTGTCTGAGACTGGATTTGAACTCAAGTCCTCCTGACTCCAGGGCCAGTGCACTATTCACTGTGCCACCTAGCTTCCCCAGTTAGTAGAATTTTTAAAGAACAATTTTACTATATTTCCTGTCTGTAAAAATTCACTATAAATACAAATAATTATAAACAGGTATTTTACTTAGAAATAAAATGGATTTTTAAAATGCATTGATTTAATTGATGCATATTGGTCATTTGAGCTACTCCTACATTTCTATCCTTAAAGGTAAGGATACCAACTGTCAGAGAGGATAAGAAACTTTCTAATAGCCATATAACTACTAACATTTGAAGTGGTTTTGATCACACATCCCCTGGATTCAAGTCCATGGCTCGTTATCAACTACTTTGTGCTGACTTTCAGTTATAAAACTGTTTATTGAGATAAATCTGAAATACTCAAAATTCCCTTTATGATCTATAAATTGAGGCAAAATTTCAGGATGATTATAAATGACATGTCAGTCTTAAACTGGGAATTATGTAGCACATAGACTTTGTAAAAGTTTTCACTTTATTATCCAAGAAGAGATCACCTCATCAGTTATGAGAAGTCTGATCCAGAGAACCCTGTGGGGTACATTGTGTTTTGTTTTGTTTTTGTTTTTCCTGCATTTAAGACATTTTGCTATGAAAAAGGGTCTTCATTGGTTATTCCTTTCTCATTGAGCCTCTAGGTATGTCTGAAAAGCAAATTTACAATAGATTATAAAATAGCAGCATCTAGCTCAATGAAATAAGATATTAAGCCCTTTATGTATTCAACTCTTCCTCATGTAAATGCTGGCATGCTATTATTCCTTTTTACACTGCAAATATGCTTGGAATCTTCAATCTTCCAAAGAGGAAGCAAATCACAGAACCAGTCTTTTCCAAGGAGAATTCCCAGTCTCATTGTCCTATAAGGGATTGCTGCCTGTGTACTGACATGATAAACCAACCATCAATGGATAACAAGGGTATTTTCAGAACACCAATAGACTAAGCTGTCCTGTTCTTAAGGAGAGTTGAAGTATATAAATCAACTCTAAGGGATATATTACACAGAGAATTCTAGGTCAACCTAAGTGGAGGAGAGTAAATGACTGAGTGGTATGGTCACATCTCTACCTTAAATATTTTACACTCTACATAACAACAGGGGATTTGGCTTGTTGGAGGCCACTTTATTTGGCAACTACATTTAAAGAAAAGTAGGACAGGGAAGAAGGAACTCAAAATGAGGCATCTAACTATGGCAATTATAGTTCTTGACACTGTTGACATTAAGGTCTGGTTTATAAATGGATCTCCCTGCCAAGAAGATGTAAGCAAGATTTAATGTTCCTTATTCTTAGTGCCAGTGAAAGGTACTGATGATAACTAGCATGTTACTGAATAATACTCATAAATATGAATCGCAAATAACTTGTTTTGCAATGAATCTCAGATTGCATGACTATACAGTGGCTAACAGGCCGATAGGAGTGTATTAGCAAAGGCTGCCATCTCTGGATTTAAATTATAATCACCAAACTGAAAGCTTTTCTGTGCTGTTGCCTTGCTTCTAATGGAATGAAAGGTAAGAACTACATTATTCAAGGAGGAAGGGAAGACACCACAGGGCTTTATTTTGTAAAGTTGTTTTTAATGCATAACCAGTTCATTTCTTCATATAAATGTGACAGTGTGTTAAAGAGAATCCCTGCCCTTCCCAGACTCTTATTTCTCAGCTGGGGTAGAAGATTTGCTTTAGAGCATCCAGAACAAGAGGGGAGGAAAATCAAAATACTATGTAATGTGGGAATTGGATTGATTCCCTGTACAGCTTGTCCTGGCATTGTATTATTTTACCATGGTGAGGCTCCTTGAGTTTCCCATTTGCCATTGAATTGGATAGTAGTTAAGGAATAAATACTTTTATTTCTTGGCTGAGGCTAAAGTTTTGCCTTAAAGCATCCAAGAAAAAATAGGGAAGAAATGTGCAAAATGCTAAATAAGATCTTAAGTAATGGTAGTGATTGTTGCCCATACTGGTTTCTGTTGCCAAATCCAAGAAAAATTCTTGTAGGATAAGCTTAAACATGATTTTTGGAAGAATGTATGGTTACTGGATATTACTTTGTAGGAGTTATCTATGGAAATATAAATACATACGTATATATGTATGTATGTATATGTATGCTTATATGGTGCTTCCTTCTTGATGCTGATGACCACCACTCTTCCTCACCCTCACTCCCACTATGCCTTTTTGCTCTGTGCATTTCTTGTCCATGTCTTCCTATACAACAATCAAAGAGGATCTATCTTTGCCTTGTCCATTAGCATGACATGACTATTAATGTACCACTTGACCTGTCTATTTATTTATTGACCTTCCTTCTCACAATAAAGCTATACATATCCTCAATCATGTCTTCTCTGCTTCTCCTTACAGGGAAGTGATCATTTTGCCCAGTCTATATCTTTCTATTGTCCTTTAGGTTACTATTTGTTATTTTGAGTCTTCCAATGTAGATATATTCTGAATTTCACAGCCATATGGCTTTGAGGTGAGATATGCTTGTGCCCCCAAAATGGCTAAAGGTATTGGATGAACATCTCATACAATGTTTTTCTTTTTTCCATATTGTTTGAAAGACTTTAGCCTTCCATTGAATATATAAAAAAGTGCTTCTTGCTAGTATCTCATCCTAATAGTTCCCTGAATTAGATGACCATTTTAGCATAGAGCTTTAATGGTTTTGTCATAGATCAAACTCTTGACTGTTTTAGCTGAGAAGTTCTAAGATTGAATGGATGTGGGGTTTCCTATAAGCAGCATTCTTGAGCAAAATTCATAGAGGTTAATGAGCTGATTCATTCCCCAACTTGGTATGTTCTATGATGCATGGTCTAGTACAAATTTGTCATATATCCAGTCACAGTCAGCACTATGGCCCTTAACACTCCATAGTGTAGGGGGAACCAGATTAAAATGTAAATAAGAAATATTTAACAGAATAATTAAAAAGAAACACAGAGAACATAATGTTAATATATGGTTTTCTAAGTCAACATGCAGTTATTATTAATGTATATACAGTTTAGTGGCTCCATTTCTTTTTGAGTTTGAAGTTTGAATTTGAAAGCCAATGGTCTAGTGGTTTTAACAGTTCTTATAAAAAGAAGCCAATACAACCATTTGTTTCCAAAAAAAGTCTTTTTTGTTTTTTTTAAACTTTCTCTTTCCTGTGTAACCCTTCTCAGTAATACTTTCTCCTGATAGTCCAGAACTCTGTGTACATTTACAAAGTTCTGAGATATAGTGAACATTTGATTCTTTGTCTTTTAGTTGAACACCAGCAGCATATCAACAAACTTCAGCATAATTTATAGACCTGGAAATAACCTTTGGCCTTGTTCTATTTTAGGGGTGAGCTTACTCATACCACATGGAGCTATCCCTGAAGAGAATTCTTGGGAGATTTATATGTCCATCAACCAAGGTGAAGCCAGGTGAGAGATAAATAAAATGTGATGGCGCTGATATATCCAATAGGGAGTAGATATTCTCTGCTAGGGATCTGAAATAATTCAAAGAATAGGACAGAGGGGGTGGCTGTAGGTGAGGGTGCTTATGAAGTTCTGCTTCATAAGGAGGGAAGAACACTATGTAAAGGCGATGGGAAACCCAAGGAGTATGCAGGCATGTAGAGCTTCGCATCTGTGACCATGGTAAGGGCAAGGTACTCAGGTAGAGCAATGAATTGATAGATATTGTTTCAAGCAGATCATTAAGACCAAAACTGACTCCATCATATCTTTCTCACAAAAGAAAGGAGACAGACAAACAGAAAGAGGGATTCAAAGGTGGGGGGGGAAGGGGGAGAGAGACAGACAGACAGACAGAAACAGATGCAGAGGCAGAGTGACAGAGACGGAAAGTGAGAGAGAAAGACATGGAGGCAGAGAGCAACAGAGATAGACAGCAACAGGAGAAGACAAAGACACAGACACAGAGACAGAAAGAAAAAGAGACAATGAGAGAGGAACAAAAACAGACACATAGAGAGACAGACACAGAGACAGAGAACAATGCAGACAAACAGAAAGAGACAGAGAGAGACAGAGTAATGGAAAGAGAGAGAAAAAGAGAGAGAGAGAGAGAGAGAGAGAGAGAGAGAGAGAGAGCTAGTGAGCACAGAGAGATTCTTATTTCTCCTCTAAAGCCAAAGAAAGTCAAAGACAGAGTGGAAACACTGAAATGATAGGCACTACAAAAATACATAAAATTATTAACCTCTGCCACCCTTCAAGGTCAGCAAGAAAGTTTACTATAGGCTAGAAGAAACACTCCTCCAGTCCCCTTTCACTCACTAGATAAATTCAGTTCCAAGCTTTAAGCTTTCAGTTGTGGTAAATTCCAGCAGCAATTAGGAGAGCAAATACAAATCTTGTCCGATGCCATTTTAATGAAGGGGTGGGTTATTTTCTTTCTGCAACTATAATATTTGTGGAGACATTGCCTTTTTCTCCACACAAGATGAACCAAATTCCTCTTTAGGAAGCAATTTCTCTCATAAACTGGATATGTACCTCTGGCATTCTTAGTCATAGCATCTTGGTTATTTTAGAATAGACTTTTTTTTTTTTTTTATTGTTAGGAAAGAGCCCATGAAGGAAAAACACTTGAAGGAAAAACAGCCAGAGAAACAGATGGTTTTAACAGATTTTGATAGCTGTGCCCATAAAAGAATTTGTTGGTTCCCAATGGTTTTAACTTTCTGCACGACAGGGATTGTGAGGGATTGAGAGAAAGGCTCTACCAGTCAGTTGTTGCTGAGGCTGTTATGGGTTTTGTCGGTATGCTGTACTAAGTTGGGCTCTCATGTTATTTCCTTAGGTCAGCAGAGCTAGATTCTTCACTCGGGCGCCTGAAAAAGGTGGTGGTGTCTTATAATCTCCATTTGACAGATGGGAGAAACTGAGGCTCAGAGAGGTTTGAAGGGTTTGCTCAAAATCTCAGATAAGTCAGTTTACCAGACTTGAAAATAGGAATTCCCTGGGTGGGAAATCACCTCACATTCATTGTCATAGTTATTTTACATCAAAAATATACCTATGTAAGAATACAATCATAGTCAATTATGTTTATGCTTCCAGACTCATCATCTTGCAATTGTTTGTTTGCACATCTCATTGGGAAACAAGAATAAGGCAGAATCCTGAGACTTCCTCCTCATCAAATTTCACCTGTACCACCTTACTTTGAATCTGCCCTTTGCCAACCCCTCTCCCTTTACTCCAATCTAAAGAGCCTACATTTAGCTTTCCCCTTTCAGTACTATCACATATAGCTCTCTACCCTGTCATGTATTTCAACATACTTTCCATTTGCTAAGTCATCTCCTTCCTTATAATGGAAAGCTCACCTCAATTCCTCTCTCCTTTAATAAGCCAGTCCTTAAACTGGGTCATGGTAGCCATCCTTTAATAATCCATTGGCCATACATCAAACAGAATCCCATAAAAAATTATTCTGAAGCATGTGGATGGAGAACATCCTGAGATTTTAAAATGAAAAGACTCACCAAAACCAGGTGCACTGAAAGTCTAGCTGGGTTTAGTGTTGTCACCTTACAGAAAACCTCCAGCTCTGTGCACCCTTGTTTAATGGATCATGCTCATTCACCTTTCTCCAGTCCTGGCAGAGGCTGGGATTCACTTATCGAACAGGCAGTTTCATTACTGTTCACTCTGAAGTGAGCTGGCAAAAGGAGTTGATTGTTCTAGAAGTTAGATCTCTGAACTATGCCTTTCTCCATCTATCACATCAAGAAAGTAAAATTAAGTTGCAGAGAGCATGCATCCTTCTTTAGTTTCCTGAAAGCTTCCTAGACATGCTCTTGAGCTACTAAAGAAAGGCCAGTCCCTGGGGAAAATGCCATTTAGTTTCCTTAACGAATTCAGTCTCTTCTCAGCAATTTTAAACTACAGACAAATGAGGAAACCCTGCAGATGCCTCTCTGCCACCTTGCTGAAAGTTGGATCCCACTTTCTTTTCTCCTGCTCCTGCTAGGAAGTTGTTGAGATTTGAGATTGTGTGTGTGTGTGTGTGTGTGTGTGTGTGTGTGTGTGTGTGTGTGTGTTCCTATAACTAAGCACAGGGTTGAGAAAAAGAAAAGGCCATTTACATAGTGGTTCAGTGTCATCTATGCTTTATGATGTCACTTGGAAACCCATTTTCATACTGAACTCTATCATAGAATTGAGTTCTATCATTCTGAACTGGTGCTCAAATAAGACCCATTTTGTTTAAATCTGCTGAGCGGACGACATCACTGATCTATTTCTCTCATCTTCGCCACAGGAATCCATCCCTACCCACCACAGCCCCTCCTCCCTCCTTTTAACTCTGTAGGTATTAGAATTCGATTGACTGGGCCTTCTATCTCCACCACACTTAAAAGATATACAGGAATTCTCCAAATAGCATTCTTATGGAGTAATTAAAAGGGTATCTATTCCACTTTTCTTTTTAAGATTTATTTTCCAGTTTACTTCTATTGCCCTTTTTATAAGTTATATCTCATTCTTGTAAAGCAGTCATAATACTGGTATTGTACTAGGTGTAAATGAGCCAAGCTCTGAACCAGATTCTTAGAGTCTTGCTGGGGCTGTGTACTTGTTATAAATGAGGCAAGCCATAAATGAACCAGATTCTTCTAAGAACTTGGTGGTGCTGTGCAAATCAAACAGCAAAAATAGTAGCCTATGAGTAAACGCCCTCAGATGGCATGACTTTGATTAATTTTTTTAAGTGAGACAACTAATGTGACTGAATTTAATATGAATTTCTCAGGGTATCCTGTGTGCATTCCTGATAGGCCTATACGAGAACACTCTGTTCCCTGAGTTTTGTGTAAGTTCTACTTTCATGCTGAACCTTGGTTGATCAAATGGAGGTCTTTAAGTGGAGGCTGACTGACCACTTATCAAGGATGTTGTAGAGGCAAGTTTCAGTCAGTTTTTTGGAATAGGTGACCTCTTGGTGATGAGTATATCCAGTAATATCAGATGAATGACCATCACAGAACCAAAACTTACCCTATAGACCTTATAGCCCAGTCATTTACAAAACAAAGGACTTGGTGATGTTCAGGTTCTGGTCCAGATAATATCTTCGATCTCGGATCTTCATAATACTTTTCAAGAGGCTACTATATTGGCTGGTCACCTAATGATAAACTGGCCAATGTTCCGAGGAGAGGATAGTGAAGGACCTCATATCCAAGTATAAGGAGTATTGTTTGAGGGAACTTGGATATTTATCCAGGAGAAGAGTTGAGTGACAAGAAGAGGTGACATTTGTCTTCTAGCATTTGAAGGGCTTGTGACTTGAAGGATGATTAGACTTACTCTATTTGGTACCAGAGGTCAGAACTAGGAGTAATGGCAAAAGTTACATAGATACATACTACTGAGGCCAGGAAAAATTAGCAAGTTTCTAACAATTAGAGCTAGACAAAAATGGAATGAGCCATCCTGCCTCAGAAAGTAGTGGGTGGGCTCCCCATTGCACAAGATGGAGAAAACCTGAAGCTGGGTTACCAATAGTTAGGTACATGAACATGTGTGGGGGAGATCTTTTGGAGATGTGAGTTGTAATACAGTTAATAATATCCCTCCATCAGCAAAATTCTATCAGACTTTGACTATGTGACTCCTATCCAGGAGTTATTAGGGAGTTTCACCAGCATATTCTATTTATACTAATTGCTTGGCAGATTCTTGAGGCCAGAGTCTGTGTCTTCGCTTAACTGTATCTTACACAGTACCTAGTATAGTATTCTGAACATTGAAATTCTTAATGTTTGTTGATAGTGATGATCAAGGCTCTGAGAGATTGTGTTATTGCATGTCTATCTTTAGGGTTCTTGACATAGTAAGGGCCTTGACTATCTTCATAATATTAAGAACCAGGGAATTAATTATTCCAAAACTCAAGAATGAAAATGATACATTTTTTGGTTTTGGTCAATGTGCTTTTTCCAGATGAAGTAATTTATGGAGAAGTGGGGCCAAAGGAGGAGTAGCTGGGATTTTCAGGAAGCAGATTTAAGCTTGGTATAAGGAAAACCACATCATCAACAACAAAACTTTGTAACAATTAGTGCTATCCCAGAGTAGAATGGGCTGCAACAAGGAGTAGTGAGTGGGCTTCTAATCAGTGAAAGTCAAAGGTGGCTACTTGTTGGTGATGGTGTAGAGAGGATTCCAGGAAGGTATAGGTAGAATTAGAGTGCTTTACAACTCTGGGATTCCGTGATTCTGTGGTTCACTTAGTAAATAAAACCAGAGTTCAAAAGGTAAATCATCAGCCCAAAGAACTCCTCTCCTCCATCTCTAGACATTACTAATTAACACCCTGGATTTTATATGACTTTTCCTCGTACAAACACTAGCGTCTTGCCAAATTGGAATACTTGTTAGTAAGATGCTAAAAAAATCTTCTGAGGGCAATAATCCACCTTTCCCAGCTTACTTATTTACCTTCATCATAATTCTCCTCCAGAATACACTGTCAGTGACCACCCTAGAGTAGAAATGGATGATGGTCACACAAAAATCATAGAATCTCAGTGTTAGAAGGACCACAGCGATCATCTAGTCAACCCATATTTGACTGAGCATCCCCTAATCCTTGAAAAGTAAAAATACATCTATTCATTGAAACCTTCAGTAATGTAAAAGCAACTACTTCCCATGGTGACGCATTCCACTTTGGGGTAGACCAAATTGTTAGGAAGTTTTTCCTTATATTGAGCAGTCCTCAGTTATTCCTAGATCTGACCTCTGTGACCAAGCAGAGCAAACTCCATCCCTTTTCTGCACACTAGCCTTTCAAGGACCCCTTGATTGTGTCTGCTTGGGAGGGTTCCTTTTTGTTTTCTTAAAAAAAAAAAAAAACCCTCTATCCCGACTCCCCATGTAGAGTCTTCTCCTTGGGGCTGCAGATGGGGTGGACCATCCGCTCATACTTTCCTGGCTTCCTTCCTTAGCTTGCTCCTTGGTCTTGTCATAGAAGATAGTTTGAACAGTTGGGTTTCTGCATTCACAATGAATATGAGTCTTAATGACATGACAGGAATAGAAACTCAAGAGACCTGAGCCCTGAGGGAAGACAATGATGTGAAATCATTATTGCTGAAAGAACCTTCTGCTTAGATACTCATGGGCTCTTCCTGGATAGCAGTCATTAGGCGGCCAGCTAAATGTCATACTGTGCCTCTTTAGAAAGGAGGCCCTCTGGAGGGGAAGAAAGCAGTAGGGATATTTTCTAATCCTAGGAAGATGGCCACAAAATGCCACTCTCTAAGATATTTCCAGAATTTGATTTGAAGGGTTTTAGTTCTCTCTCTCTCTGTCTCCCCAGGCACATTTGCAAAAATTTGCATAGTCTATCCCCATTGCCATGACAGGATTTTGATGAAAAATTAAGATAAATCCAGGGAAGGGATTAAAAAAAAAACCCTAACTTCTGCTACAGAGAGTCTATTATAGATTCAATAAGATAGGTTAGTAAAATTCAGATTGTGTACATTCCCTAGTCCTGCTTTCCACCCTTTCCCTCCAACTTCAGTAGGAGAGTGTAATGTACTGGACCAGAAAATTATTGTAAGGAGCTTTCTTCTGAGAAGCAATAACATGAAGCCAAAGACAAACATTCATTTCTTTTTCCAATTACACTGCTGTATGGATATTTCTGACCAAATTTTTGGGCTGCAATCCACAGCGTCAAAAACAGTCTTATTCAAAAGGCTTCCATGGACACATATATATTTGGTTTAGCCCCCTCCCACATGGGATCTTGAGCCTTCTCTTCTGTTTTTTTGGCAGTTTAGGAGCGGGGGCTGGGCAATTTTCATTTTCTACATGTACCAAAGGAAGGGATTATCCTATATGATCTCTAAGGCCTCTTCTGACTTTAAATTCTATAATATAAGAAAAATATCCATTGTAGAGAAGTAAGGGTGCTGGTTCCACCGGACTTTGACATCTTGATGGTTTTAGAAGGTAGAGTCAATTTAAGGTAGGAAGTATATCATGGAATAAAACCAAAAGCAAGGATAGTGGGTAATGAAATTATACCATTTAGAGAAATAGAGAAGAGGATGGAAGTGAGGGGAAAGGGGTCAGTATTCACCTTTATGAAAGACAGGTGGTAATCTGAAATTCCATGAAAAATCATCTTTTTTTAATGGCAAAATGTAAAGAGTCTAGTTCTGCTGTATTACCACCTTGCATCTTTCCACAAAAATGGGATTTGGCCTCCTAAAAAAAATAAACAATTGAACTTTTAAAGCCAGGAAACAGCATGGGTCAACGTTTGTTCATAATAAAAAAAAAAAAAACGCACTACTGTGTAACAAGAGAAAGGTTGAAGGCAATTCAGTAACCCTTTACTCAGCCATAGGATGCTCCAAGAGACAGGACCCCTTGTGTTTAGTCATGTCCAATTCTTCATGATCCTATTTGGGGTTTTCTTGGCAAAGGTACCTGAATGATTCAGCATTTCCTTCTTCAACTAATTTTACTGATGTGAAAACTGGGGTAAATAGAGTTAAGTGACTTGCCCAGTGTCACACAGAGCAAATAAGTGTCTGAGGGCAGATTCAAACTCAAGCAGAGGAGTCTTTCTGGTTTCAAGCCCAGTGCTCTATCCACTGTGAGACTGAGCAGCCCAAATTGTAAACTACCCTTCCTCAACTTACCAATGTTTCTCTCCCCTAATGTATAGATCCTGTGAAGTAGAAAGAAATATGATCATCAACTCGAGCAAACTCACTTAAGGGACCCTGCCTAAACGAAATTTCCATAAACCAAAAAGGGAATAATGGCAGAATAGATTTGCTTTTTCATGAGTTCACTCCCTGCCTCCTTTCCTTTAAGCCTGTCTTTATTTCTTCTGACTCTCTCTCCCAGGTGTGAGCCTGTAAGTAAGTTCTTAAATTCATTAAACACATCATTGGATCTATTTCATGGGCCAGAATGATGGATTCCAGGTGGGCTCATGATTAGATCAGGACAGTGAGGCCAGTTCTCTGCATGCAAAGTGACCAGCATTGACTGTGAGGAAATGTTTTTTTTTTCCTAATTTTGACAATTTGCAGGGATTGCAGTCAGGTCAATATAATTGCAAAGATCAGTATGCAGTGAAACAAACACTAGGTCTGTAGTCATAAAAACTGGGATGAAATTCCAGCATTTCCTTTTACTACCTTGTGGCCTTTCCCTCTCGGGCCTCAGTTTACTCATCTGTCAAATGAGGGACACTGTACTAAAAGATGTCAAAGATCCCTAGAAGCTCTAAACACATTGAATAGAGAAGACTATCAAAATGAATATATCTCTTCCCACAATTAAATCCAGTGTCCAGTCTTGTCAAAGCATCTGGATTCTTTTGGAGGCCATGTAAAT
Organism: Gymnobelideus leadbeateri; assembly: GCA_011680675.1. Lineage (NCBI taxonomy): Eukaryota > Metazoa > Chordata > Mammalia > Diprotodontia > Petauridae > Gymnobelideus > Gymnobelideus leadbeateri. Next base: position 412,369 of record WOXC01000585.1, read on the forward strand.
AAGACATATATAATTTTGAATTTTTTCATTCTCATTGCCTAATGGGCAGAAAAGGAATGATAATACATCTGTGTACCCACCCATCCCATGACAGGAAGTTGGTTTCCATTTATGACTCAAGTTTTCTGTGGTCCCCTGAAGAAAAGTATCCTTCTAAATAGCAAACAAAGACCTGTTGCTGTTGTAAGGGAGAGAGTAAATTGCTCCCATTTGGGAAATACATTAATTCTTCCTGGCCACCCAGTGCTATTCAGAGTAATGGAAGAGGTAATTTACTAAATGGTATCTTAATGGTGGGGAAGGGTTAATGCACCTTTGTAAACTCTGTCATCCTTTTCTGCAGTAGAATTGGGTCCATTATTTCACCAAGTTATCCTGGCATAATATCATTACAAAAAAGATAATAATTACAAAGGGGGATAAAAGGACATTTAGATCTTCTCAAACCAAGGATCTATATTATTTTGAAGTGAACTTTACTCCTCCTACACTCTCAAACTCTCTTTATATTATCACCATCACCACCCCCACCCCCAGGTAGGGGAAACCAAATACAAATTGCTGTCATTTTCATCAAAGCACATTTAAAGCCCCAGTGGCTCACAATGTGGAAGTGATTAGAGTGGCCCAAATGAGGCTTTAATTAAAGATGCAATTGACAAGATAACAATGGCTAGTGAGTGTTTGCTAATAGATTTGAATGGAAGGTGCGTCTCTTTTCAATAAAAGAAAAGTCACTGGGAGACAAATTTGATTGCACATTGTAAAGGGTCCCCCAAATACTGTAATTATTTTTATTTTTATGTTTCATTTCTTTTATTGCCCATATTGAATAACTAAGCATATGAGGATATTTAAGATAGATTATCATTTCCACTCCAGATAATTACTGCTTAATAAAGACCCAGTGAAAAAAGGCACACCTCAGCCTCACCTCTGGGTCTCCTCCGTGGCCAGTGGCAATATGACCCTCCTTGCTTATGTATTTTTATTATGAACCCAAGCTAATTCCCAGTAAGTTTCCTACCCTCCCACAAGATATAAGTACATATGAAGTTTTATTTTAGAGATTAGACACAAGTCAGAAACTCTAAATAGGAGAGCTAGTGAACAGAGAAAATGATATGGGTTAGCTAAGATCAGATTCTCCTAGAGAATACCTTCCCCTCCCTTTCCCTGCATCCCCCAAGATTGAATTTTAGGTATGCTTATACTAGGGATGATGAGGAATGAAGAGTAGAACAAAAAGAAACTATTAGAAGGTAAGAACTCAACCACAAAGCCCCAGTGCCCCTCCCATTGTTCTCCTCCCTTTGATGGATCCAAGAATTCATCGGTGTGGGTACTTCCACCTGGGCTAATCACAGCACCTTAGGGCCTTATCATTCTGTATAATTCCTCTTCACGATTTCCCATAAATCCTCCATAAAAGATCAACTGAACATATTGGAGGGCTGCCTCAAGTTCCTTTAATATAGGGTTAGTTCAGAGTAATATGATATTCAGACTGTTCATCAGTTTTCTCTCTCACTATTACCTTTGCAGATTATAAATATTCTAAAGAACAAAACAAAACAAAAACAACCCTATGAAAGTGTTAGCACTAAAAGCTGCAAAAATCTGAGTGATTCATTGCTAGAGTCCACTCCCTCCCCCTCCAACTTATTTTCTCTCTCTTCTGAAATGGCTTATTTTCCAAGGAAGTGTGATGATGGCTCAGTGACAAATACTGACTCTGACACAGCATGAAAGATGAGGTTTAAATTGTATCTAGGAAGTCATGATTTACACATGCTTTGCGATTACTTTGATTTATTAATGGATAAATACCCTGTGAATGTGGGTGTAAACTATGACCATTTTACATATGTAAACAATTGAATCTTTCAGTCTGACTTGACCCTGTAAGTCTTCAGCAGCATCAGCTGTTTCTTCCAAGCTTTCACCTTACTCTCTCTCCCTTCCCTGCCCCGAATTCCATTTTGACCCTGCCCTCCAAACAAGATAAACAGAGGCCATACTCTGGAAGACCTGAGCCACTTAACTCTGCGTTGTTTGAGACCCTGGATGGATGAATGATAAAGAATTTATTAAGGGATTACATTTTGCTAAAAGATGATCTTTTCCAGCAAAAAGCTTACATTCTAATGGAGGGAAACAGTACATAAGAAGGAGCTAGAAGAGGATAAGATGGATTGATAGGATCATGGAAACAATGAATATCAACTTGCATAAGAGATAGTGGAGCAGAGAAGGGTCTGTCCTTCTATGGTCCTTGGGGTTAGGAAGAGTCAGACATGACTAACAGGCTGAATGACTGAACCACAATAGAAAAAGTGAGAGGAGGCTGTCTCCCTCCCCATGACTAGGATAGAGGTGGGGAACCGATGGCCTCTATTCCACATGTGGCCCTCTAGGTCCTCAAGTGCAGCCCTTTGACTGAGTCCAAACTTCACAGAACAAATAACCTAGAAGTTTGGATTCAGTCAAAGGGTTGCACTTGGGGACCAAGAGGGCCACATGTGGCCTCAAGGCCATAGGTTCTCCAACCCTGGACTACGAGGCTTCTTCTGGAGCCAACGGTCAAGAGTCAAGAGTGCTGAAGATAAAATAAAATCTTACTCACCTCTCAGGGCCTAGAAATCCAGAGGCACTGTTCAGTATTTCAGTGGGAAGGGGGATGAAGCCATTTGCTTCTAAGCTGCTTTACTCTCTACTATTGCTTCATTCTCCAAAGCTGACTTTTCCCCTTCCTCCCAACCTCCCAAATCACATACTTTTTACCTCCTCTTTCTCCAAGAATTATAATCTAATCACTCTTACTCTGCTTGTGGAAAGGGTGTGTTAATGAACTGCTAAGGTATTACATTCGTTTTCTTTGAGGCGGACAGAATATAATTCCCTTCTTTGTTCACCATTGCTCAGTACATGTTGTGTCCCCCATTAGAGTATAAACTCTCTGAGGACGATGACTGTCTTGATTTTGTATTTATACTTACAGTGCATTGAGGACAGTGCTTTATACATAGTAAGCTTAATAAGTGGGGCAGCTAGGTGAAGCAGTGGATAGAGCACCAGGCTTGGTATCAGGAAGATGTGAGTCCAAATCTGGCCTCAGACACTTATAGCTGTGTCACCCTGGGCAAGTCACTTAACTGTGTTTGCCTCAGTTTCTTCATCTGTAAAATGACCTGAAGAAGGAAAGGGCAGACTACTCCAGTATCTCTGCCAAGAAAACCCCAGATGGGGTCATGAAGAATCAGATACGACTGAAGTGACTGAACAATAAAAATGTACAATATGTTACATCAGGAGATACTTTCTAGTGGATTATACAATAAACAGTTGTTATTCAGTGATTCAGAATCTGTAAAGGCTTATATAAAAATAAAGGGAAGGAGGCAGCTAGGTGGCACAGTGAATAGAGCACCAGCCCTAGAGTCAGAAGGACCTGAGTTCAAATCCACCTCAGACACTCAACATTTACTAGCCATGTGACCTTGGGCAAGTCACTTAGCCTCAATTGCCCTGCCTTCCCCCTTCCAAAAAGAAAAAAAAATTAAGGGAAGTAGAGACTCTTTCCCTGATTCCATCTGCTCTTCTCCTCTTCAAATCTCATCACCTCCTCCAAGAACATACACATAAACAAATAAATCCTCCCTCCCTAGGACTCAGTTAAGTAAAAATTATGCTAACCTTATGCAGAAGTCCTTAGGAAACTTCCATGAGCAATAGCATCCTCAGAATCTAAGTAAGTCACACTATTATACAGGGTACACAATAAGAATGCAAGATTTGAATCAGAAAACTTGAGTTCAAATACTGGTTCTGTCATTTCATGCTGTGTGACCTTGAGTAAATCAATTAACCTTTGTTATCCTCTGCCTTCTCTTCTATAAAATGAAAGGGCTAGTCCTGTTAGCTTCAAATGAGATCACTTGTAAAGACTTAGCAAGGTACCTGGCACATAGTAGGTGCCTAATAAATGCTTTTTACCTCCCTTCCACTTCCTCTATACTAGTCCTATATGGTCCTATAGTTTGTCTTGATGGAAGTTAACCCAACTCATAGGTAAAGTAAATCTTCTGGTAAAGAAAAATAAATGAACCAGAAGAATTTGAGGTTTCTACAGAATTGACACTGGAGAAAAATGCTGGTAAGTTTAAAGGTGGTAGAAAAAACAGCTAAAGCTTGGTGTCTACTTTTGGATTGGTAGTGGGAGGATAGAATTGCTGTCTTTCTTGAGCTCCTCCCCATCCTCCCCCATACCCAGGTTTGTGACTAAGTACAGCTCCCATACAACTGCCTTTTTATGTTCATTCTATTAAAATATGATTTAATTATGTATTGACCTGGGGTTTGACATTGTAAAATGATCATTAATTGCTTGTCTTAATTTCCTGAATGATCTGCTGAGTAAAGGTGATCAAACCAAAATTAATCTATAACATAGACCGTATAATATATAAGGAGGAAAGCAAGGAAGAGTAATTACCTAGTGCAGCAAGGCAACAGCAATGGGGGATGAAACAAGTCTAGAATTTAGGGATTGACTCTTTTGCCTGATAGATATGACAGCTTACATGTTAAGCTGCAGTCTCCTGAATCTTAAGAGCAGAGGCAAAATCAACTTTGATGCCCTTCCAGATATGCCTTATTAAGCAGTTGCTTTCCTAAAGCCAGCCCCCTGTATAAAGTCACATTTTTAACCATTACTATTCTTCAGAATGTGCCTGGACATACATAAATGTATCACCTCACTTACAGTATAACTCAGCAATTCCTTGTCCTGCTTCATCTCCATTAGGACTGTCCTTAGGGAGAGGGGCAATAGAAAGGTTCCTTCCTATAAGGCATGGTTTTTGTGTTATTGTTTTTTTTTTTTAATTTTGAGCAAGGTTTACTCCCCATCCCATCCTGAAATATGCCTCCCCTCATTGGCTCTGATTGGTCCTAAAATTCCTCTCATTACTCACCCCTATGGTTTAAGACATCAAAAGAGGGATAAAAGTAAGGATTAGATCTGTGGTTGCAAAGATATGAGGTGTTCCCTCATCTGGGAGCTATCAATTCAGATTATGAACTTCTCCGAAAAATGTTATCTTAAAAAATTGCCTAGATCCCTGAGTGGTTTAATGACTTCCCCACAGTAACATAGTCAGGGTGTCCCAAAAATCTTAATATGGCATCATTAATAGCTCAAAGGCAGATTGCCTTTGCCAGAGGCAGAACTTATGGATCATATGTCAGAGGAGAACTTCAACTCAGGTCCTTATAGCTTCAGGCCTAGGTCTCTATGCACTGTACCATGCTGCCTTTCAGAAGGCTTCAAAAGGTATTGTTAAAAAGTAATCCTATTAGATGAAAAACAAAATAAAAATAAAAACAGGAAGTTTCACTTAAGGTAAAAAATACTTGGACCTTAATTCCCTTATCCCTGGCTATTCAATAATTTGGGACAAATCATTTAAATTCTCCAAGTCTCTTTATTCCAGAAAATATGATAATAATGCTTTCCTTGCCTGACCTGACAGGGTTGGTATGAAAATCATTAGACAATCTATATGAAAGGATTTTGTAAATCATCAAAGGCCTTACAGATATGTTATTTTTACTTTGGACACTGGTAGACCTAGTCCTAGAACTTTATTAGCAGTAACAGCAGCAACAGCGTGCTTGGGAGGATTTAACATATTAAGGCACTATCAGGTATTGACACTAGAATTACTTATCATATTATCCCAAGCAGGAGATTAGAATGGACCTCAGGACAAAGTTATTTTGAAAAGAGGGAATTCTAGTAGGGGAAATAGGGTACTGTAGAGCCTACAGGCAGAAAACACAGGCAACCTCTCATACCAACGATGAAGGTTACCTTGAGATTTTCTCACTAGGAAATAGGAGAGAACCGAGTAGCATTTGGTTACATTGGCTTTCCATCAGAGGTATTTAAGGGAGTAGATAATGAAAAGGTGGATAGTAGATTTTGTCTACAACTGAACTATACCTGGTGGGGAGAAAAGCGTGTAGCAAAAATTTTTGGAGTGGATTCAGAACAGACAGCAATTGAGGTTGGCTAGAGCAGTTGAAGATGCGAGACCTGGATTTCCTCCATGTGCTGTTGGCATCTGGATCTCCTTCATTTGTGTGGTCAGTGTGTAGAGTGGAGGTTTTCATATGTTACTCTGTACCAGGGTTGAGAAAGTATGCAATAATGAGAATTTTAGTGCGAGCCACTCTAAAGCATGAATTCTGTCAACTTTTCTTACTTATTTTTCACTGATAGTGAAAAGGGCCTGGTAGTGGAGGTCAAGAATTTGAGACAAGGATCAGAGAGTTCTTGTCTTTAGGAAACTACTGTACACATAGACATGGGCTAAACCCTGCAATTAGACATTCTGGACAATAGGTGGGTCACATAAGATTGTTGTTTGTCCTTTGTTCTCAAAAAGGACCATGACACCAGGATTGCTGAGGACCTGAAAGGTCCTACTTAGAAAAGAGAATGATCCATAAGGAGAAATGAAGGGACAATTAAACAACACACTAATACTAAGTCCTTCACACAGTAGGTACTTAATGTTTGTAATTAAATTGAATTGGACATCTATTGCCTGCTTCATAATTTTTCCTAGTGCTGTCCCTTCCTCAGAATTTTGGTATCCCTAAAGTGTAACAAATGTGAGCATTTCTACATTGCCAGTCATTGTAGCTCCCATATGTCTTCACAAGCATGTTATTCTACCACTTACTTTTTTAAGATGGAGAAACCAAGTATAGGAACATGAAGCAATTTACTCTAGGACATTCAGCAGCTCAGTGAGGAGTAGTAGTTAAATTTACAAACCTATCCTTCCCAGGCCGGCCTTTAAGAAGTCAATAGCTCCACCAAGACTGGCCTTATGTTAATTATAGCTTTTAGAACCTGGGGTTTACACAGCCAAGATTTCCCCCTGTGTCTAGAATAACTCTCCTTCCCACAACCATTGTATCTTACAGATGGGATTACAGTTGGCATCCTGGTACCGTGACAAATGCCTGGGTCTGGCATCAAAAGACCAGGGTTCATATCCTAACTTTGTTATTGTGGGTGACTTTGGGAAGGTATTTAACTTCTCTGGGGCTCAGTTTCTCTTCTGCAAAACTAGGGAGTTGGACTATAAGTTCTTTAAAAATCCATATAGTGCTAGGTATTTTATGTTGGGTTGCTAGTATAATACAGGAGGGCCCAAAAGACCAAGACTTTTGGAATACTGTATAAGCAAGGTAATAGTTTACAGATATTGGTAATTCAGTTCTTAACAATCTCAAACAGCTTTCACACTGTATTTTTTTTTCCTCACTTGAGAAAAAGCATACCAACTCAGCTATGGTTTTCATGTATTAAATAATGTTTAATTTTTTTTAATCTTCCTTTCTTTAAAAATTTCATTTTTGCTTTTGCAGTTAGGAATTTTTATCTCACAATTTCAAATTCTCTACCAAAAAAGCGTGCCCATGATTTACATTCATGGCTTAGAATTTGAATTATGACCTTGCAGGTTTGGTCTTGTTGCTATGTTTTTAATTTTTTTTTCCTTGAGAAAGTCTAGAGTGGCAGGCCATCTATGAGACTGGAGCTTTTGAGATTGTTAACTTTTTCCCAACATTTTTAATATGCTTTTATTTCATTGCTATGCCATTCTCTACAACTCATGTAGATTGCTACTCCTCTGGGCCTTGGTAGGAAGTCATGAGTTGCCCAGATTAACAAAAATGCTCAATGACAAGTTTCTTTGTCTTTGGATGACAGATACATCATCTGCCACCAGGCCTCCCTTCAAAATAATTCCACCCGAGTTGGCCTAGTCAGAGTTTGTGTACAGGTCCTTCAGGAGGCCAGGGTCACTTGAAAACCCCAGTAAGGCATCAAGGCAGAACCCCATGAAGGAAGCATTAACAGAGAAGTAAAATACAGCATAATCTGCTACAGCAGGAGAGTATGAGTCAGGCATTTCGGGTTTTGTTCCCATCAGCTTGATTGACTTCTCTGTGACCTTATGTTTGAAACACCTGCCTCCACAGGTGTGTGATGAGTGTTAATTAATATTTGTAAAGCCCTCTGATTGCCACAGATAGGAGGAGGCAGGAAAGGGCAAATTATCATTAATCATAGAAAAATGGAGAGATTATATTTTGTTCCTTCACTGGAGACTCTACACCCACTCACATTATTTTCACTGTAGGGGGATTAGATATAAATCTTGATTTCCTTACTTTGCACTTATGGAAATAGCCAGTATCTGCTTTATGCAAAGCTCCCATCCCATGCTTTGCTTAATACCCCATATGTACTGCCTCTGACTCCTAATGCTGTTTAAGTTATTACAGAAAGGAGCCTTGCTATTCACAATGAGTGTGAGAGTTCATCTAATTAGCTGATTTCAGTTCATTTGGCATTAAATAATTCCCCAAATTCCCATATGTTTGAACAATATGTTCAACAAGGGGGATGATTCTCTGAAAGCAATTAAATAGTTCTTTTAGGAGAGCTTGTCATCGGTCACTCACAAGCATCCCTGCTATTCCTGTACGTGATGAATACAGGCACCAATTACACAGAAACTGCTTAACCCTCTCTAATGGCCCCTGGCAGTGGTCCACGGCTGCTGCCGCATGCTGGTTATAGCTCACATTTAAATTTTACGTTTTTCAAACCTCGAGCACATTGTTCTAAGTCGTTCATGGAGACTTCCCAATGGCTAATGGGCCACTTTCCAAACCCCCTCTTGTCTGCCCCCCTCTAGTCACCACAAAAAAACCTTTGTTTTTGGCCTTCTGCTCCAACTTGCCTCCTTTGGAGAGCCATCACCTGTGGCTTCATTTAATCTCCTGATCATGGTGCCTGAAAGTCAGTGCAGGATGGTTTTCAGCTTCACCTGTATTTTGCCCCAGCATGGGTAAGAATTGTCAAACTTGGAGCTGTGGTTAACTTTACATAAGCTTGAATGCCTTTGTGTCTGTACAGGGTACTGCTTTGTGAGGCAGTAGTGAAAGGGTATGTGTCATTTGTGGATGTGATAGCTGCCATAGGCTAGAGATGATGGACCTGCTGAGGTAAATATCTTAAGTTTTCTGCAGCTGCAAATCATAGATAACAAGATACAGGGACAGTTGCTAGTGTCTCGGGGAGAGAGGGAGAAGGGAGATAAAAGGGGAAGAGAGGGAGGGGGAAGACAGAGGGGGAGAGAGAGAAAGGAGAGAGAGGGGGAGAGAGAGAAAGGAGAGAGAGGGGGAGAGAGAGAGAGAGAGAGAGAGAAAGAGAGAGAGAGAGAGAGAGAGAGAGAGAGAGAGAGAGAGAGAGAGAGAGAGAGAGAAGGAAGAAGAAGAAGAGAATCATTAGAACACAATATCAACAAAATAACTGAGAGGTTAAAATGTGAGTAACCTGTTTCATGAGCATGTATAAAAGCTGTTAGAAAAGAAGCAAAATATTTATCTTTTTAGAAAAGATTTCTTTATTTTATCAAGGAGGTAGCTTTTTCGATCACTGGTGACTCTTCATACCTGGTGGTAGGGAAAGACTGCTGGATTTAGTCACAGGATCTGTGTTCAAATTCTGACTCTGACAGTAGTTTCCTGTGTAGTCTTGAGCAAGTCATATCAGTTCTCTGGGCCTCAGTTTCTTCATCTGTAAAATGAGTAGGCTGTAGTGAACTAGAATACATCTAGTTGTACACCTGTGATTCTACATTTTTGGAAGTGAAACTTAGGAACCATAATATTTGCTCAGTTTTCATACTGCTCCTGTCATCCAAGAGCCTCAGAATATATTTATTAATTCTACCCCACTGTAAGCCTCTATTTTATAAGTTAAAAAAAAATGAAGAAAGATAAAGCAGATTATCCAGGACCACCCAGACAGCCATTGGGAAAAGGGAGAGGAAAGAATGTCCCACAGTCCTCCCCCTAACTATTATTCTAGAAGTCACAATTCCCTCCTGAGGGACAACGAAATAGAAGAAAGGAAAAGGAGAAATGAAATAGGGACGCATTCAGTGAGATGACTTTTTTTTCCTTCTGTTAACTGTCATTTTCTTTCATCTGTCTCATGACTCTGCATTCCCATTATGAATTATTCACAATACAGAGAACAAAATAAAAAATGTGAACACCAGGTTTGTGTGGGATGACGTTAAATTTAGACACCAAACGAGGGAGATTTGAAAGATCTATATTCATGTATTTGAAAATGCATATTTATAACTAACTGTCTGCTGTGCTGTCAATATGTATAACCTATGTATTCGTGCATTGGCAGAAAATACATTTTTAAAATGAGGAAAGTTAACACTCAGTCTGCGCATAGCTGAAGGGCTGTTTTGTTATGTAATAACTTATTGTCATTATTTACTACTATGAAAATATTGTTGATAGTATCATTGGGAGGAAAGAATCTGGTGGCAACATTGTCAGCATCAGCTGTTTTCATCATGTTTGAACATTTGGACTTGGGTGTTCCATCACTAAGACTCTTGCATTGCAGCTGGGAGAGGGGTTTTAGTGGTTCTGCCCTCCAGCCCCCATCCTTTCCCCAACTCTGCACTGCAAATATGAGCAGGCATTTGTCAGTTTTCCCTTTGTCCAAACCCTGGGTTTGAAATGTGGGCTTTAAATCACTCGGTAGGCATCAGCTGTTAAGAGCCTTGTTCTGCTGTTCAACAGCAAAACTACTAGGAGTAAAGAGAATTACTTTGCATGTGTGTAACCCACCTTTGGGGCTGTGAGCAGTGCAGCAAATGTGGTTCATGTTCATCCCTCAAGTACTCCTCCTCTCTCCCCTGCCCCACTTACTGAATGAGATCTGACTCCACCATGCCTGACTCACCCTTCTCTTTGGCTCATGTTTCCTCTTTTCCTCCAAATGTAAACAAAGCCTCCAGCCAGATGGATCAGAAGTACTCCTGAGTCCTGAAGTCACCTGTGGGCCTTCAGACATGGTGGTCACCACACCCTTTGCCTTGACCATACCCCACTGTGCTGATGTCAGTTCTGAACACTGGAATATTCATTTGAAGAAGAGGACCCAGCAGGGCAAGTGGGAGGTGAGACCATGTATTCTTTTCCCAAAATAGCATGCCTAATGGAGAAGCATGGTACTAAGAGATGGACTTAAACTCCATTACTAGTCTCTAACAGCTATGTGGTTTTTAAATATTTTCTTTCCCTCTGGGGTCATTTCCTATATAAACACTTCAAAATATAGTCAATCCTAAGCACCACCATGATAATGGATGAGAAAGGAGTTACACTTAGACAGCTACTCAGATCTGAACCTCTTTGTGCCCAGCTCTGGCCCTCTCCTATTTGGACTTGTGTTTGGGTACTGAGTAGGAGACCAGAAAACCGAACTCCTGATTTAGTTTCAGAATGAACTGTTAAATATTGTACATATTCCAACAAATTAGAATACACTATTAAGTACTATGTAGTTTCCTAATGATATGATCCAAACCTTATCCTAAGCTCTCTTTTCTTCCCCCTCTACAATGTTTATTTGATGACATCATCAGTTTAGTTCTCATTTCTATGAAGATGATTCCAAGATCTTTATATTAATCAGTCCATCAACAAGCATTAAGTATCTTGACTGTGGCAAGCATTGAGCTAGATGCTAGGAATGCATGTATAGATGAACAAAATAGATTTGCAATTTTATGTGTAATTATCTTTTTATCATCCTGTTATGTTATAGAAATACTTGTTTTATTTATTAAACTAAAAATACAATAAAATAAATTAAATATTGAAATAATTTCTACTCACGGGAAGCCTACATTCTAATGATGTAAACAATACATGCATACGTATGTATGTATGTACATACGTACATATATAGCATAAATTTAAAGTGAAAAAATATAAAGTTTGGGAGAGAATACTAGCAGTTGGGAGGGTCACAAAAGGATACGTATAAAGGAATGTTGTTGTTTGTCCTTCATTCTCGAAAAGGTCTGTGACATTAGAGAGGTGATGCCATGACATGTATAAGTGAATTGGATTTAAGTAAGGAAGTCCTGTACTGGCCAATAGAAGATGGTCCTTAAGCTGTATCTTAAAGGAAGTGAGGGACACTTAGCCAGATGTAAAGAAGCAAGGGGAATTGCAGACCAAAGGCATAGAGATTGGAGATAGAGAAAGAACAATAAGGCAGTGTGGGCCAGATCACAGAGGCTGAAAAGAGGAGTTGGAACAGGTTGCTTAAGACTTTAGAAGCTAAACAGAAGAGTTCATATTGTATCCTTGAGGCAACAGGAAACTGGATTTTTTTGAGAAGGATATCACATGGTCAGATCTAGGCCTAAGGAAAATTACTTTGACAGCAGTTTGTGAGATAGAATGTAACGGTGAGAGATTTGAGGTAAGGAGATCAATTAGATGTCTGTTGCATTCATTTGGGTAAGTGTGATAAGGTTTTAAACTAGGTTTATAGCTGTGTGAGTGGAAAGAAGGCATAGAATGGATGAGATGTTTTGAAAGTAGTATTGGCAAGATTTAGCAACTAATTGGATATATGTAAGGTAAAGAGTCAAGGAATAATGCTGAAGTTGTAGACCTGGAAGACTGGAAGAATATCATACCTTTGACAGAAAAGGAAATTTGGATGAGGGTGAGTTTGGTGGGGAAAATAATGAGTTCATCTTTGGATGTCTCTGAGACATCCAGTTTTAGGTGTTCAACAAGAATATGGTGATGGAGAACTAAAGCTCAAGAGAGATAATGGGGATTAGATATAGATGATATAGGGATGGCTATATCTGTGTTTTATCTGCATAGAGATAATAAAATTAAGTGAGCCAACAAGGTTACTTGAAAGAAAATAGAAAGATAAAACTAAACAGGCATAGAATGGAAGCTTGGGAACATCCATAGTTAGGAAGTATGATATAGATGATGAGCCAATAAAGGATGCTGAGGAGTGGTCGTATTGTTTGGAGGAGAGCCAGGAAGGAGGTAGAGCTACAAAAACACAGAAAGGAGAATATGAACAACAGTGTCAAAATGCCAAATGCAAAAGATAGAGGAATGAGGATGTAGAAAAGAGGGGTGTGTGTGTGTGTGTGTGTGTGTGTGTGTGTGTGTGTGTGTGTACATTCATATAGCTTTCTCTTAGCTACCTATCACCTGTCTGTTCTTCACCCTAATCATTGTCCTGAGGTCCAGTTCTTCAAATGATCATTGGACATTTTAAACTGAATGTCAAATCTCAAGTTCAGCATGTCCAAAACAGAATGCATTATCTTCCCCCGCCCACCCAAATCAAGTAACTTCCAAGCTTCCCCATTTCTTTGGGGGCCCCAACAGCTTGATAACCCCCGGGTTCACAATCTTCTGTTATCCTTCCCTCTTATGCTCCACAACACCACATAACCAATGAATTCCCAAATCTCACTGTTTCTGCCACCCTCATATATCTCTTGATTGTGCACTTTCTTCTCTCATGTAGCCTCCCCCCCCCCCCAATTCATCACCTCTTGCCTGAACTATTGCAATAGTTTCTTCCAATTGATCTCCTTTCCTCAAATCCATCCTCCACACAGCTGTCAAAGTGATCTCCCTAAAGAACAGGTCTGAATGTCATTCCCTACTCAAACTCTTGTTATTCACTATGATCTCTAGGATCAAATACAAATTCCTCTGTTTGGCATTTAAATCCCTTCAGAGCCTAGCCCCAGTCTACCTCACCAGCCTTGCTGCACTTTACTCACCTTCTCACAGTATGTGGTCCTGTCAATCCTACTGTTCCATGTACCTTCTCCACCTTTGCCCACATGCATACACACACACACGCACGCACGCATGCACGCAAATTTCTGTTTTGCATTAGCTGCTGCCCCTGCCTTGGGGTTCACTTCTTTTTCAGCTCCGCCTCTGTGAATTCCTATTTTTCTTTAAGATTTGTCCCATGTTGGGGGGGCGGAGCCAAGATGGCGGAGTAGAAACAGCTCGTCCAAGCCACTCTTCCCCCAGACTCCCCCCAAACTATGTAAAAGGGGACTCTGAACAACTTCTGGAGCCCCAGCACCCACAGAATGACACAGAGAAGCTAACCTCCTGCTGAGGACAGCCCAGCAGCCTTGCAGGAAGGACCAGTGCAGTGGTCTGGGACCTGGCAGCACGCAGAGCGCGGGGAGCCCAGCCGAGCCCAGGTCCACATGAGCCGAGGTTTTAGCCCCAGGGCGGCAGGGCCAGCAGCCGGCTGGAGGAACCCCAGAACACCAGGAGCTGTGGCGACTCCAGAATTATCAACATAGACATGCCTAGGACAAAGTAAGAGGTTAGTGTCCTATGGACTTTGGGACCTGTATTTGGGGAAATGCGTCAGCTCCCTCCCCTGGGGGCTAGAAGCCTCTGAGGAGACACACCATTTTGTAGTTTTCAGAGGCAGCTCCAGCTCCCGGCCTGCAATTAATTGTAGGGAGATCCAGCGATCAGTCTTGGGGGGTAATCGCTCTTGCTTTAACCTCCCTGGATCTAGATTGTGATCTAGGGTGGAAGTCGTGGGTGGGCTTACAGCTTGCCAGAAACGGAAGTTGCCCCCCCACACGTTCGGGACGAAAATTCCTCTATCTGGCCTTAAAGCCATAGTGTGGCAACAAGCCCAAAAGTCAAGCAATTAAGTGGCAACATGCCAAGGCAAAGGAAACAGAAAATGCAACCCTAGACTCCTATTTTGGGGGCATAGAGCAGGAAAAGGACTGTGAGGTCAGAAGTCCTGCTCCAAAGCCCCAGGGGAAAACATGAGCAGGTTGCAGGCCATAGAGGACCTTAAGAAGGACTTTAAAAATCAAATAAGAGAAGTGGAGGAAAAATTAGAAAGAGAAATGAGAAGGATGCAGGAAAAGTAGGAAATGAGGGTCAACAGCCTGACTGAGGAAACAACACCTTAAAAAATAGACTAGCTCAAATGGCAAAGGAGGCCCAAAAGGGCAATGAGGAGAAGAATGCCTTAAAAAGTCGAATTTGCCAGATGGAAAAAGAATCTCAAAGGTTCACTGAGGAGATTCATTCCTTCAGAGTTAGACTGGAGCAAATGGAAGCTAGTGACTTTATGAGAAATCAAGATGCTGTTAAGCCGATCCAAACAAATGAAAGATTAGAAGGCAATGTGAAATATCTCATGGGAAAAACCACTGACCTGGAGAATAGATCCAGGAGAGACAATTTAAAAATTATTGGACTACCTGAAAGCCATGATCAAAGAAAAAACCTAGAAATCACCCTTCAAGAAATTCTCAAGGAAAACTGCCCTGATGTTTTATATCCAGAGGGCAAAATTGAGGTTGAAGGAATCCACAGATCACCTCCTGAAAAAGGTCCAAAAAAGAAAACTCCCAGGAATATTGTAGCCAGGTTCCAGAACCCCCAGATCAAGGAGAAAATACTCCAAGCAGCCAGGAAGAAACAATTTCAATATTTTGGAAACACAATCAGAATAGCACAGGACCTGGCAGCTTCTACACTGAGGGATCGAAGGGCATGGAATATGATATTCCAGAGGGCAAAATAGCTGGGAATGAACCCAAGGGTCACCTACCCAGCAAAGCTGAGTATTTTTTTTCAGGGGAAAATATGGTCATTCAGTGGAATAGAGGACTTTCAAACATTCTTGAGGAAAAAACCAGAGTTGAATAGAAAATTTGACATCCAGACACAAGAAGCAAGAGATGCCTGAGAAGGTAATCATGGAAAAGAAATCAAAAGGAACTTATCACAGTTGAACTATTTACTTTCCTATATGGAAAAACAATAACTGTGACTGATGAAATCTTTCTCAGTATGAAAATAATGGAAGAAGGGTGTATGGTCATATGAATACATATGTGAATGTGTATATATATGTTTACAGTTATACATGGATAGAGGGCATAGGTTGAATTTGTTGGGAAGGGAGGATACTCAATGGGTGAAATTATGAGGTGAGAGAGGAAAGTGGCAAGAGGAGATGGGGAGAGACAGGGTAGGGTAAACTATCTCATGTAGAAGAAGCAAGGGGAAGTGGCTGCAGGGGAAGGGAAGAATAGGAAGGCAAAAAGGCAAAACCACATTCTTACTGAATTTGGTTCAGGGAGAAAATGACATACAAACTAAATGGGATATCTCAACCTGCAGCAGGATAGGGGGAAGGGGGATGAGAGAAAGGATGATGGATGGGAGGGCATTCTTGGGGGGAGGGGAGGTTGGAAGTACCCACTATAGAAGAGGGACAGGATCATGTAGGGAATGGACCAGGTGGGGGGTGGGATGAGTGGGAGGGAATTATAAGCAGCCTTGTACAATATATCTACTATGATAATGTTTTGCATAGCTAGACATGTACAACATATACTGAATTACTTCTATCCCAAGAAGGAATGGGTGACAAGGGAGGAAGGAAATGGATCTGAAATTCAAGGTCGTAACATTAAATGTTTCAAATATATATATAAATACTATTATTAATACTCTTTTGCTTGTAATAGAGAGATAAGATGTGCAGGCATTGGGATGCAAAGACTCACCTTCCTCTAATGGAAAAGTCGATGGGGGTATGGGAGAAGGTATGGGAGAGAGCAGATTGGAGGAAGCGATATCTTGTGGGACTACTATTCTGGGAGGTTGGGTAGGGGAATAACAGGGGGGAAATGATTGTAACTCAAATTCTGGCAGAAATGAATGATGTAAAACAGAAGTT